>CM058231.1:89244417-89736289 GCA_030180135.1 Orychophragmus violaceus
ATGGCAAAGCAAACGAATCATGGGAACAAGGTACAACAGGCTTCAACGCATCAACCTGCTGACGAAGCAAGGGCTCATCCAACGCAATTTGGGTAGTCAACGCAAAAGGGATAGAGATCCCCTTGTCAGCCAACAGTCGGTATGCACCAAGAACGGAAACACCTGATTGAGAAGAAGAAGCTTCTCAACATAAAGCTCTTCTCGCTCCCTCTCCGACCTTAACTTCGCTAAATGATCGGCAAACACTTTATGACGAACCTTCTGCTCAACTATAAGACGCTCATCAAACGAGGTTCGCAGCTCGTCACGACGAGCAGTCAGACGATTAAATTCCGATCTCAAACGGCCGACCTCGCAACGCTCGTCATCATTCGCAGCTACGGAATCTGCAATCCTCTTCTTAAGGTTCGCTACACCCCGCTTCGTAAGCGCCAGAGCAGCCACAGACGCCTCAGCTTCCTTGAGCGATCCGCGAGCAGCTTCCAAATCATGAGCCGCGTCACGCAATTCGTCAACCTGCTCTCTGAGAACGCCGACTGTTAACCCAGAGCTTCCCATGTCGTGCTCGTAGCAATCTCTGAGCCGGTTGAAAGCATCAGCCGTCTACAACAAAGAAACATAAGGAACGATCAGCCTACAACACGGCCAAATAGGACATCAACAAGAATCAATAAACTTACGTTCATAACACGATGACTGAAGTCATCCTGAAGATCAGGCCTGAACATCTCATCAACAGGAATTAGCTTCCGCGGAGGCTTCACCGCGATAAGTTGAAGAAGTTTGGCACTGGACCGCTTGTCCTCTAACAAAGGACTCGCCCCCGTATGACGATACGACCAGGAAAAATCCATCAAGTCAGGCTCTCGACCATCAAATTCTCTCCCCGCAAAACCGACCTCCGTCACCTCAGGACGCAGAGCACCAGAAGCCCCAGGACTGACATGTCCTCCTTCTGGACACGAGGACACCGTCCCTTGAGAACCAAAATCAGGGATGGTAACTTGAACAGGATCAACCTCCTGATCCCGTCCAGAGCCGAGTTCGACCCCTTCACTCCGGTTCTCCGCATCTACAGGAGACCGCGTGACAGCTCGCCTCACAGTACCGGAACTCAATTCTAGATCAACAACAGGGGGACCACCTGGAGACGAGGCATACTCCTCAGAAGAATAACTAGCGACGGGGCATTCGCGGCCCCTACCCGACACCTTACGACGTTTTTCAAAATGACAGGGGGATAGCGACACATTGACCGGACGACTAGAAGACGCCGGTCCCATGAAGTCTGACAAGATAATCTCAAGATCAGAATACAAACGTTACATCACCCCAGAGCTCGGTTCAAACCAATTTGAGGGAGGAAGAAGGATTCATACCTTAATCAATTTTCTGAAAACAAGCTCGGACCTTCATATCAAAGCAAACTTTTGTTGGGAATCCGAGCCAATTCTACAGTTTCAGAATTCTCGCGAGTTCCTGATAGCCTAGGATCTAGGGTCTAGTTAATTAAATCATGGATCTCACCTCGTGATTACCTGGTGTTTGGCAGCGGAAGTTTGTGGTAACACGAGATCTGCAGCGCCCCAATCGTTGCGCCTCTACTGTTCAGTCCACACGCACACAAGCTGGAATCCGCCGGGATGCTAGTACCGGTGCTCGGATCTCCCTGGGAACTTTTGTTTCCTGAGGTTTCTGTGTTTTCTCTCTGAGAAAACCCTCTGGGCGGCGCTCTGCAACTCTCACTTAGGTCGACTGTGCAAAACACGTTTATATATCGACCTTAAAGTGAACCGAAAACTCAGTCTCGGTTTCGCCTTTGTGTCGACCGACACACTTAGTGGTGTCGATCGACACACGTCCTGTATCGACCGACGCACCCATGGTGTCGATCGATACACCTCTTTGAAACTTATGTTCGATGTGTATCCAATACACATCGATCAGATCATACGCCAATGATCAATCCCATATGGACTATGTCCAACTTGCTTAGGTGTGTGACCCTGTAGGTTCACACGATACCAGAAATGAGTTACAACTCATTTGTCATAAGCGGTTTCTAGCAAAACATTATGACTACCTAGTATCACATGAATTGTCCGATCTCGACAATACAACTATCTCTTTAGAGAGTACAATGTGATTTCAGGACATAATCCAACAATCTCCCACTTGTACTGGAATCACCTATTCCCATAATCCCTTTGTCTCTATATCTCGATATGGCATAAGGCAAGATATTGTGTCATCCTTATTATAGCCAACATCATGTTCATCGAACTTCTGATCTATACTGATTAAAACAAACGACTGACAATCACCTCGTTTGAGCACGGCCATGCATTTTTCTCAGTATCAAATCTTCGATGGGCCCTGAGATATTTATCTCCCGTTTTCCAGGAGGGACAAATCCCATCTTGTTCCATCCCTGTTTCTACACATACTTCATGATACGCACAAGCAATGCCGTTGTAGCCGCCAGTTACGGAACGACGTTTGACAAGGTCAACACGCACCAATTCATATGCTAGAAAGCATGATGAACTCAGGTCTAAGGACTATACTCTATAGTCGTAATGAGAACCTCCCATGACACTGATGTAACTATCCTGTGGAGTTCTCATTAAGCGGGTCATGTCCAATCATATGTTCACCAACATATATCTATGTGACTGACTGTGATAATCATATCATTGACTTCATGAAACTTAGTCTAACAGTCACCTCACATACTAGTCTGCGCGGTTGTTAGTGTCCCATTTTAACAACCTTGACTAGGGACAATCATAATTTATGTCATCTTTTACTTATAGGGTTTCATGATCAAGTCCTCGACTTGATGACCTATACGATGATCATAAAATACTTTGGGACTATTATTTAATTATCCAATAATTAAATAATACTGATGTCAGTTTTAACTCACATAAACACTACCAAGGCATGTCTATGTAGAGTTTACAACATAACTAAAATAACTCCCACTAGAATCAAGATCATCTCTTTAGATATCTTATGCCTACAGCAACAAAATAAATCTGGTGCTTAGGTTGTGGGAGATACTGCGGTGTTCTTGTTTGGAACAATTCCAACAAACCACATCGCCATTCAGATAACAGCGTTATTCTACGGCCCGCTGCTTGGAGCTTTTCAAACAGTCAGCACCTTTATTCAGACAAAAGACACAACCAGGTGGGAACCGGTATTCGTATTTGTCTGTTTGACTACTTTCAACTGGTTCGTCACTTTATCAGTTCACCACGAACCTATCCTTAGTGTTTCTCAACACTTAGGATATTTCTGGTAACTGTTCAGTGACTATTACCGGAATATATTGGTATATTCTCGTCATGCTTTATGCATAAGCTGCACTTAGACGAGCGCAAAATATGGCATTCGTGACGGATTCTATTGCAGAAGCATTAGAACTCACACTCATTAATATTAGCTCAGACAGTGTTCAGAAACACTTCTTTTACTAATATTGTTGCCATAAGACCTTTGGTATGAAGCCATTCTTGGAATCAAGCACATTTGAACTGTCCAATACCTTATGAACATAAGGATTTTGACACGATCCAATTAGCTTACATAATCTATATCAATAGATTCTTATTTCAAGAATTCTTGCGGCTTCTCCCATGTCTTTTGTTTAAATTTGACTTCCGACCTAAATCTTGACAAGACTTTAGCGTTGGAACGTCGTTCATGAGATTCAAGTATGTTATCTACATACTGTGTGAGAATTGCCATTACGCTCCCACTAGTCTTCTTGTAAACGCATGGTTTCTTTTCTTTCTGATCAAGTCAAAACTTTTGACCACATTATCAGAATGTTGATTCCAACTCCAAGATGTTTGTTTCAATCCAGAGATGGATCGGTGAAACTAACATGCATACCCAGCCAGTTTTCGGAGTTGGGGCTTACCATCGCTTCTTTGAATTTCGCATGTTCGTCACTTTTCAATGATCATCAGATCACGACAATTGGTTACGAGAAATCACTCTCGAGTTAGTGACGGATCCTTTCGGATCTGCGAATTTCAGGCTCCACAGGTGCAGATCCTACAGCACTTTGTAGATCTCACCGCTGCTCTTCCTTATCAGGTCGAGCAGCTTACTGTGTTTATCGAATTTCTTCGATGTGTACTTTTACTCCCACTGTTCCTTTTGAAAGTATCACCTTTCTTAAAAGACACAGTTCTGGGCAACAAAAGCACTAAGCCTTTGGTTTCCTCAGGATAACCAGCGAGGTAGAACTTATCAGATATGGATTCAAGTTTGTTTGTTGACTACTGTCTTACACAAATCTTGCAATCCCAATTAATCAGAAAAACAAATTTGGAAATCACCCAGTCCACATCCAATGTGGTGTTTTTCACTGATTCTGATAGAAACCCTTTAGCGTGAACATAGACATTTCAGAACGTATTCTTAAATGGTTATGGAAGATTCATGTGACTCATCATTAATCGAATCATATCTCATAAGATCTGATTCATTCTTTCAGATGATCACCCAATTCTTGACTATAGTATTTTCCTGCGCGATTCAATCGAGGATCTCAATACTTCTGTCAAATTGGTTCTACACTTCATCTTGGAACTCCCTTAAGGGATTCCAGCTTGTGTCTCATCAAATGAACACAGCCATGCTTATTGATGCCATCAATAAAGTAATGAAGTACAGAATATTTCCTTTGGCAATAATGCTAGTTGGGCCGCATACATCAGTGTGTGTAGGGCCCAATAAGCCTCTGGCCCGTTTCCTTTTAGCTCTGCTAAATGGGCCTTAGTCATTTGGTCCAGCAAGCAGGATTCATGTCTCAATTGATTTACAATCAAATGAGTCCAAAACCTATGGATTTACTGAATCCGCTTCACTCTTGTGGTTAAATGACTATACCAAAGAAAATCGAGTTTGAGTCATCAGACTTAAACCTTTAGTATTTGTGTTATATTTAACTTCTGCTGGTTTAAGATATAAAACCCATTCTAAACGGGGTGCTACCACAGAATATTTCATTAAGATCCAAAGAACTTGTCTTTTATCAAAATGAAAAACATCCAAATTCTCAAAAGAAAATGAAAGACATTTCTGCACAAGGCAGATACATAGTAGCAATTACTTAATTTCTAAAACCAAGTATGAAAGGTTCCTACAAGTGAAGAATCTCTACGGCTCATGTAGCAACCATTGCTTCAACCAGACACGTATTTTCACTTGTTCTTTCTTCAACGTTCTACAGTCGCTTAGGTCCTGCATATTTCAAAAATATCAGTACCACAACAAGTATCCAATACTTATGTAGAACTTGAATTAATAACACAATACCTGAAGAAGAAGTATCATACATCTTCTTCATCTCTTGTGAATCTTCCAAGAATTTATTGCAATCTCTCTTCCAATGCCCCGACTCATTACAGTAGAAGCATTTACTAACACCAGATGGGCTTGACTTGGGCTTATAAGATGACACAGGCTTATCCTGATTCCAAATCTGGACGACCTTGCCAACACCCTTGTCTAAACAAGATTTTTTAAATCTTTTGCCCCT
Organism: Orychophragmus violaceus; assembly: GCA_030180135.1. Lineage (NCBI taxonomy): Eukaryota > Viridiplantae > Streptophyta > Magnoliopsida > Brassicales > Brassicaceae > Orychophragmus > Orychophragmus violaceus. Next base: position 89,249,978 of record CM058231.1, read on the forward strand.
TTTGATGTTTTGCTCTGCTGCCTTGAGCATGCCATGCAGCTCAGTCAACGTCTTCGTCAAGCCTTTCTTGATATAGTTCTTAACGAACTTGTCATAGCTAGACGGCAGTGACTGCAGAATGATGTCAGTAGCCAACTCTAAGTTGACAGGACATTCCAGTTTCCCCAGGTTATCAACGTAACCCATCAGTTTAATGACATGAGGACTTACTGGAGTATCCTCTGGTAGTTTGCACTCAGTGAGAGACTTCACCATCTGGAATCTCTCCACTCGTGCCAGATCCTGAAACTTCAGTTTCAGGCTGGTGATCATCTCTATTGGCGACTCCATGTTCTCATACTGACTCTTCAAGTCTGAGTTCATGGTAGCCAACATCAGACCACGCACATCTACCACATCAGTATAATGCTTATCCCAAGCATTATACACTGCATGCGAGCGATTGGTCCCAAGCCTTTCTGGAAGAGCCTTTTCAAGGACATAGTCCTTGCTCTCCTGCTTGAGAATGAATCTCAGATTCCGATACCAATCCAGGAAGTTGGATCCATTTAACTTGTCCTTCTCAAGGACGGATCGCAACGAGAAAGTAGTCATAGACATAAGCTGAAATCCAAGAAAAACAAAGATTTAGTTATGCATATGATGAGAAATCTTATCAAATAAGAAAACTCGCATTATATTCAAACAATGTTTCCTCTATGAATATAATAATCCAAGATCCATACATCATTAAAATCTGAGTGGACGACTCGCCATCACCCAGAGTTTAGCAATCTAGGTAAGCAAACCATTGCTAATTGTACTCAGTACAACTCTTGGTCGTAGATAAGACAATCCATGTCTCATCTACTCTGATGTCTCTGAGCCCAGAACTTCTGATAGCCCAGTCAAGTAAACCAATCTCTTCTGCCTTGTGATCATTGACAGTCGCACTGCAAGTCTATCAATGATCACCTGCCTTACTCATGTAGCAGTGGATACCAAGGACTCCAAGACTATCCAACATACGAAACAAGTCTTGACAGTGACAAGATTGGGCAAGACATCAAGGTCACTTGATATTTAGTTGAGGAAACTAAACCCAAAAGTTTAGCAAATCAATCTCTTGGGTCATGTAATTGTTGATGTTAAGCACTGCAAATCCATCAACATTACTACCTGCCTTACTCACGTAATTGTGGACACCAAGCTCTTGGCCAGAATATCACACAACGAAACGAGTCTTGACAGTTGACCACATTGAAGCTAATCTTTGATCAATGTTTAAGTCTAGTTTGGTTTCTGCAAATTCAAGGTTCAATAACCAGAATCCCGAGCACTGTATCGATCGACTCAGACTATGTCTGTCGATCGATACCACCAAACATAACCGGACTTCGATAACCAGTTAATTCAATTAACCCGGTTCATCGAACCGGTCATGTCGATCGACACAACCCATGTGTGACGGTCGACATAGACCTAAACCGAAGATCGTTTTGATAACCGGTCCAATCCAATTGAACCGACTTATCTGATCAAACTGATCTTAACCAATCGGTTTATACTAATTGGGATGATCAGTTCAATCCAATGAACCAATTCATCCAATTTAAACCGTTTAAACCAGTTTCAACTGATTGCGATAACCAGTCCAATTCAATTGAACCGACTTATCTAATCAAACTGATTTATCCCATCGGTTCATGCTAATTGAGATAATCAGTTCAATCCAATTGAACTAATTCATCCAATTTAAACCGATCTATTCGGACTTAGCCAAGCATGATAACCGGTCCAATCCAATTGAACCGATTAACCATTCCCTCGGCCTGTGTCGATCGACACTCAACCTGTGTCGATCGACGCAGTAGGCTTTTAGGTTTTCTGCGAGAAAAACCCTAGCCGCCGAATTTCGTCCTGTGTCGACCGACACTCAAACTGTGTCGATCGACACTCGACCGAGTTTGCTCTGTGTCGACCGACACACCCAGTGTGTCGATCGACACAGAAGGCTTTCGGTTTTTCTTCGCGAAAAACCCTAGCCGCCGAATCTGTCGATTTCGCCACCTTGTGTCGACCGACACACCTCGTGTGTCGATCGACACAGTGCGAAAACACAGTTTCGCAGATCGATCAAATCGATCTCACCTGTTCTAATTCAAACAACCTAGTTTGCGAATCTAAATCATCAAATTCGATTAACAGGTGCGATTCAATGATAAAACCCTAAGGCTCTGATACCACTGTTGGGAATCCTAGCCAATTTTACAGTTTCAGTATTCTCGCGAGTTCCCGATAACCTAGGATCTAGGGTCTAGTTAATTGAATCATGGATCTCACCTCGTGATTACCTGGTGTTTGGCAGCGGAAGTTTGTGGTAACACGAGATCTGCAGCGCCCCAATCGTTGCGCCTCTACTGTTCAGTCCACACGCACACAAGCTGGAATCCGCCGGGATGCTAGTACCGGTGCTCGGATCTCCCTGGGAACTTTTGTTTCCAGAGGTTTCTGTGTTTTCTCTCTGAGAAAACCCTCTGGGCGGCGCTCTGCAACTCTCACTTAGGTCGACTGTGCAAAACACGTTTATATATCGACCTTAAAGTGAACCGAAAACTCAGTCTCGGTTTCGCCTTTGTGTCGACCGACACACTTAGTGGTGTCGATCGACACACGTCCTGTATCGACCGACGCACCCATGGTGTCGATCGATACACCTCTTTGAAACTTATGTTCGATGTGTATCCAATACACATCGATCAGATCATACGCCAATGATCAATCCCATATGGACTATGTCCAACTTGCTTAGGTGTGTGACCCTGTAGGTTCACACGATACCAGAAATGAGTTACAACTCATTTGTCATAAGCGGTTTCTAGCAAAACATTATGACTACCTAGTATCACATGAATTGTCCGATCTCGACAATACAACTATCTCTTTAGAGAGTACAATGTGATTTCAGGACATAATCCAACAACTTTCTCTCCTTCATCTCTTCTAGAAGGCCAAGGTACTGGAGAATGAGCCTTCATCTTCCCCAAATTCTCAGAAAATCCCGCAGTCCAGAAACCAGAAAGAGAGCAGTCTATAGAACAAATAAACCGACAAGCCGCATAAGCAGCAACAAAAATACTCGAAACACGAAAGAGAAGAACAGGCAAGGAAGATAACTACCAGGATTGGTGTTCAAAGCTGAATAAAAAAACCCTATTCACATCAAACGTTAACGAATTATAGATTTGCAGAAAGAAATATCCATCCTGCCAACGGTCCGTCTTATCCGGAGGATCAGACACAATCTTTAGACGGTGCCTGGACAAAACCTTCGTATAAAAAGTACCAGCAGTGCCTCGATTAACCGCTATTGAAGTCAGCTTACAGAAGAAATCAGTAGACAGATAAAAATCCTCATCAGCCGCCATTATCAAAGCACCAACCATGTTACGGATGGCACCAGGACAAAGCTGGGAGATAGCTATCTTCCTCGCTTCACAGTATTCAATCAAGAGTTTCGGAAGGGGAAGAAGCAAGTGACACTCCGAGAACAAACTTTCTTTCAGACAAACCCATCCAGGAGGGGCGTTCCAAGGTCTCTCTGTCGGGGATGGCAACCGATAATCAAGACCGGGAATACGGATACGGTCTCGCAAGAGAGTATCCAGGGAATCCTGCTCGCATATGAACGAAGGAATCGACCGAGCAACTACTGTCTTTCGGGAATCTCCCTCAGCAACGGTAATTGCTTCCTTCTTCGTTCTCTTTTTTGTCTTCGCTTTCGGAACCGCCGATTGAGAGCGACTGGCAGAAGCAGAGGTACTAGCTCCAGGATTATTATCCCCAGGTTCGTCCAAATCACCGGTATCACGCTCTAAACCCGGCTCATCCGTATCAGCGCCTGAACCCCGTTCTTCGCCTCGCTCAGCATCAAAAGGAGAACCCAACTCCTCCTCTTCCGAAAGCGGAGGAAGCGAGAAATCGGAAAACGGCTGGCAAGCAATGGGTTTCTTCATCACTGGATCACCCAAAAACGGACGAAGAATCCAACCACCACGAAGGATAAAAAACTCCTCGTCGTCGCGAGAAAGCCTGAATCGCACGGAATTCACACCCGGCGAACTAGAAGAATCAGAATCGCTGCTACTAGAAGACAAATAAAAATTCGCCCCTGCTCGCATACTAACTTAAGGAGTCTGATAAGAAAACAAAACGCCAGTAATCAGGAAATAAGGGTAAAAGATTGGAGTAGAAAGGCTGCGGAAGCCGAAGAGACCTTGTAACCCTAAAGATATATTACTCCTGTAAAGACGCGACCCAAAGCAAAATCGATTTAACCAGATTTCCCCCTGACTTAAATGCTCAAGAAAATCCGCCGAGCTCAGCACCATGACTCGACGAACTGGGGGGGGGACTAATTGTTGGATATGGGTTTAGCACCCATCCATAAGCCCATTGGAAATCTAATTAAGTCAACTATGTCATCTCGGCCCAAGAAGACAAGCCCGCTAAAGAAGTCAACAGCACAAGAAAGAGTCAGCATCCAAGCGCTATAAATAGGACCATTCGCTCTTCATTTGAACACATATTGTAACTTACGAGAGGCCTAGCTACTTCTATAAAGCTCCGACCTCGAGTATTGCTTAGTGAGCACGTCGTTCGACGGACTCACACCTTGTACCATCATGTTCATTTCTCGGCTCCGGCCTTAAGATCAATAAAGAACTATTTCGTCCTCAGTTTGTATTTACATTTCACCCCGTAGTTCAGACATCTCAGATCATACCTCGTAACATTGATTAGGTCGGATTTCTGTAACAACACATAGAACATAACTAAAAACATAATGAAAGGGATTACAAAAAATCATATAATTAATATAGAAGAGTGATATATAGGATTTGAGTAATAATATGTGATATGATGATACTCTACTCAATAATCCCCTCAAGCTCAAGGCTGTGTTTGAGCAAGGAAAGCAGAACCAACAGTTTGAGAATGATATATTTTTTTTTAAAATGTGATATGAGGGGGAAAAAACATTGTACTTGAAACATGCGGTTGAGCGGACTTACAATTAAACACCTCGTAGAACACATATGTGGAGTGAGGAAACATAAAGCTTAAGGAGAAATCGTAAATGAATTAAACAAATGATCAAATTTGGATCAGGAAAGACAAAAGGTATTGAGAAGCATAAAACCAATGTTTTTAAAATCGGACCGGCGACTGAACCGATAAAATTTTTAGGTCATGGGTTAATATGGTCCAACTGGGTTTGAACGGGTTCGACAAGATTTAATGATAATTTAAAAATAATATATATATATATATATATAATATGTTATTAATTTTAAACTATCAAATAAGACACTTTAATAATCATAATTTTAAAAAATATGTGTTACAATTATTAAAAAAAAATTTAAAAGTTTGAATGTTAAATCAACAACATTCCAACATATTTAAAAAATGTTGAGACCGAAACATCTTATATGAATAATTTTTCTTCAAGACATATTGTTCACCAACATACACATCATGCCTCTTAGATGCATAGTTTTTACTTTCTATGTTATTCGTCTATTGAAAAAAGAGATAAGATATAGTAACACATTTATTCTTATCTTTTAATAAATATTTAAAACTAATATATTTATATTTAGGAAAGAAAAAGTAATTAACAACATATAAATAATATTTTTTTATAAAACCCGGGTTGATACGGTTCAATGGGTCGCTGGTTTCCGGTTTTTTGGCGGTCCAATCTGGTTTTTTAACCGGTACAACTACCATTGGATTTTTTACTCAACCCAACCCGGGTATGCTTCCGGTTCACAGTTCAACCCGGTCTAACGGCCGGGTCGATCCGGTTTTAAAAACACTGCATAAAACTTAATGAAGTCGACTTAACCACACATATTAACATAAAAGAGTGATAGCTGATAGAGACGAGTGGAGAACGGAGTGGTGGAATGGAGTGGAGGCTGTACCATCGTCTTTAGTGGGGTAGGCAGCAGATTATAGAGAATCTAGCTAAGTGATTTCATAGCCAAAGCAGATCTGGTGACGAGAGAAATCTAGTGACAGAGGTGGCGAAAATACAATGGTGGTGAAAGCTTTTGATAGAGATGTTGGAATATAAAGCAAATAGTTTTTCCTTTTCTTCTTTTTAAGAACAGAAAAGCATAAAAATGGAAAGAAACATGTTTGTGGAATTAGACATCGTAGAGAAGAGAAAGAACAATGAAAGAAAAGAAAAAACAAAAACAAAAATTAGTTCAGAGTTTTGATCAAACGCTCTGATACCATATGATCTTGTGATAATGAATATATATGCATATATTGTAGTATATTGTTAAGTACAAGTGTACTATATATAGAACATAGTTAAAACATAATCAAAAGAATTATAGAGAATCATATAATATAGAAAAGATATATGTGATTTGAGTAGTATTTGAGATATGATGATACTCTTCCCGTAAAATTTTGTACCTGAAATTGTGCATTAGAAGCGTAACTGTGTTCTTCTGTTCCTCCTTTCATGCTAAGACCATCCACCAAAGAGTCCCTAATGGAGTAAAATATATACACCAACTTTATTTAATCAGATAAAATTCAAGAAATTGGAATTACAAATCACTAAACACAATGGTTAGTTAGATTTAGAAAAACAAATATGTATATTGGTAAGATTGGACATTTTAATCGAACCGAGTACGAAATGAATTATCCAAACAAAAGTAATACTGAAAAATAGTCATAAACTGCTATGTATCAAGATTTTCGCAGCTAACTAATACTGAACATAATGTAAGTTTATTCTAACATCAAATTACAAGCAAAACATGTTCAGTTAGACGTATATATTATTAAAACAGCTAGGATTTTCGCAGTAAGAAATTTGTAGACCTAATCTACACTGCTAGGATCTCATTTCATATCCTATGGTGCGAGAAGAGATTTAGTGGAGAAGTCTGCAAGTTGTAAACTGGCTGGAATGTGTTAAATTTCTAGAACACCGAGGGCAACTCTCTCCCGAAAGTAGTATAATTATGTGTAGAGTATAATTCTTCAAATATGCAATTTTGTTAACAAAATATGGGTCCAAAAATTGAATGTGTTAGTTGAACCGTTCACCGCATCGAAGCTGATACTAAAGCCAGCCAACTATATTAATTCATGCTAGTGGAGTGATACACTTCTATAGTTTGTACTGGGCCTATAACTTCTCAACCCAAAGATTTGTGACAACATTCACACGTTGTCTTTTGTAACAGAAACAAACAAACAAACAAAAAGGTCACATGAACTCATGAAGTAAGAAATAAACCAGTTGTCTCCTCCGTTAGGCACTGTTTCTTCTACCCGTATGCGTTTTTAAGAATAAATCATAATAAAACTGATCAAATTACTCTTGGATAGGGCCGGGCCTTTAAGAAAGCCAACCAAACATAAGTTTTAGACCACATAATATAATTAAATCAACTTTAAAGTCCACGTATTTTTTTTTATTTTTTTTTTTTGATTAACCTGGGGGTATCCCGGGCCTATGGAAGGGCCCAGACTAATCCCCAAGGGGAGGTGCAGCCCATGGATAGACCCTCTCTCCGGGTATTCAAATGGGCCGTAAGCAATGGATCCATATCCATGTGGATGAGCAGAGAAGGCATTTTTGTTTCCGCCTGGGCTCGAACCCGGGTGGTGTCTAGCCACCACGAGCCCCTCAACCAGTTGGACTACCTCAACCGCTCTAAAGTCCACGTATTTGTTTGTCCTTTTAGCTCATGTGGTTTTAGGTTCAAGCATTGGTCTTGACATTACGTTTTGATAGTTTTCATTAGCCTTGGGATTATAAACCGAACCAAATTAATCGAACCGAACCGAACCGAAATTTTGGGTTTTTGATTCGGGTTCGGTTAGGAGAGCCGAACCGATCGGCAAAATTATTTATAACACTCGGTTAACCGTTCGGGTCGGTTCGGTTCGATTGACCCGAATGGTTAACCGAAAAATATGCAAGCCATTAATATCCTAGTCGGTTTACTCGTTTTTAATTAACCATGATTATGTGCCATATATAAGCTAGCAGAAGTGAGCTGATTTTACCTGATGTAGGATAAATATCAGTTTATATGGGCCAATTTAATTAATTAAAATGTTTGCAAATCAAGAATTTACCCATTTGATCCATCTGAAGTTGTCAAATCCAGAACTTTTATCAAATCCACCACGTTAGTTATCTCTTTACTTCTTTTTATATGGGCCAATTGGTTAATAAGCCTATTAAAAGAGAAACATGAAAACCTAATATCACTTGTTCCTCATTTCCAACTGCATTCATCTCTCCTTCTTCTTTTTTTAAGTCTTTCTTCCTCTTTGATTCTGCTTTCCCTTCTTCGATCCTTATCGAATCCGAGTCGTCATCGAATTTGAGTCTTCTGCTTAATTGATTCTTCATCCTCTTTTATTATCCTTGAAGTCTTCTTATCTCTTCTGATTCTTTTTTTTTTGTTTTCGATTTTTTGTTGGGAAATTTTACTAACCAAACTGAATAACCAACTTGAACATGCTCATAGATATTTTACCCGAATTGTAATTGAAAACCGAAAACCTTGGTTAATTTCGGTAAATAAAGAAATAACTGAACTAACCGATATCCAAACCGAACCGAACCGTAATTAATTTCGGTTAAATTCAGTAGGATTTTTTCATAACCGAACTAACCGAAAAACTAAAATAAACGGCCGGTTCGGTTTGGTTTAATCGAAATCCCAGGCCTAGTTTTCATGTAACGCCTAGACCGCTATTATCTATAGGTCCTATATCCACTTTTGGTCTGTAAGTCCATTTTTATCTAATGGTCAGTGTGTTAGTCCGAAAAACTAGCAAAAATTATTTACAGACCTTATAATCACCACGCGATTTTTTCTGTGATTTTTTCTCACTCGTACGATACCGCGAATCATTTTTCGGTAGATCATTCATCTCTAAATTACTCCAAGTGAATCACGTCAACTCTAGAGTTCTCTATGGTTAAGTGACCAAAAATATAAGTGCAATTTGGTGATATAGCTAGCTAAATCAATTTTTAAACCTCTCTTTATATACCAGAAATCAGGATGTTACAATCATTCCCACTCAATTAGCGCAACGTCCGGCGCACCAAGATCGTCATCCTTGGTGGTGTGAGCCCACATAACTCCACGCATATTTTTGGATTCATATCTAATATACCACTTGGAACATCTCGAACGCCACCCTCTGTAGGTCTTACGCCCATTCTCGGCATGTGGTCCTCACCCTCGTCCTAGGGTCTCACCGTCATCTGACGGCCAGAGTGTTAGTTCGACAGGTTTGAAGGACTTGTTTACTGACCATGCAATCACTACGTGATTTTTACCCGTATTTGTCCTCACTCGCATGATACTGCGAATTACTTCCCATTAGACCAATCATCATTAAATTTTTTTAGATTTTGAGTTCTCTCTAAATAAGTGATCATAAAAGATAAATGCATTTTGGTGATATAAGTAATCAAATCAATTCTTTTAAGGTTCTTTAGATATACCAGAAATCAGGATACTATATTTTATTTAATTTTATATTTTCCCAACGAGAATTCATTTTCCATTGAGAAAACTTTTTTAATGATTTCTAGGGATTATCCCGCGCTATGTGCAAATTGTGTATTCAAATTTGTTGTAATTATATTGTTTTGATTATTTAATAGTTAGATTTTGATTTTGTATCATCTATAACTTCTTATTATTGTTTGTTTTCAGTCGTTAAAACTTTTTGTTATTTGTTTTAAAATCCTTTACTTTTTGGTAAATGTGTTTTGTCATGAGTTTTACTATTTCTTTGTCTTAAGGGTCTGAATGGTGACCGAGTTTTTAACTTTGCGGAAAAGCGGTTTTAAAGTGCGGTATGGTTCAACTGTGGTATGGTTCAACTGCGGTCCATGTGGATTGCGGAACAAGTGCGGTTTGTATATAATCAATGTTGCGGAATACATATTGATTGGTGAAAATGATTTTGCGGGACAGTTGCGGTTTTTAGAAAGAATTTTAGTTAATTTTGTTTTTAGGTAAATTTGGTTAATTTGATTAGTTTTGGATAAATTTAGTTATTTCAATTCTATTCGGTTTGGTTCAGTAGTTTTTTTTTGTTTTTTTTTTTGTTAAATTCGGTTGCTTCAAATTGTTAGGTTCAAAATTTTGATATAAATTCAGCTTGAGTTGGTATAAAACGATATAATTTGGTTTTACTTTTTATTTTTTTGAATAAATCAAACTAATCGACTACCGATTACCGAACTAATAACCATTTTCTTTAATTTACCAAATCACTGAATTTATAAATAAACCTATTCTGAAAATTAAAATTTTGATCAATCCAGTTTGATAAACATTAAATATTTTATATTATAAAGAAAAATCTTTTGTTATTTCTTTGAAATATTTTTAATAATTATTTTCTAATATACATTAGATGACAAAACATATACGCACTTATACACATACAAACCCGCCTATAGAAATATTGAAAACACATATAAATACGAGCGTATTTACTATTGTGTTGTGTGCAGTTTATAGTTTCCTTTGCAAAATGTGGACCGCACTTGTCTGTTTAATTTTTTATTACAAAACTAGATTTTGACCCGCACTTAGAAAGTGCGGGTTTAATTTTCTTTACAAATTTTACTTTTTATTCATTTTGTTAATAGTAGTTTAGATTTTTAATTATGTAATCTAATTTTGATTATAATTGTTTAACCAACATTATAAACAGTGAGTTAGCAATTTTTTTTTTTTTTTAATGAATTATGTGTTATTTGGAGGAGATATATCGTAAGGATTAAGAGATTAAAATAACGATTTCGCATTATATATGTGTATATATATATTTATTTGAAACAAAAAAAGATATTAAAATATATTTCAAATATTTGAATAATATAAGTATGAAATCATTTTAATATTTTATTAATTTTAAAATATATCAGCTGAAATTATTTACTATATGCGAATTTTTTTTAAAAAAAATTATAATCGAGATTGGCTAATTAATTTTTCAACTCGTTTAATTAATTAAATATTTTTCAGTTTGATGGAAAAACCTGCTAAAAAGTACAATCGTAAAAACATCAATCGTAATATGTATATATATATATATATATTTTATTTTTTTGAAACAAAATAAAAAGATATTAAAATATATTATAAATATATTTTGAATTAAATCATAAATTAAAGAATCTTAATTTATATATAATAGTTGATGTATAAATTATTCATCATATTTATCAATTAATTTGTTTTGATTTTAATTAATTAGGAAAGTGGGACCCATTAGATTTTGGTTGTTTGGCTACATGTTTAATAATTGTCTTGTTTGGAAACATGGATTGTAGAGATAATGTTATATTCCCTAATTACCCTTAATGAAGGTTACAAATCCTAATAATATCAAGGGCAAATTTCTGGAACAACATTTATGTACCATGGCCAAACTCCAATTTTTTAATAGTATTGATAACAAAAACGCAGTACAGATTAATAGTTGTTGCTGAATGGTGTAAGAAAGTGTGGTACAGCCAATTACGTCCCACCATTGTTAAATACGTCATTCTCATTCACAACTTAAATATAGAAGATATATTTCTAGAAAGAGGGAGTGATGTCGAATCAAGTAAGATTCTTTTATAGTTTAAAGTATATTATATTTGGATGCAGAGAAGTACAACACAATTAATAAATGATAAGACATATTTATGCATTTTGTTCTTGAAATGTTATTGTTCACTTTTTTATTACGATCAAATATGGTATTTAGAAGTGTTAATATTGTTGTCAAAAAAAAGAAGTGTTAATATTTTTTTCTCTAGCATTTTTTTTAAAGTAGAACATGTTGAAGCTAGTAATTATTTTCTTACTTTGTATTTTTAAATGTGAAAAATATCATAGAGTGTAATAGAATTTATATTTTTTATGTATGTACATTTATATATTTTGGGGATTGATCTTGTCACCAAAGTGATTGAGTGTTTCAGATCTATAATTGTTAATATTTTGTGAAATTAGCTGCTTGTTTATCTTATTACATTTGTGCAAGTGTAAGAAATTGATATGTTTTTATGTTATGTTAGATGCACAAATTATATGAATGTATTTTATTTTGTTGTGTACTTTTTAGTCGTAAACCTATGATAACCTATGTTTTAACAGTGGGTTTTAGAGATTTATTGTATGTGTGATGTGCACTTTGCCGATTATATACTTTTAAGAAATGTTAAATAGATAGGTGTGGGTTATAAGTAAAATATTAAATTTCGATATCTAATTCCCTATTTATGCACTATTTTTATTTCATTACGATAGAAAATTTTTAGCTATGCACATTAATATATAACATAGTAAAATATGTTTACAATTTTATTTTATTTTCTCATCTTCATATTTATTATCATTTTAAGATTTTTTTTATTGACTTGTTTCCTTTAATTCATCTTCATCTTCATCGTATCTCGGATTTGTTTTATTTTAAAATTCTATTTTTTGTTTATTTAACATTGACTTTTTTCCTCTTATTACTTTCTCAGCGAAATTTGTATGAAGTTAAATCTAACCAACTTTCTTTTCATCCGTTGTTTTGTCCTTTTTCCTCTCATCATTGTTGATTTATTTGTATTCTCGTATTTGCTATGATTATTTGTTTGAATTTAATATTGTATTTTTCTCGTTTATTACATTTTCATTTTGACACGTGATGTACACTCTTCAACTTAATTTTTTAGAATCAGATACTGAAAATGTAAGCTTACCAGGCAAATAGAGAATAACGAAAGCTTCTTCATAATTTTATGATCTTTCTTCTATTTTTCTCATATTTCTTCTTCTTTCAAGAAAAAAAGTTATGATATTTTTCTTATTTTTACTCATGTTTCTTAATAAAAATTCTGATATCCTTTTTCTCCTCCTCACACTTTTATCCCCTTCTTCTTGTTCGTCTTCCTCCCTAAACATGAAAAGGTTCTTCTTCTCCTCCTCACAACTTTTCTTCTCCTCAGTTTCCCTGATATTCTTCTTCATCTAATTCTAAATATTTAAAACGCAAGCTTATCGGGCAAGTAAAGGAGAACAAAAGGCTTCTCACTCTTCTTTTTCTTCTTCTATTTCCTCTTCTCGTGACTTCAACTCTTCAAAACTTGCTTCTTGTGGTTTCAACATTTTTTCAAAAAGTTATTTTCTCAGTTCATGATCCGAAAGTGTCATTGTTATAGTTAACATCACTGCGCAAACAGAAGACTCCGTACTCCATCATTTTCCCGATGTGGAAGAATATCTTTATGTCTGCTTGGCCATTTCCAAACCTCTAACGTGTATCTCCCTCCATCGTTTTCATTCTTATAAATTATATAGTAAAAAAATGTGTATAATCAATAGTGGATTGGGTTTAGTTACAGAAACATTGGAAAGAAGATGGGAAGTACATTGTGGGGTTTCAAGTTTCTTGCTTTAAGAGCCTATGAAAAGGACACTACAAGAAAACATGCTTTTTGCGACTACAAGTTGCGACTAAATTTTTAGTCGCTAAATTTAGCGACTAATTACCGACTAAGTAGCGACTGATTTTGCGACTAATAGGTAAAAGTCGCTCTTTGGTCGCTAAATTGCGACCACAAGTTATTAGTCACTAAATAGTCGCTAAATAGCGACTATTTAGCGACTAAATTCGGCGGGTCGCTAAACCGTTTTTGTTTTAGTCGCTAAAAGTCGGTATAAAACACGTTTTCATTGTTCTGAACCGGTTGTACCTAATTTTGTAACTAATTTTGCGAATAAGTCGCAAAATAGTCGCAAAATAGTCGCAAAAATTTATATAACTAAACCCTAAATAAACCTTATACCCTAAACCCTAAATAAACCCTAAACCCTAAATTATAAACAAAAATCTATAACTAAAACTTTAATTACTAATAATATATAAAATTAAGTACAATACTTAAAACCTAAAACATTACCCTTCAAACCCTATACTCTAAACCCTAAAACTCTAAATTATAAACAAAAATCTAATAACTAAAACTCTAATTACTATATAGTATATAAAATTAAGTACAACATTTAAAACCTTAAACATTATCCTTCAAATCCTATACCCTAAACCCTAAATTATCCATAAAACTTTAAATTATAAATAAAAATCTAATAACTAAAACTTTAATTACTATATAATATAGAAAATTAAGTACAACACTTAAAACCTTAAACATTACCCTTCAAACCCTATATCCTAAACCCTAAACAAACCCTAAAACTCTAAATTATAAACAAAATTTTAATAACTAAAACTCTAATTACTATATAATAAATAAAATTAAGCACAACAAGTAAAATCTTAAACATTACCCTTCAAACCCTAAATCCTAAACCCTAAATAAACCATAAAATTCTAAATTATAAACAAAAATTTAATAACTAAAACTCTAATTACTATATAATATATAAAATTAAGTACAACACTTAAAACCTTAAACATTACCCTACAAACCTATACCCTAAACCCTAAACAAACTCTAAAACTCTAAATTATAAATAAAAAACTAATAACTAAAACTCTAATTACTATATAATATATTAAATTAAGATATAACACTTATAACCTTAAATTACCTTTCAAACCCTATACCCTAAATTCATACTCTAAACCTTTATACTAATATTATTATGCATCATAGTATAATCCTTACTATTAACCACAAACCTTATACACTTATTAAAAAAAGTTATATTCTAAAAACAAATAATCAAACGTTATAGTCTAAACTCCACAAACCCTATACCCCAAAGTAAACCCTATACCCCAAACTCTATTATTCTCAAACATTAACTAATAACCCTAAACATCAACCCAATAAACCATATATCATAAACCATAATTATACTAAATTCTTACTATTAATCATAAATTATAAATTAAAAGATAAAAATTAGTTATGTATACAAAAAACTAATATTTAATTTATATTAATATATACTTTACATAAAATTAATTAAAAACTATTTTAAAGCAATAGATAAAAAGTCTAATTATTTTCTTTTTAAAAGATTTAGTAATATCTTAATAATAATAATAAATTTTAAAAAATTCTTAAACAACATTTAAGTATTAAATATATTTATAAATAAAATTTAACACTTTAAAATAAAATAATATAAATAAAATTAAAATCCAATTTAATCATTTTTAATTATTATATACACTCATTTTTATTATTTTTAAATAAAATTTAATACTTTTAAATGTTTTATCTATGATAATTTCAAATTTAGATTTTTAAATTTTTAATTTTAACTATTCTACTATTTTTAAATTGTTTTTTAATTATTATATATTAAATATACTTCAAAAATATTCTATTGGTTAGTAGGTGTATCACTTGGATCACAAATAGAAAGCCTTGATTAAAAGATATCAATGGCTCAGATTGATTCTAAACAAACACAAAGATTAGATTTATAACCGTTAGATCAAACTCATATTAAATCCTCGCCATTGATCTTCTTTAACCTAATTAGTTTACTTCTCTTCCCACAACCTTCTCTTCCCACGGAGCCGTCAACCCCATTTCACTTTTTTTTTTGTTCAAGCATCTCCAGTCTTACATGTCCAGATCTCGTATGGTTCACAGCATCAAAATCTTCCATTCTTGGCTTCTAAATGGCGTTAATCAACAGCATGAGCTTGTTACCATATAGCATGACGAATGGGTTTGTCAATTGAACAAGAAAGTCTTCGAAGAGCCATCGCCATAGCCATTGTCGTGAAGACAAAGGCGAATCCGTTGGGGAAGAACGAGTCTCGATCTAGCCTCCAGTCTCATCTCCGATCCTTCTTCAGATCGAATCGGTTGGGAAATGAAGGAGCCGATCTTTAGATCGATCGATTCTTGATGTGGCCGACGAATCGTGTCGCCGGAGCCGTACATCCCGAAGCCGCGGGACGACGATACCTAGGCAGAAGAAGCAAATCCGATGGCCTTCCTCCAACGATCTCGTCACCGGAGCTGGAGGACGAAGACGACGGTGGTGGTCGTCACCGGAGCCGCGGGATGAAGACGGCGGTGGTGGTCGTCACCTGAGCCGTGATATTCTGCATTTTATATATATTTTTTTGTTTTTGTTTTTTAGTTATTGTATTTTTATTGTCCAGAAAAAGTTATTGTATTTTTTTTTAATTTTTATTATAATTTAGTATAAATTTTGTTTAATTAATTTTGTAAAAAATTAATATATTAATTAATATTTAATTATTATCTAATTAGTGAATATCAAAATTAATATTATTTTTATTATTAATGTTAGTCGCTAAAATAACTATATATTAGTCGCAAATTAGTCGTTCATTAGTCGCTAAATTTAGCGACTCAGTAGCGACTAATTATAACAAAATATATATAGTCGCTAAATAGTCGCAATTTAGCGACTAATATAGCGACTAATAAATTTAGCGACCACAGATTAGCGACTAACTATTTTAGTCGCTATTTAGTCGCAAAACATAGTTTTGCGACCAAATAGCGACTATTTTCGTAGTCGCTAAAAACCTGTTTTCTTGTAGTGGGACGTAGCCGCTAGAAATATCTACTCACGCAGTCACGTTGTTACAATGTCATAACTACTAACCCACCCTAGAATTACACTTAGATCGGCAGAAAACGCAGTGTTATTATGACCAAATACTTTTCTTAGTTAAACAATCGGATGTTTGATGTAAATCTGCTTGTTAAAGTATTATGACCAAATACTTAGTTTTAGAAAATATAGTTTTCTTATTTGTTTGGTGTAAAATTGCTTATAACGTGAGATAGGATTAAAAGATAGTAACTTAAAATTGAAAGTCTAGAGCATCAAGATTACAAAGAAACAAAACACCTAATATAATTATCACATGCATCAAGCTTCTCTATAAAAGGGTTAAACCAGAGGACCCTTTTTTGTTTCTACATCTAAGGATGACAAAGTAACACATTCAGAGATTTTTCTTCCTAAAAAAAATCCATACCTATTAACATACGATGCTCCTTAGAGCGAACAAAAAAAACAGAGGCAATAGAGAGGTTCAAGTGGACGGTCCAGTTAAGAGCGAATGGTGGAGTTCTTCGAATCTCGAGATATCATTGACTTTTTGTGCCATCCACAGACCTCGGTTCGGCATCAGCACCTGCGATTGATTTTTGTTATTCTCTGTTGACGTTGATGTTTCTTCCTTCTTAGCATAATTAAAAACTCAGCAACTTGGTGTGCATACCTTTTAACAACACCAATAAAATAATATATTGATTATAACAAGGATTTGAGTTGTTTGACGTAACATTAATGAGAAGTTACTCCTTATTTCCTCCATATCTATCTCGGCTGAAGTCGATTTTGGGTTCACAGTCTTAAACCAGAGCTTTAAACCATTGAAAAAATCTAAGCATAATATATATATACTCAATAAGCTTATTGTTCAAGCAAAGGAGAACAAAAGGCTTCTTGATCGTTTTCTATTGATTTCCGATCCTAAAAACAAAACATACGGACGCTAGACGTATTCATGAACACACTGGAGATAGTCATGCACACAAACTGATATTAGTAAAATACCTTTAAGTATATATACCTTATGTAGAAACAAGGATCATATCAACCAACATCAATCTTCCCTCAACAGTTGGCACATTAAGTCTGATACACAGAGAGAAACAATTACTTATAATTTTAAACACACTCAATTACAGAGATCTAATCTTCATGTGCTTGAGTCAAAAATATCATTTTTTTACAAAATTTGTATAGTAAGTAGCACCACCTCCATTCACATATTGGTAATTTAACATACTCAAACAAAGCCATGCCAGTAAAATAAGAATGAAGTGATGGTTACAATTTTTGTCGTACGAGGCTGCTAATTATAGCATTCATACGCAAGTGTCTATAACAGGCTTAGAGTGACAAATTCATTTGAATCAAACAATCAGTAGGGTCGTTTGTCAAAGTTTATTGTGTCATGGTCGAATTACATAATAAAAAAAAAAGGAAATTGATTTAGACAAACTGAAACTTCTCTTCTATGTTGACATTATCTGATTCATGTCATAAGAGGTAAAGAAAAAGGGAGACCTTGCGTCAAATTGTTGTAAGCCATGTTTCTGTAATAAAAAAAACAAATAAAATACTTGTGAACTGCATTGCGATGTAAGCTTAATTGATGAACGAACTTGTATTAAACGCTTATATGTGGGAAGCATTTGGAGGCAAGCCAAATTTCCTTGAAGGTTATTGAAGCTAACATCCCTAACACAAAGGAAAAATAGTATTCAGTGATTCAAGTCTCAAGATGAAGTTAAAAATCAAGAACATGAAATTTTTCTTACATGTTCTTCAAATTGTGGAGATGCTGAAGCTGGTTTCCAAGACTCCCCAGTAACTTTTACCCTCGCAGGTGTCTACGATAACATGAGTCAGATTTTATTCAAAAGGCTTTAGAAAAATTAAAACTGAGGAAAAGGGTTAACAAAGAAAAATTACAGGTCTACTATAGACGATTCAGAACTGGAAACTTTCATCCAGACTTCTCTGCATGGATCTCCTCCCTCCAGTTTCCATCCTTTATTAATTACATCGAGTTTTTCTGAACAATCCTTGGCCGTTTCTTCGGCTGGCGCTTGGCCGGTGTCCTAGAACCGCCATGGAATCCTCTTCGATTTGGCCAGTACAAGGCTTAACCTCTTCCACTGTCTAACACAAAACCAGAAAAACTTAATCAAGCAAAGACGTTTGGTAACAGATGAAATGAAAAAGGAGACGACATACCAAGAGAAATTGTATCTAAAAAGTTTGGAGAAGAGAACACAAATCGCACCGCAAAACGGCTAATTTTTATCCATTTTTTCTCAGTCTCAAAACGTAATATGTAAGAAGAATAGAAAGATGTTGATGACCTAATTAAATCCAAAGAAACAGACTCGCCATCGTTGCGTTATAGATATTGAAGGGGAGAAGGAACTGATCACGTTTCTGTGACAAAAGAATAGATCGGTGTTGGAAGAGGAAGTGTTCCCCTTTTGTTCGACAAAACTCTGATTTTTTTTTAATTTTAAATTGAGTGAGTAAGATGGAGATGTGATGACGTGTGCGGAAATATTACGTGGACACTCTTTCTAGCTTCAAGTATGTACTTTTATATAGTATAATTTTCCGATGTAATATGTGTATATCCGTCACAGATTTTTCTTTGTTTTCCTAGTAATTTTAGAAAACTATTAATACTTTCAATAAAACATAAGTTGTTGTTCAGACCGGTCAGCTTGCACATATTTGAAAGGTATATATATATATATATATATATTTTTTTTTTTTTTTACTTGTTCCCGTCAAGTCCAAGATATATCATGTAACCTTGGAAATCCAATAGATTATACTATATATGTAAGATGAATGAAACAAAATGGGGAGAGTGAGACATATTTGGGACTTGGGAGTTGTAACCTCAAGTAAAATGGATCTTGGGACCCCCGAGATGAAGGTCATGTTGAAATAATTTAAATGTAACCATTTTGATGTTATGGTTAATCTCACCGTTTTGAGGATCTTAGAGATCGCCAAAAAGACGATATACTTCCATTTTTATTGTACGAAAATTCGATCTAGTAATAAAAGTCTGGCTACAATCTGACATGTCCGTACTATGAAGTGCGAGGTAAACTTAAACGAGGTCGAAACTGTTCTTTATTAATCTTAAGGTCGAAGCCGAACGATGAAAAAGATGGTATGAGGTGGGAGTCCGTCAAGTGATGTGCTCCCTAAATATTGCTTGAGGTAGGAGCTTTAGAGAAGTAGCTTGGAACTCTCGCAAGTTACAATGCGTGTAAAATGAAGGATGAAGGGTCTTATTTATAACGCTTGGATGCTGACTTCCTTTTGGGCCATTGACTCATTAGCGGGCTTGTCTTCTTGGGCCGAGATTGATGTGGTTGATTAACAAGATTTCTAGCTTATGGATGGGTGCTAAACCCATATCTAACAATTAGTCTCCCCCCCCCCCAGTTCGTCGAGCTGCGGTGTTTAGTCGAGGTCGGCGAATTTCTTTGAGCGTTAAAGTCAGGCGGAAATCTTGTTAAATCGTTTCGTATCAATTACTGATTTTCTTAATTGTTGACTTCTTATGCGGTTTTTTGAGAAAGCGAAGGGACGCGAAACGTTCGTGGCGTAATTTCGCGTGTTTGTAAAACTGCTTCTTTCTGCTTGTGAGGCTTCGTCTTTTCAAATTCCGTCAGCCTTTACCAGGTAATTGTTTTCTTATGGTTATTGTGCTCTCGTTTTTCCGTCTCTGGATTCGTTATCATGCAGGTAGATTCTAATGAGCATTCTTCTACGGGTAGCGACGATTCTGGTTTTTCTGAGTCGTCGGGAGATAGTCCTGTTGAATCTAGGGCAATCGAGGGTGACGAAGAATTTTTGATTCCTGGGGCTGGGCGAAAACCTCATCGATTTCGCGGTGGTCCGGTCGCGACGGATTCTCCTGACAGCCGAACTTCTGCCGATGTAGGGGAGCAAAACCCTAGTGATAGCGATGGGCCCGGTCGTCGGAGAGGCGGTGTTAGGATTACTGAATCGGGAGGTCGTCCTAATGTTAGCGTGGTTGTTCCTGATCATTGTTCTCGAACAACTTCCTCGAAGGGAGGGAAAGGAAGACCGAAGGAAGCAGCGGAGGCGAAGATTGTCGTTCCTAGGACGATTCGCTCGTAGGTCTGTAAACAGCATGTCCTTGATGATATCAGTCAGCGGTATTCTCGTGTTTCTGGTCTCGAGCTTCGATTGCAGGTTTTGTGCGAGCGACCCTGGGATGCTCATATTGGTTGGGTTTGTCTATACGAGTGTTGGTTCATTGAATGCCACTAACTTTTTCCTCTTCCCAAAGTCCTGATTGAGTATTGCGAGGCTAGGGAGATGGCCCTTTATCAACTCTGTCTGTCTGCCGTTTGTAACGTGCTAGGTATTTTGATCATGGCGGCTGACAGTGATGTCGAGATGTCTACTCGTCTCTTTGAGGAGCTGACGTCGATTTCGGTTAACCAAGGGACGTATGGAACCTTTTATGTGTGATTTTGGGCCGATCGTCATTTGAAGGTTGTGTCTGACCCCCCGGATAAGACTTCTGAATTGCAGGAAAGTTACTTCCTTGCGCGTACGCTGACATTCGATCCGAGCATGGTTTTCAGATCGGTCTGGAACTACGATCCTGGTAGCTTTCTCTGTTTTGCGCTTGCTTGTCGATATTGTTTGCTTATGGCTTTTTTCCTTTTCCTTGCTTTGTACTTCGCTCTGCTTCAAGTCATTGGACCGCGGAATTTTCCAGAGACTTGGACAAGTTAAGGGCTCACTGTGGTATAGATTGGCCTCCATCGAAGGACAAAGAGGCCAAGAGCCTGTTTGATCAGAGAGTCCAAAGTTGTTTAAAAAAGGTTGATTCGGGTAAGTGCCCTCTTCTCTCCCCCCCCTCTTTTTTGACAGATGGGGAGGTCTTTGCTGCTGATATTGTTATTCTATTGGTTCAGCGTTTCTGGAGTTGAATCCTTCTTTGGAGAGTGACCCGTCGTCCCCTCGGTTGTTCAGGAAAAGGCGAAAGATGTCTGAGGGGCCCTTAGTGGCGACAAATTCTCCGGTGATCGTTCTTGAAGACGTCCCTGCTGCCTTTGAAGATGAAGCTAAACGATGTCAGGAGACGCCGGAAGGTGACGCGAACAAGGTCGTTGTAGCTTCTGAGGCTTCTAGAGGCATATGTCACCGGTCAGGCGTTGAGAGGCGGGGATCGGATTGTGAGGGCAGTGGTGAGCATTCTGGGGGCCTGACTCCTGCCTCTCCCTCTATTTGTGATGCCGTCCCGACAGGTGGGTCGGGTGATGCTGATTCAAATTTGAATGATCCGGCTTGGTCGTATGTTCACATAGGGAAGGCTCCTTTGGTGAATGACAAGGTGTCATGTACCAATCTTGTTCAGAGCACGCGGTTGGGCCGACCAAGGATCTTATGCTTGTTTCGGCTATGCACAAGCCTCATCTTGAGGAGGAGTTAAGTCACCACCTTGTCGTTGTGTGCGCTATCCTGAACCAGCTCAGGGATTCGTATGAGTCTGAGAGAAGACAGGCCAAGTCGACGAAGAGCATCCTTAAAGAACAGGTTGATGCGCTACGACGCTTTGCCCACAAGCTGAAGCAGGTTCGTAAGGAGCTTGACAAGACGTAGGGGGCTTCTGATGCTCTGTCTTTGGAGAAGAAAAAGGCTGCGGATCTTGAGAAGCGATTGACCGAACTTGAAGACGAGAATCGCGATCTTCTGTCCGAGGCAGACTCTCTTAGGTCGGAAGTTGATCTCCTCGTTTCTGAGCTCGATGGGCTTCGGGAATCCTTTGATGAGAGCCTTCGTTCTGAGCGATAGGCTTTGTATAAGAAGGCTTCCGATCGTTTGGACAAGCTAAGGTCTGAGAGAGAGCAGGAAGATTGCTATACTCCTAAGCTTTTGGAGTATAACCAGGTGGCCAATATTCTTGGTGCGTATCTTCTGCTCGCGGATAGTGGTGTGCAAGTTCCTCCTGCACTAATTGCTCAGCTCGAGATAGATAAGCCTCTCCTGGAGCGGGAAGTTAATGAGCTGCGACCCGATGCTTTGGATCCTGACGTTTTTTTGCATGTCACCGTTGCGAAGTTCGTCAAGTGGCGCTGTTATCCCTGCAGGGTCGGTGGAGGGAGGAGGGGCAGATGTGGCGTCTTTGGTCGTGGAAGACGGGGTCACTTCTGGTGTGTCCGAACTCCCGACATTGTCTTCCTGTTGTGATAATTAGTATGTGGCTTCTTCTTTTTTTTTAAACGTTTGTATGAACAGCGTTTGTGTTTGCGGACATTATATGTATGTTTTGTTTTCTTCTCTTCTCTCTTTTGTTGTTTTTTTTGAGGAGTTCGGCGTCCAGCTTCTGATCGCTGATGTGGCCTTACTTCGCTTTGCTTGTGCTCGTGGAAAGGTATTTTGATGCGTTTTAGCATAGGTGCCCTTCGATTTTCGAGGCGTGGTCCACGTGTCATTACTGCTCTTTAAGGGGTTACTTTGCGTGTTTATGGGAAAGTGGACCGCCGTTTTCGCATTGAAGGCGTGCATTGGTAACTGACGCGCCGCTTTGAATGGGTTGCTTTGGCACCCGTTGCCCTTTGTGGCTATAAATACTTTCCCTTCTGCTCTGATTTTTCATATTTCATCGTTCTTTGTTTTTCTTCCTTCTTTTACTGAGTGGGGTTGGCTTCTCCCTTTTGTTCGTTGAATCCTAGTGGATCGTGGCAACAAGGCCGCTCTGCCGAATGGGTTTCTTGCCCATCTTCGTCGTTGGCTGGCTCCGGCCTCCGGAGTTTCTGTATTTGTTGTCGACGAGCGGGCTCGTATTTTTCTGCGAAATGAGGGCTTGTCGATGTATGGAAATATACCGATAGCCGCCCTTGTTTGTCGCCTTTGCGAAATTAAGGGCGACGCACAGTTCCTCCAGTTGGGTGGATTTGATGCGTCACTGATTTTAGTAACATGCCGGCGGCTGTCCCGTCTTGAACTTGTCTCTTTTGACGTAAGCGTGTTATTTGCTTGTTAATTTTTTTTATATGTCTGCTTCTTTTCTGAACCTCCCCTTTCTTCTTTTTTTTGGCAGGGCAGCGGCTGGATGTCGGACTGGCTCTTCTTCCTCCATGTAAGGGGAAGATTCCTTTGGAGAGGGCAGTCAACATCAGAATGGCCAGGGGAACCACGGGATCGAGCTGCAGGGACCAGCTGTCCTTTTTGGTGTGCTGAGGTTGGCTTACCCGAGCTCTCTTACCCCATGATGATCCTCCCCGTTTTGGTTTCGTCGTTTTCACTATTGGGCCTCTGCCTTTAGAGGCCGTGTCGGGACGTCGAAATTGTCTTTCAAGAAAGGAGCTCGGCTCCTTGTTGGATGAAATCAGGCTCAGCACACGAGCTCCGATTCTGAAGAAATCGTCTTTCAAGAAATTAGATTCGTTTTGTTGTTTGTTTTTTTTGTACGTTTCCTTGTAATTTTGACAAGAATGGAATAAAAGAAAGAAGAGATTTATTATCGTCTCCTTCCTCGTTATTGTTTTTTTTGTTACTTGCGACTCGTTTCTCGGCTTTGGGCGAGATCAAATTTTAGGTGTGAGTACGTGCCCGGCTTATCGTGTCTTTGATTTCCTCGGATCGAACCAATGCTCGCCCATTGTTAATCTGTTTTCTGGGTGTGGGCGCGTCCTCCTCTTCGTCATCGTGGATTCGCATTGGTAGTTCTGTGTCGATATCGCTCTGTTCTGTTCTCTATTGACCTACTTGCCTCGCTTTTTCCTCATGGGCAAGCCTGAACCGTTCTCCCTCGTTTTTGGGTTGTCATGGTGTCTCTCGATTCCCAGAGGGTGCTGCTGAGGCATTGCGGTTTGTTATGTTTCTCACTCCTTTTTGGTACTCACTGAATAAGAGGCTTTGGAGATGTCGACATTCTGCGGTGTTATGCCCGGAGCGTTGGTGAAAACTTCAGAAGGCGTTTTCTTGATCATCAGTTCGCACGTACTTGTTCCTTGGTCGACCATGCTGGTTGTTCATTTGATTACGTTCAGGATGCTGGGACGCTTGTTGGCTTGCTTGTTGTTCGTCGACGTAGCACGTTGTGGCTTTCTTCACTTTGTCGTCGGGGTTCTCGGACGTCGCATCTTTGGCTTTCTTATCTGAGGCGAATTTCTTGGCGAGTAGGTCCTTCTCTTCTTCTATCTCAACGAAGACAGCCGCTCGGTGGAGGGCGTCATTGGGAGTTTTTGGCTTGTCTATGGCCAGTTCGCCGCGAAACGGAGATTTTTACCAGAGCCCATTTCGAAGCACCGGGAGTCCCTCGTTATCGGTTACTATGATTTTTGAGACGATGACTTTGAATATGTCGATGTAGGATCTAAGGGGTTCCTTTGGCCCCTAACTTACGGCCCAGAGGTCGGCGCTCGAGGCTCCCTTCTGGATGAACATGGAGTAGTGCTTCAGAAAGGTGGTCGTCAACTGGTGGTAGTTGTCGATGGAGTGCGCCTCTAGGCGCGAGAACCAGTTGAAGGCGGCGCCGCTCAGGTTTTCGACGAATAACTGGCAGAAGCCGGCGTCGCGTTCTTCTGGCGAGAACTGAGCTCGTCTCATTGCGATACTGAAAGCCGTAAGGTACGGCCGCGGATCCGAACTACCATCGTAGGTGGGTAACTTGATCTTCTCGGAGTGTCTGATCGGCGTTCTCGTTATTTTGCTCGTGAACGGTGTGTTATGGGTCTCCTTTATGACCCGATCTATTTCGGAGGCTGAGCTAGTCGCTTTGTGAACTTTCGATGTCATGTGGTCTAGTTGAATCTTGAGCGACTCGAGCTCACTGTTCCTGCTAGCTCCTGCCTGAATTTGGATGAATCCGGTTGGCGTCGGTCCCGAGTGAATAGGTTGCCTGCTCAACTCGGTATTTAGGTCGGCGTTTCCCCAAACATGACCCTTTGAAGTCGTGGAGTAGGGATTTCGGTTGCTTGGGATGCTTGAAGCCTGGCGGTCTGCAGGTAGTTAATATGTTCCCTGCACGTGTCTTGATTGCTCATGAACACTTCGAAGCAGGCGTTGTTCTCCTTGGTCAGCTCGTCGACTTGCGCCATTAGACTCCTTATGAGAGAGGGGACGTCCTGGTCCTGACCGTCCGAACGCGCTTTGTCTTGGCGGGTGCTGGCTACCCTAGCTTGGCTAGTCCGGGCGTTGGCTGGTGAAATTGGTGGTCGTGTTTCGTTTGACGGGCTTGGTGATTCTGAGCTAGGGGCGAGCGGACTCCGGGTTTGCTCGGGTGACTTCGGGTTGTTATTTGTTGGAAGAGGTCCTGTCATCTCGGCTTCGTCTTACAGTGTAGAAAAGTTTCTCGGTCCCCACAAATGACCCCAATTATTGTTACAGAAATTTGATTTAGTAATAAAAGCCTGGCTACGATCTGAAATGTCCTAACTACGAGGTGCGAGGTAAACTTAAACGAGGTTGAAACTGTTTTTTATTAATCTTAAGGCCGAAGCCGAGCGATGAACAGGATTGTACGAGGTGGGAGTCCTGTAGGATTATGTTGGTTCATAGGTTTAATTATCAGATTACAACCTAACATAATCAACTAGGATCTAGGTGATTTGCAGATGAATCATAAACAGATCAGGATCATTACCTTATGATTGCAGCGGATTGATCAAGGGAATATCGAGATCTGCAAGAGCTGATGATTACCGGCTCCTCCTTGGTATCCACACGCTTACAAGCTACTGGATCAGGCTGCTAGTGTTGGAATTGTGTCCAGCAATCTCTGTACTGTCTCTATAACGTAAGAGTATGTCAGTGATCAGACATAAGTCATACAATACTGGGGGTCATGATGGCTTGCTAGAGTCCGCTCATGATCTATAAGTCTTGGACTTATTGCCTTTATTGTATGATCCCATATGGGTCACACGCTTAAGCTAGCAGGAAATAATGTTGAAAGGCATAGCAGAAGTACGACAAAAGTGCTAGGCATTTGTCGTACTAAGAGAGAATGAATAATGGGTCTGATTAAATGGGATTTAATCAGATTGGGCCCAAAAGCCCAAAAGGGAAAGAGAAGGCTTTTAATGTCTAAAAGCCAAGTCTCTTCTCCCCAACCCTAAGCCTCCCAGCCGCGAAAACTCTCTCTCTCTGGCGCCTCCCTCAGCTCGGTCTAGCAGCCAGTTTCCTGTGATTGCGTGTGTGAGCCTTTGGAGGATTCATCCCTTGGTGTATCTCCCTGATCTCTGACCTGTTCATCAATTCCGCTGCAACAAACAGGTAAAAGGTGAGATCATAATGTTTCTAAATAAGAACACCTAGATCTAATGCATGTTTAGGTTGATATCAATATGAGAATTGAATCAGGATCAACCAAAACTTCCAACAGTGGTATCAGAGCCATTGGTTCTTAGGTTTCTTGTTTAGATTCATTGTTTAGGTTGTTTAATCTGTTTAGATGTGTTTTGAATCCATTACTGATAAGAAAAACACATAAGAAACTGAATTAAATCCTGAACAAACACTTGAATCACAAAACCGAGCTATATGACTCGGGTTTTGTTGATTGGCCAAGGGTGATCGACCGGCTTGGCCGGTTAGTGATCACGGCCGAGAGACCGGGCGGGCAAAGATGGCCGGTCGGACGGAGCGATCGCGGGTCGGACGCACGATGGTCGGATCGGATCGGTTCATACGATCGCGATCGATCGTCGCGTCACGACCGATCACTCGTCCCGATCGCGTCCCAGCCGAGCGTCCATACGGTCGCGTGCGTCCGTCCGGTGAGCCGTCCCTGTCCCGTCCCGAACGTCCAGCTGATTCGTCCCGACCGTCCTCGATCTCGGATCGACCGGCTCGCGGCTGAGCGGCTGGATGTGAGTTTCTTGGATGGAAACTAGGTCACGACCAACTCGGTTTGGTTCGTGACCAATTCGGTTCGGTTTAAGGCTCGGTTTAAAATTTGATTAAAAATCAACGTTCTGGTTTAATAAACAGATTTTAATAATTTTATTAAATCTGGTTAAACCGGGATAAGAAATCCAATGTCGAAAGAAATATTGGATTTAGTGCCTAAACCAGGAATTTCTAATTTGATTTGGTTGGACCAAATAAATTGAGAAATTCCGGTTTAGTAAATAACCGGTTGACAATTGTGGTCATCGTAGTAATTAAAACTTGGTTAGACCAGTTTTAATGAACCAGACCGGTTATGTCAATTAATTGGACAATTGGGTCATGTCTTGGACATGGACCAATTCTTGGACCTCGGGCCAAGAAGTTAAAACAATTGGGCCAGTTAATTGAGTCTTTCTTCAGATTAATTTAAAATCTATTTTATAAAATTATAAAGTCGTTTTTAAATTAATGTTTCCGAAATTTTATAATTAGAAAGTTTCTTAAAATAGAATTTTCTGAATTTGCGGGTTTTGGATTTTAAAGAAGTTTCTAAAGTTAGAAAGTTTCCGGTTTTAGAAAGTTTCCAATTTTAGAAAGTTTCTAAAAATAGTAGGTTTCCATAAATAGAAAGTTTCCCGAAATAGTAATCTTCTATTTTGGGAATGATTTTAATAAACCTACGAACCTCAAACAATATCAAGCGTTGGATGTCTTGTCCAGGCTATGTCAGCTGTCAAAGCCCATTCAATTGCATTCATGGCCTTACAGTGTGAGGATGTCTGCTTTTGCGTGGGTAAGATGGTTTGTGATTCATAAATGTCATTGGGAGTCCCAGACATTAATGATTACATGACTGTATAGTCCGGTTTTCTTGACTAGGCCATCGGGAGTCCCGGGCCTTGAGACATCAGGGTGGATTGGGCCTCGGGCCCAGATTCACAACCAAGAGTTATATCACGGATATAATTAGCCGATATAGGGCTTACCGATATAAGCTAAGGTTGGGTGACGGCCAGTGGCCCACTTTGATCTTAGTTATATGTGGATCTTGGAATCATTATATTCTATTGAGGGTAACTTATGTTATTGAATATAATGCATGATTAATCATATTATACTTTAATACGAGATTAATCATTTTGAACACATAACTAATAACCTTTTTATTTATATATTTCAGATATGACTACTACAAGCACTCAAAACACATTCTCGATCCGGTCTGTTCTCGAGAAGGAGAAGCTGACTGGAACGAACTTCCTGACATGGTCAAGGAACTTGAGGCTGGTCCTCAAGCAGGAGAAGAAGGATTATGTCCTTCGAGATCCCCTCCCCGAGAGGCCTCTTGCCAATGCTGCCAGGACTCTGCACAATGCTTGGGAAAAGCATTCGTCAGATGAAAATGATGTTTATTGCCTGATGTTGGTGACAATGACTCCTGAGCTGCAAAAACAGTTCGAAAGTGTATTGTCTCCAATCGAGATCATGGCAAGCCTGAAATCGCTTTTTCAGGAGCAGGCTAGGACCGAGAGGTTCCAGACAGTTAAGAACCTCTTGGACTGTAAGTTGGCTGCGAATGCGGCAGTGAGTCCTCATGTGTTGAAGATGATGGGTTATCTCGATCATCTTCACAAACTCGACTGCCCAATCAGCCAGGAACTTGCCTGCGACATCATTCTGCAGTCTTTACCTGCAAGCTATGATCAGTTCATTCTGAACTTTAACATGCATGGCTTGAGTAAGACACTGCCTGAGCTTCACGGAATGCTCAAGACTGCAGAGCCCAACTTGAAGAAACCCGCCAAGGACCCCAATGTACTTATGGTACAAAAGGGCAAGGGGTTTAAGAAGTCTTCTGCTAAGGATAAGGGAAAGGCCAAGGGTGTCCAAGTCGCGGACAAGGACACGCCAAAGCCCAAGCCCAAGTCCAAGGCTGGGCCGACTGACATGTGCAGGTTCTGCAAAGAACTGGGGCATTGGAGAAGAGATTGCAAGAAATTCCAGGAAGGTCTAAAGGAATTAAAGAAGAAGACTTTCGAGACTTCTTCATCAGGTATTTTTGTTATAGAAGTTAATACAACTACTTCTGATAATACCTCATGGGTCATGGATACTGGTTGTGGGGCTCATATTTGTACTAATATGCAGGCACTCAGCAACAGTAGAAGGCTGAAGCAAGGACAAGTGGAACTACGAGTTGGGAATGGAGCGAAAGTTTCAGCACTAACTGTAGGAACTTACTTGTTGTCTTTACCTTCGGGATTGATTTTAGAACTTAATAATTGTTATTTTGTACCTGCTATAAGCAGAAATATTATTTCAATTTCTTTGTTGGATTTGGAAGGTTATGATTTTTCAGTTAAGAATAAATTATGTTCCTTCAATCGCAACAATTTGTTCTATGGTTCTGCCCCTCTTACGAATGGGCTTTACATACTCGATCAATCCGCGCCAATTTATAACATTAATACAAAACGGTTTAAACCTAATGAGGAAAACCGAACGTTTCTATGGCATTGTCGTTTAGGGCACATCAGCGAGAAACGCATCAAGAGGCTCCATTCGAATGGACTTCTTGGCTCATTTGACTTTGAGTCATGTGAGAAATGCGAATCATGCATGATGGGCAAAATGACACGGGCCCCCTTTAATAAACCTAACGAGAGGGCCAGTGACTTATTGGGCCTGATACACACTGATGTGTGTGGCCCAATGTCCACTAATGCAAGAGGAAACTATCAGTACTTCATTACCTTTACTGATGATTTCAGTAGGTATGGATATGTTTATTTGATGAAACATAAGTCTGAATCTTTTGAAAAGTTCAGAGAATTCCAAAATGAAGTACAGAACCAACTTGGCAAAAGCATTAAGGCTCTTCGGTCCGACCGAGGAGGAGAATACTTAAGCCAAGAATTCAGTGATCATCTGAGAGAGTGTGGGATCGTATCCCAACTCACTCCTCCTGGAACACCTCAATGGAATGGTGTGTCTGAGAGGAGAAATCGGACCTTATTGGATATGGTTCGATCTATGATGAGTCACACAGACCTTCCTATATCCCTTTGGGGATATGCTCTGCTAACAGCAGTGTTCACTCTAAATAGAGCGCCATCAAAAGCAGTAGCAAAGACACCATATGAATTATGGACTGGAGAAACTCCAGTGCTGTCTTATCTAAGAATTTGGGGTTGTGAAGCCTATGTTAAGAGATTAATCTCAGATAAGCTTACACCAAAATCTGATAAATGCTACTTCATTGGTTATCCACGGGAAACCAAGGCTTATTACTTCTATCTACGTTCCGAGAACAAGATCTTTGTTGCCCGGGATTGTAACTTTCTTGAGAGAGAATTTCTCTCTAAGAAAGACAGTGGGAGTAAGGTACTGCTTGAAGAAATTCAAGATGAACAGGATACTGCTCAACCTAATGAGGAAGAGCAGCAGGAGGATCTACAAGAAATTGTAGAGCCTGAACCTGTAGTACCTGAAGTTCGAAGATCCGGGAGGATCCGTCACGAACCCGAGAGATATCAGGGATTCCTCGTGACTGACTGTCATGATCTTTTGATCATTGATAGTGATGAACCATCGAACTTCAATCAAGCCATGATGGGCCCAGATTCCTCTAAGTGGCGCAAGGCCACTGATTCCGAAATGGACTCCATGTCGGTCAACAAAGTATTTTCGTTGGTTGACTTACCCGCTGGTGTAAAAGCCATCGAGTGCAAATGGATCTTCAAGAAGAAGATTGACGTGGATGGAAATGTCCAGATTTATAAAGCCAGGTTGGTGGCAAAAGGTTTCAGACAAGTTCACGGTGTGGACTACGATGAAACCTATTCACCGGTGGCTATGATGAAATCTATTCGGATTCTACTAGCAACTGCAGCTTTTCATGATTATGAAATTTGGCAGATGGACGTGAAAACCGCCTTCCTGAATGGCATTCTGGAAGAGGATGTGTATATGACACAACCTGACGGTTACATAGATCCAAAGAATGCTGGGAAAGTATGCAAGCTTCATAAATCCATTTATGGATTGAAGCAAGCATCGAGGAGCTGGAATCTTCGTTTTGATGAAGCGATCAAGCAATTTGACTTCATCAGAAACGAAGAAGAACAATGCGTGTATAAGAAATCTAGTGGGAGCAAGATTGTATTTCTTATCCTGTATGTCGATGACATACTGCTTCTCGGAAACGACATTCCAATGCTGAAGTCTGTAAAGGACTGGCTTGGAAGTTGTTTTTCCATGAAAGACATGGGTGAAGCCGCATACGTTCTTGGAATTAGGATCTATCGGGATAGACCTAAGAGGCTGATAGGCTTGTGTCAAGACTCATACATTGACAAAGTCCTACAAAGATTCAGTATGAAAGATTCCAAGAAGGGCTTCACGCCAATGGTACATGGCACAACGCTAAGCAAGAAGCAGAGCCCTACGTCGGCTGCTGAGCTTGAGCGTATGAAAAACATTCCCTATGCATCAGCAATAGGATCTGTTATGTATGCCATGATCTGTACTCGTCCTGATGTTGCTTATGCATTGAGCATGACGAGTAGATACCAGTCAAATCCAGGTGAAAACCATTGGATTGCCGTAAAGAACATCTTGAAGTATCTAAGACATACTAAGGATAAGTTCTTAGTGTACGGTGGAAGTGATGTGCTTAAAGTCAGTGGATTCACGGACGCAAGTTTCCAGACAGACACAGATGATTTCCGGTCACAGTCCGGTTATGTCTTTTGTCTGAATGGCGGTGCAGTAAGTTGGAGAAGCTCCAAGCAGGACACCGTTGCTGATTCCACTACAGAAGCTGAATATATCGCCGCCTCAGAAGCAGCGAAGGAAGCTGTTTGGATACGAAAGTTCATTATGGAACTAGGTGTGATACCAGATGCGGCTGAGCCTCTGGCACTGTTTTGTGACAACAATGGTGCTATAGCTCAGGCAAAGGAACCAAGATCACACCAGAAATCCAAGCATGTTCAAAGAAGATATCACTTGATACGTGACATCATTAATAGAAAGGAAGTCAAGATCAGCCGAGTTCCGACAGATGATAATGTCGCTGATCCGTTGACAAAGCCACTCCCAAGGCCTAAGCTCGAGTTCCTGACTGAAGCTGTAGGCATTAGAAACATTGAAATGTAATCTAAATTTGAGTGGGAGTTTTGTGAGCTTTATTTTAGTTATTTGATATGTTCTTGTAAAACATTATTATTTATGTTTTAATGAAATTATTATTTCAAGATTATTTTAACTGTGATGAAATAATCGTTCCAAAATGATATGAACCATTTTATAGGTCATCGAAGTAAATGATTTGATCTTGAGTCATCGAAGTCATTTAGCTTGATCATGAGATCCTATATTTGATAAATGTTTTATATCATCCTGTCCCTAGTCGAAGGTTGTTGAAATTGGAACACCAACAACCGTGTAAGACTGGATTGGTACGTGACTTATGACAAAGTCTCAGTGTGTCATAGATGCTCGGCATCAAAGTCAGTACATAGGTGTATGTTGGGAACATACGACCGGACAAGACCCGCTAATAAGAACTCTTCAGGATATTTATATCTGTGTCATAAGAGATTCTTACTACGACTATAGAGTATAGTCCTTAGACCTGAGTTCGCATGCATGTGACTGCATATGGACTGATGCACTTTGATCATTGTCTAACGCTATCGTTCTGCGATAGCTATAAGGACCTTGTTTGGGTGCATCATGAAACGAGTAGTTTACAGTGATGGAACAAGATGGGATTTGTCCCTCCAATATAAATGGAGTGAATATCTCTAGGCCAATCGGAGATTTGAATACTGGAAAACGCATGGCCATGCTCAAACGGACTTTCCCGAGTCGTTTGGATTGTCAGTATCAAATCAGAGTCCGATGAACAAGATTAGGCTTTATAAGGATGACACTAATCTTGCCTTATGACTAATCGAGATATTGAGACGAAAGGGATTATGAATACAGAGATTCCAGTTCAAGTGGGAGATTGTTGGAATTGTGTCCAGCAATCTCTGTACTGTCTCTATAACGTAAGAGTATGTCAGTGATCAGACATAAGTCATACAATACTGGGGGTCATGATGGCTTGCTAGAGTCCGCTCATGATCTATAAGTCTTGGACTTATTGCCTTTATTGTATGATCCCATATGGGTCACACGCTTAAGCTAGCAGGAAATAATGTTGAAAGGCATAGCAGAAGTACGACAAAAGTGCTAGGCATTTGTCGTACTAAGAGAGAATGAATAATGGGTCTGATTAAATGGGATTTAATCAGATTGGGCCCAAAAGCCCAAAAGGGAAAGAGAAGGCTTTTAATGTCTAAAAGCCAAGTCTCTTCTCCCCAACCCTAAGCCTCCCAGCCGCGAAAACTCTCTCTCTCTGGCGCCTCCCTCAGCTCGGTCTAGCAGCCAGTTTCCTGTGATTGCGTGTGTGAGCCTTTGGAGGATTCATCCCTTGGTGTATCTCCCTGATCTCTGACCTGTTCATCAATTCCGCTGCAACAAACAGGTAAAAGGTGAGATCATAATGTTTCTAAATAAGAACACCTAGATCTAATGCATGTTTAGGTTGATATCAATATGAGAATTGAATCAGGATCAACCAAAACTTCCAACAGCTAGACCAAGCTGGAACAACAGAGAGAGAGGAAGACGGCCAGACCTAGAAATCGCAGATCAATAGTCTAACTGGCGCCTCCTCTTCCCTTATATGGGCCCAAGTAATTAAACTAATGGCCTATTAGGCTTTTGGGCCCAAGACCCAAATCAGACAAAAGACTGTATTTTGTCTGGCCCAATTCTCTGTACAAATAGAGTAAATGTCTTGCATCTTACTGTATTAGTTCCTTTTTAACTTTCCCGTTAGCTATGGTGTGTGACCCTTTGGGATCATACAATACTGGTAATAAGTACTTAACTTATAGATCAAGAGCGGGCTCTAGCAAGTCATCATGACCTCCCAGTATTTATGACTTATGTCTGATCTCGACACTTATCATACTTTCTAGAGATAGCACAGTAGATTTCAGGACATTCCCAACAAGTCCGTCAAGTGACATGCTCCCTAAATATTGCTTGAGGTCGGAGCTTTATAGAAGTAGCTCGGCACTCTCGCAAGTTACAACGTGTGTAAAATGAAGGATGAAGGGTCCTATTTATAGAGCTTGGATGCTGACTTCTTTTTGGGCCATTGACTCCTTAGCGGGCTTGTCTTCTTGGGCCGAGATAGATGAGGTTGATTAAGAAGATTTCTAATGGTCTTATGAATGGATTCTAAACCCATATCCAACAATTTTGTTGTTATGGTTGATTTGATCAGCTAATAGAAAAAACTATAGTTGTAGTACGAATTTTGCAAAAGCTAATAATTGTACAATCAACCTTCAATACCTACCAATAAAATAAAATTATTGATCTGATCATTTGTAATTTAATGGTTTTTAATAATGTTTTTATAATACCGTGGAAGTTTCGGTTTTTAGGCCCATAATCGTACACGAATTCAGAATCAACTTTTAGATAATCCGATTTAAAGATTAATCTTATGTATCAAAAGGGTTTGAATCTGAGCACAAGAGAATTAACCCCCTAGTGTTACTGATAGTGCCATAATTTAGAGATTTTTAGCTTTCATCGTTGCATGGTTATCTTGCATTTAGCTATATTGGTTGATCTTTATGCTATATTTTCAAGGAACTGTGGATTTATATTTTAGGCATTTGTTGCATTGAAAGTGTTTGATGAAATGCTTAAATGAAATTTTTAGAGGATTTTCATACTTAGTTCATGGAAATTATTGGTTAAGTTGATTATTTATATTTAAAATATGATTTGAATGCTTGTTGA
The DNA here is from genome assembly GCA_030180135.1 of Orychophragmus violaceus. NCBI lineage: Eukaryota > Viridiplantae > Streptophyta > Magnoliopsida > Brassicales > Brassicaceae > Orychophragmus > Orychophragmus violaceus. Next base: position 89,285,371 of record CM058231.1, read on the forward strand.
TTACTCATTTCAAAAAAGGAAGTTTGATCTTGATTAGGTAATTAACAAAGGGATTAGTACCAAAAAATTAGATTAGTCTAATGATTATTATTTTTAACTAAATGATTAGCTTTGCTAAATGATATTTGATTGGTATTTTTGCATTTTATTCTTGTGATTTAAAACTGAAAAATGAATGATTGCATAATTAACATATAATTATGAGCATAGAAATGTGATTAGTTGGAATTAGAGTTATTATGCCATAATTAACATTGTGTAATTAATTGAATCATTATTGATTGTCCATTGATCATCTAAAGTCATTAACCTTATCCTAACACTCATTTTTCATCTTGTTTTCAGTTTTGTTTTTGTATTTTCTTCGTTGACCTTTGGTTGGTTTTTGTTGACTTTTTATTTATTTTTCTTGTTTAGGATTGTTAGTTTAAATTTTATTTTTTATTTGACTTAAGTTAAAAAGTTGAATGTATTCTTAGTGTTCTATTTTCTATCCATTTGGATTGACAACCTCAAGTATAATAATGACATGTTTAGTAAATTTAAATAATTGATAGTTTGAAACCAAAAAAATATATTTATCAATTACCATTAGATCACCACACATTTGATCGTTTCTAATAACGTTGTTGGTTTGTAATAGTGAACGTTCAAATTTTTAAAATGTACATGTGAACTTTTATATTTTTTAAACAACAATATTGGAAAAGAACCAATAACGACACTAGGGCGACACATGTACATTTATGTTAAATGTACGTGTGAATTATAAAAGGAAATAACAAATATCGTTAAACTACAAATTCATATATTCTTGAACTACTATATATAAATATAAGTATGGAAACTGAGAGATATATATTTTATTTTATTTTTCACTGGAAAGTTACCATTTCATTACCGAGATCGGATACGTTTTTGGAATACAGACTTAGAATTCTAAAGCCGGCTATCACATGTCGATACCGGAGCTAAAAGCCGGCGGATTAAAAGATAATCCCCGGAGACAACAAAACCAACAGACAACAGACCTAAAGCAAATTTACAACGAAAACAAATACCGCTAGACAGAAAAAGCTAACGTCAACTGATAAGCGCCACAAATCAGGTTAGAAACAAGTAGAGAAGACTACGAAGAGGTAGCGAGCACCAAACACCGAGAGAGGAAAGGAGCGTGACATCTAAAGCCGAGATTATTGAGGTTCACCCACCGCCACTCATTATATTGCTCTATCACTTAGAGCCACGAGCCAGACGACTGGAGATCAAACCAAGGAAGACGAGGGAGCCAACTGTTTACCACTCGCCAGCGAACGACTAGATGCTAAAAAGACCGAAGCCTCAATCCCTTAAAGTTGTGCCGGAGAACCCTTACTCGAGGTAGAAGAACCAAGGCAGAAAATAAAGAAAATAGCCGCAGGAACTATGCCGATGCACCAACAACAAGGGAAAGCACACTCCCAATGCACAGAAACAACACCACCCGAAGCCTTAAAATCCTATTACACACAGCCACAACGAAGATAAAGAGCACGCCAAGATACCCAAAGCCGAAAGCAAGATATCTCCCAAACACAAAGCTGAAACTCAAGCTGATAACCTGACCATAGCAAAACCAATGACGAAAATAGCTATATCTGACTTACGACTAACGGAACAACCCTAAGAACAAACCAGACATAAACCAAACATAATCATAAACCAAGACCATCTCAACCAAATTAAACCACATGAGAGGCCACCAATTCCTAGAAAAGCATAACGAAGCAGAGCACGACTAGAGCGACCAGAGACGACAGATCACAACCAAAATCGGAGGCCTTGTCAGATCCAGCCCACTCCGTCGACCACCTACACCACAGGACCGGCGTAGACGACTCATACTCCCGAGCCCAAGCAAGCACAACTTTCCACGCTAACCACGACACCAGATCCAAGAACACTGAAGCCACAACAGCAAAACCCATGGCCAAACAACCTGAGACGGCCAAATAACCACCACCGGCGGCCTAGGGGAGAAGAGGAAAGCGGAATACGGCGGAGACACTCATCGGCTTGGCGACGAGATGGACTGGCGAGGAACAACTATAAACTACGAGAAGACGAACAAGAACACCCTCCCCGGCTCCGGCGTGGAAAACCGACCACCGGGGAGGTAACGAGATGGCGGTATCAACGGCTGGCGGCGACCTCAGATTTCATGCCCGGGAGCAAGAAAATTAGGGCGAACTTTCACTATTTCACTTTCTTTCTCTCTCCCGTTACGTCATAAGATATTATATGGTGAGATATATATATATATACCATGTTTAAAAATATAAAAAAGAATAATAGTTTGTGTAATAAAAGTTCGAGTTCGCTCTATTTTTCTTTCAGGTACGCTTTTTCAAGTCCGCCGTCCTCTCTCCGTTTTATGTTTTCGTTGGCTCCCCGGTGACGGTATCTTTCGCCTGAGCCGAAGAGCGGTCCTTGCTTTATGTTTCTCTGCTTTGCGGCAGTCCTCCAGCTTGTTTCCCCTTTGCAGTCATCAGATCTTTGCCTTGCTCCGACAGCGTTCTGGTGCGCGGTGGCCGGCGTCTGTGTAGATCTATCGGAGGCGGATAGTATGGTTTGTCTACGAGGCGCTCAATTCGTGTTGGTCTCTTCTTATGACGTCTCTGATTTGTGATCTACCGGCGTTGTTATTGTCCGTGTCTCGTTGGTTTCTAGAGGTTATTGCAAATCTCTCTGATTTTTAATGAGATTGTATTTGGTGTGAGGCAAGAAGTTTGATTTTAGATTTGGGTAATTTTTAGGATCTATAAATTTGTCTGGTTTGAGTCTTGCCTAGCGAATCTGGTTGGGAGAGTTCTAGGTGGTTGATGGTCTTGATTGGTATTTCAAGTTTTGCAATGGTTTTAGCAACGGTCTAATTTTAGGTAGGGCCTTGTTATCCGGTTGTTCTATTGCTGCTTGTTGCGCTAGTTCGGTTTGCCCTTTTCAGTGACTAGACTTTCCTTCTGCACTTGTTTGAGGTTTTCGGTTGGAGTGTTTGTTCAGATTCTGTTGAGGAGTTCGTCTGATGGTTTAGTTATTGTTGCGGGAGCATCTACTTTCTCTGCTCTGAAGCCTTGGGTTTTAGTAGGGTTCTAAGCGTCGTAGTGGTTTTGATTTTTAGTTCTTCTCTTGCGAGGAGGTGACCTCTCTTTAGTCGGTAGAAGGCTAAGATTTGTGAGTGAGTGTCCGCATGTAAGAGTTAGAAGTCTTGTTTAGCGTCTTTTCCTCTCGGTGTTCAAGGTGTTGTATCTTGTGCCTGGTCATCCTTCTTCGTTTTGGATCCTTGCTCAGGTTGTGGCGGTTGAGTTGTTGTCTTCCTTCTTCGTCGTTCTAGTGGTCGTCTCTATCGGAATCTCGGCTGGTGGAGTTTGGTTTTGCTCTCTCTTAGCATAGTAGTAAAGTCGGATTCTGGTGCTTTTGTTCTTCAGTTCAGGTTTTGCGTTAATTGGTTCTTTTGGAGTGGTTTCTAGTGTGTCTCGGAAGGCGGTGTAGTGTAAGTTCTTCAGTCTCAAGTCTATCTATTATTTTATCCTGCTTAATTTTTTAGCTCCTTTTGTTCTATTAGATTCTTTGGTTCATTCGTTTCCGGAAAGTTATATTTTGGTCGGCTTTGTCTCTCGGTAAAATTTTGGGCTTTGTTTCATGTAATTTTTCCAGGCTTTGTCTTTCGTAATCCTTTGAGATTCTGTATTTCATATTGTAACAATATTTCTTATGATTAATATATCATTTTTAGACGGAAAAAAAAAGATTAATAGTTTGTGTATGTTGTTCTAGAGAGGGCCGGGTCCTATGGGCAGCAGATTAATGAATCAACAGCTGGCATATTCCCAAACATTTTACAACACACCAACTAAAGGATGTTTTATACCTTTGTGAGTAGTAAAAATGAATTACTACTACAAAGCGATTTCTTATAATAAGAAAAAGTGTGTACAGTATCTCTCGCAAGTAATGATCGAACTTTTAACAAAAAATATTATGCATGAAACAGCAAAAAAAACATGACGTAGGATTGAAAAAAAAAAATCACTAAAAGTATTTAACTTAAAACGAAAATATATAATAGTATAGTGTTAGTGGATTCGGGTGAATACACCTAAATGTATTTGATATGGGGCATTGCCATTTAGACAAATTTGTCTCTTTTTGTCAACCACCGATATAAATGTGGGCCAAATAACTATATGCTATACTACAATTTATAGGCTTGGGTTTATGCAGTGTTCAAAAACGCGGCCGCCTAGGCGGTCCCGCTAGCTATACTACAATTTATAGGCTTGGGTTTATGCAGTGTTTAAAAACGCGGCCGTCGGAGGCGCTCGACGGAAGGTTACCGGCCTGCTAAAATCGGAGACATCTTAAAAACTTGATTTTTTTCTTCATTTATGTTTGGAATCGGAAAAAAACTGTTAGATTTACACGGATTTGATGTATAGAACATAAAATATGATTGAAAACCATGGAAAATGTTTGAGAAAACGTTGACGGCTGCAATTAGGGTTTCAAACTCGAGTCTCAAAGAAGAAGATGAAGTGGCAATTACGTTTCTACCCTTCATTAAAGGGAAAATATTAACACTCCTTTAAAATGGAGCTTCCGCGTCTCGAACTCGGCTCGCTCAATGCGCACGCGGGCTTCTTTGCCATCTGTGCTAAGGGAAATCTTTGTGATTATTAAACATAAATATTATATATCTAAATATTTTAAACAAAAACCCTAAAATTAGGCCACGATTAATCCCCGTCTAATCTCCCATTTTTTCACTAGGCGCTAGGCCCAACCCGACCGCCCGACTAACGCCTAGCGAGTTTTCGAACATTGGGTTTATGTATATATGTATAATACATTAACACATATATCATTTGGCCACATATTGATTTACGTCAACATCCTTATCTTTTTTCTTCTAAATACCCTAGAAATTCCGGGCATTAGATCTATAACTCAGCCTTTAGATAATCTAATTTAAAGATTATTTTTTCGTACCAAAGAAAGTTTGAACCTAAAGCACAAAAAACCCAACCCCTTTATATTACCACTAGACCACCACCTCTTTAGTAACATCCTTATCTTTCATGTTTTCGTTCATGCATCCATGATACAGATGATAAGGCATGTCCTAGCTCCTTTTTATTTTCACTTATCAACGTCAGCGTCTCAGTGTCTTTGAAACAGTGGAAGAAACGTATTTTTCCGGCAGAAGACACGTATTTACGCATGCAGATATTCATCATAAATCATTAAGTTTAATTGAAAAAAGTTAGAGAGAGGGAGGGGAGAGAGATTTTTCTTTCACATTTCTCTAATAAAGTCCGCTGCGTTCGGGGTTTTTTTTTGTTCTGGTTCGCTTCTCCGGCGTCCGCGGTTGGCGGTTGGCCGATGTCTTGAGAGAGCATTTATTTTTATTTGTGCATAAATATTTGTCTGACTTTTGGTGGCCGCCGATTTTTGGCAGTGGTGTTGTGGTGGTCTTACAGCGGATCTCAGGTGCTCAAGCTCATGATGATCTGGATTTGTGGAGACCGGATCCGGTGATGTGTTCCCAAGCCTTCATCTCCTATCCTCGCAATCCGTGGTGGTTTTTGGGCTTCTGATCCAACGGCGGTGTAATAACTCTACTAAATAAGTAGAACGGCCGAACGGGGAATACGACCGATCGAGAGGGAACAAACAAAGAACGGCCAAAAATTCAAAGTTGTCAGAATGATCTGAAACTTTCAGCGTACCCTGGAAATAACATTTTAAGAACTTTGGTCGAAGCAGAATTGAAATGGGACGAGTGGTTTTGGAGTTGGTCGAAGTTGGGTCAAGGCTGGTCGAGCTGTGGTCGAGGCTGGTCGAGGATAGTCGAGTCTGGTCGAGTGGTCGGGCGGTCGAGGATGGTTGAGGCTGGTCGAGTGGGGAGGGTGGTCAAGTGGTCGGATGGGCCACATGTCGCTGTGCATGGACGGACCACCTGTCGCCATGCATGGTCGGACCAGCTGTCATTATGCATGGATCACCGACCACATGGCTGCCAAATGTCATTTTTGGGCTGCCATTTGTCATTTCCATGCAAACCTTCCCTTCCAAAAAATACCAACCTTCCCCTTAGCCATTTTTCACTTTTGAGATTTGAAAAACTTTCTAGAGAGAGAAAGGGGTGGTTCTAGAGAGAGAAAGTGAGAAAATGGAGCGGTATAGTGCGGGAAGAACGGGCGTTCGAGACGGGACGTTCGGGCTAGGCCTCGGGGTATCGGTAAACCGTAGATATGAGTATTTCCATCCATCTTTAGCTTGTTTCCTTTAGACTCCGTCTTATTTAGATCTTCGGTTCTAGATCTAACGGGAAGATTCTCAGAGTTAATGAGCGGGCTACGGAACGGGTGAGTCCCAGTAGCTAGGACTGACAGATTTATGCACGTTATGCCTTAAGGGTTAAAATACTCAGAGTATTTACCCTTAAAGGCGTTTGTGTGTTATGCAAGTTTTACGGTTGAGGTTTTAATCTGTTTGTTCTAGTGATTGATGCATGCATGTGTGTTGCGGTGTAGCTTGTTAATCTATTTGATTATGGATGATCATTTCATCGAGAATTAGTGCATGCATGATCATTGCATTGATTTGGTATTGTGATGCACATTACTCTTTGATTGTGTGGAGAATCATCGATATGGTTGTGTTTAGCATGCATGTTGTGATAAGTACAGGTGTTGATTGAGATCCACCCGGAAATGGTTGTTGTGATGAGAAATATGTTTTCCGGTATGGGTGAGGATGTGGTAGCTTCGTAAGATCTCTGATCCATGTAAGTCTCCCTTCCGTTTTTGAGGCGGTTGTAGTGGCTGCCAGGATTTTTGGATCATTTGCATGACCCTACACCGTAATGTGATTGTGAAAGTATGTAGATGTAGGTGTGATTATCATGCATTCTATGGTACTTGTGTTGTGTGTTGCATGTGGCCGTGCGTGGTAACAGGGGACACCACGGACCAGTTGATTGTGTTGTTCTAGGGCATGTGGATAGCTCTAGTGTTCTAGGAAGTGTGTTAGTCCTAGATTATGCATTCTAGAACTTGTGTGAGTGTTCTAGAGTTGGTGTATTCAGTGCTCCCATTGTGTGCCTACGTGGTTTCGGAGAAGGCTCGGAGGGTTACTAGGGTCGCTCTCTTGGCCGAGAAATGTGTGACGACACGGACCCAAGGGAATCCCCGTAATCGGACCCGAGGGATAACATCCCCCGTAATCGGAACCGAGGGATCGATCCCTGTAATTTGGAACCCGAGGGACAGAGGTCCCCGTAATCCGGTGTGATACTCGGCTTATGAACCTTTGTGGTAATTAAGGTACGGGTAGTCACATGTGTAGGAGGGAGTATCCGGTGCACTAGGAGGCCTTCGCATGCATGAGATTGAGGAGTCTATAAAGTCTAGCCGTGAGTTTCATTCATGATTGGAGTCATGTTTGCATTGTCATTTATATGCTTCCGCATTGTGCATATCTTTGATGTGTTATTGCTTGTCTATGCGTGTGAGACGATTGTATTGTTTGCTGCATTTTGCTTCGGCTATTGGGACGGGTTGGGTACTAATGCCTCATAGAGGGTCCTGGACTCACTGGGTAACCCATATGGTTGCTCATTAAACATATTTTGTCTCGCAGGAAACCATAGACGGGCTTGAGGGCAAGTTCGGACGTTAGGCCGCCGGCGTAGCTTCGGGTTGTGAGTGTGAGGATCGTGGAGTTTGTACTATGTAGGATTTTCGCTTGGTGCACCGTAAACTGTATGTTTTGGGTAACGTTTTGCAATAAATCCTACGTAGTATTAATAAAAAGTGTTTTCTTTAACTCCACGGTTACATGATATGAGTTTAGTCCGAACTAACACAACTCAAGATCGTAGTACGGGTTGCTAAGCCTTAGGCTATGACCGAGAGGTTGGTCGGATATCACGGATGGACCGCCTAACCACGGGGACGGCTGGACCGTTCGCGGTATTCGACACTTGTGACATCTCCGGCCGTCTATTGTCCGTAGAACGGGTCAGAGATGTTACAGGCGGTGTTGTGGTGGATCCGGTTTAGCGCCGGGGCGAAGGGTTGGTCTCCTTCGATGGTGTAACCTCCAGTTGTCTCCTTATAGTTTACGGTTTATAGAGGACGGCGGCGGACCTAGTTCGGAGCTCTTAAAGGTGGCAGTTACTCTTAGGTGGTGGGACGTAGTTGTGTCTTTTCTCCCATACGTTTCGGGAAATCACTGTTAGATATGGATCTTGAGCTTCATTTCGTTCGTTCTATCTCTTTCTTTTCTCGTCTCCGGCTGGTTTTTCTCTTCAGCGGCGTTTGGTGTGACTTGGAGGCGTGGCCTCTTCTTTTCTCCCATTCTGTCGTTTATGTATGGTTGGTTCTTCCTCTTTCTCCAGTGTGTGTAGTGTTTCAGTTAGGTAGTTGTCTACGTTTCTGGTGGCGAGCGTTGCAGCAAGCGTTTGACTCCAATTTTATTTTGAGCATTAGGATTTCGGTCCATTTTCTCGTTCAAGCTCATTTATATTTTCGAGTGGGATTTTATATTTTTGTTTCTTTTCGTATTAAATAAAAACAAAATTATTATCTAATATATGAAAACTTTTTTATCAAAAATAAAAGTAATATTCATCTTAAAATATAATTTATTTATTTTCCCTATATCAATGTATTGTATGCCACTTTTATTTTACATGAACATGCATGTGTTATATATGATAAGTATAATCAAAATCTAACTCTAGTATAGGCCCTGTTCTTTTGTTGATTGCGCGACAGTCAGGTGCGACTATAATTTTACAGTTAAATTTTTACTTTCGAAAATCAGCAAGTTTCCTGTGACACTTATTTGTATTTCAAGCTGTCGCTGATGTCGCTGTTTTTTGTAGCGACTGCCGATTAGTCGCTGCGACTCTGAAATCAACTCCCTCTATCATACTCTCCACAGTCTTACGTTCCAAGCAACTTGTTTATAAGGCTATTTTTTATCGCAATTTACAGTCGCTTGCGACTACCCTCTGAACAAGGCCTATATGTAGTTTTAGGTTGTTAAGTTTATCTTTGTCAAATAAAAAAAAAATGTTGTTAAGTTTATCAAAACATTAGCTAGGTGATTATCCTTCCGACCCAATGGAATTTATACCATTGTTGTCCCCAATTTCTGAAAACACTTAATAATACTTAGCCGTCAAAAAAAAAAAGTTAAGCAAAACATTAGCTAATCAAATTAAAAGTGCACTGACGGTTAACAACCACAATAACAAAATAGTCAATAGCCGTTCGTGGTGGAAACAATCATCTTTTTTTTTTTTTTTTAATATATATATATTTAATAAATCAACCCAAACCGGGGTAAACCGGGATACCACAAGAAAGCCAGAAGTAAAACCGAACCCAAAACCCTAAATAACCAGCGAGAGCATAACCAGACCAAAGACTACTCGAAAAAGGTAAAACAAGCGACATCTAGATATAATCGGCGGCATCAACACGCCTTCGCCGGCGGCGTGAACGGTGACACTCGCGGTACACCGCAGACGGAGTTCCCGAACAGATTAGGGGGCCGACCCCATCCGCCGTTCCAGCCACCGGGAGACCAACCCTCTCTCCATTTCCCGACAAAGAACGTGCTTCCTCCGCGTACTCTCATGGACTTTCCGACAAGACCAACCGCAGCCGGATCTCCTCGTCATCTCCTCCTCGAAGCTCGGTCTAGTCCGAGACCTATCTCCTCCGGTCGCCTCCAAGCTCCTCCTCTCCGGCGAAGAAGTGGGCTCCGAAGAAGACAAGAAGCAGCCGGGACACCTCACCAGACGCAGCCATCAAGCCACTCCGGAGTCGCGACGGCTAGCTACACCTCCGCGAAACCCCTCCGCACGCAATGCCGCCCATCAATCCCCTCAACAACGCCACAGACAAACACCCAGATCTAAAAAAACCCTTCCAACTCCGCGCCCAACCCTTCTGCCACCGTCCTCGAGCCGCTTCAGAGCCAACGACTTACAAAGCTCCGTCGGTTCGAGATCTAAGATCGCTGCCTGCTTTGTCGAGGGAGAGAGCCACCGCTCGTTGACGGAGCAAAGATTCGAGACATCTTCGATTTTCTCGCCTTTCCCGGTTATTGCATGAAGCTCACAGTTACAAAACCCTACCCGACGAAAAAAAAACGGTGCTGGAGAGGCAGATAACTCTCGTCGGAAATCGCTCTAAAAAGAAAAGAGGGAAAGAGGTCTCGCCACTCAAAAGCCAATCATGGTGGAAACAATCATCATTGTTGCTTATCTCAAAAAAAAATAATAATCTATTAATAATAACAATCTAAAAAATACCAATAAACGGTTGTGTCTTTTCGTATTTATTTCTTCGCATCCTTTCGTATATAACTTCTATTTAGTCAAAATGCATTTTTCGATTCTACGGTCGCGTCTTTTAAATGTGTCTTTTAGCTGCAACATTTCAAATTCTATATGTAGTTGCAAACATCATTTATTTTTAACACAAAATTTTAGATTTTCCATTTCCATTTGTTCCTCTAAATGCCAATAAACGGTCGTGTCTTTTCATATTTATTTCTTCATACATTTTCGTATATAACTTTCATTTGATCAAAAGTCTTTTCATTCTACGGTCGCTTCTTTTAAATTTGTTTTTTAATCGTAACCTTTCAAATCTTATATGTTATTGCAAACATTATTCATTTTTAACAAAAAAAAATGTAGGTCTTCCATTTCCATTTGTTCCTCCAAATACCAATGAATGGTCGTGTATTTTTGTATTTATTTCTTCGTACCCTTTTCGTGTATAACTTTCATTTAGTCAAAAATGCATCTTTTCATTCTACAGTCACGTATTTTAATCGAAACCTTTCAAATCCTATATGTAGTTGCAAACATCCTTCATTTTTAACACAAAATTTTAGGTCTTCCATTTCCATTTGTTCCTTCTTTGAAATCATTATTCTTAGACAAAAATCTTTAAGTTCTATTATATTCATCATCTAACCACATTATTTTTTTTCTTCTTGTACACACCCTATTCTTTTGTTCTTTTAAGAGCATATCCTTACTTAAAACCAGATTTCATACCTACGAAAACTCATAGAACGTTACCACAACATTATTCTCAAATATATTGTTTTAGTGTCTTTTCGGATTAATCTTTTGATAATTTCGCATATAATTTCTACTTTCGTAAAAAGTTATGTTTTTATTGTAATTTCACACACTTTAGTTGTGTTCCACTCACAACATTTTATTCATGTTACCGGCTTTTCCATAATTTGATTTTTTCATAATTTAAAAAATACCAATGAACGGTCGTATCTTTTCGTATTTATTTCTTTGCATCCTTTCGTATATAACTTCTATTTAGTCAAAAATGCATTTTCGATTCTACGGTCGCGTCTTTTAAATGTGTATTTTAGTTGCAACATTTCAAATTCTATATGTAGTTGTAACATCATTTATTTTTAACACAAAATTTTAGGTTTTCCATTTCCATGTGTTCCTCTAAATGCCAATGAACGGTCGTATCTTTTCATATTTATTTCTTCATACATTCCGTATATAACTTTCATTTGGTCAAAAGTCTTTTCATTCTACGGTCGCTTCTTTTAAATGTGTCTTTTAATCGTAACCTTTTAAATCCTATATGTTGTTGCAAACATTATTCATTTTTAACAAAAAAATGTAGGTCTTCCATTTCCATTTGTTCCTCCAAATACCAATGAATGGTCGTGTATTTTTGTATTTATTTCTTCGTACCCTTTCGTATATAACTTTTATTTAGTCAAAAATGCATCTTTTCATTCTACAGTCACGTCTTTTAAATGTGTGTTTTAATCGCAACTTTCAAATCCTATATGTAGTTGCAAACATCCTTCATTTTTAACACAAAATTTTAGGTCTTCCATTTCCATTTGTTCCTCCTTTGAAATCATTATTCTTAGACAAAAATCTTTAAGTTCTATTATATTCATCATCTAACCACATTATTTTCTTTTTTTTTTCTTGTACACACCCTATTCTTTTGTTCTTGTAAGAGCATATCTTTACTTAAAACCAGATTTCATACCTACGAAAACTCATAGAACGTTACCACAACATTATTCTCAAATATATTGTTTTAGTGTCTTTTCGGATTAATCTTTTGATAATTTCGCATATAACTACTACTTTCGTCAAAAGTTATGTTTTTATTGTACTTTCACACACTTTAGTTTTTTTCCACTCACAACATTTTATTCATGTTACCGACTTTTCCTTAATTTGATTTTTTCCATAATTTAAAAAATACCAATGAACGGTCGTGTCTTTTTGGATTTATTTCTTTGTACACTTTTGTTTATACTTTCTATTTAGTTTTAAAAATGTGCTTTTCAAATGTATCTTTTAATCGCAACTTTTCAAATCATATATATAGTTGCAAACATGCTATATTTTTTGTAAAACAAAATTTAGGTCTTCCATTTCCATTGGTTCCTCTTTCGAGGTAACTTTCTAACACCAATAATATAATTACAAATATTACTTTAATAATTTTTTTAATACATTTTATATAAATGTGACAAATTTTAAATTATCTTTAGGCCAGACAACTACAAAAAAAAAATAAAAGGATCTGGAAGACCTAAAAGGAACATTTTTCTGATGAAGAGGTTGGAAGAAATAAATCTAGAAAATTGGAAAAAAATATTGAATCTAAATCGTGTGAAAATAATTCTTTGAAATATGCAAAACAAAATAAAATATCATCTATACGATCAACAAGGGACATGAAAAATAAATCCGATGATTCTTATTCTTGAATGTAATCTTATTAGATAAACATGATTTTGGTATTGTATATTTATTATATTGTATGTTTAACAACACACTTGGTATGTAATTTGTGCATAAAATACATTTTAGTTTTCTTTCATATGTGTATTAATAACTAATCTCATTATATAATTTATGATAATATAATAATTTTAGTTATTCTTTCATGATATGTGGTTGGATTTTTAGTTCATTTTTAGATGTTTAGAAATTCTTAAAGCAATTTTTATGAGTTTGATACTTTATGATTTTTAATATTATTAATATTTTATTATTGGTACAGTTTTTAATTAAAGTATTAACATTATTTTATATAGATAAATAAGTTTGACGAAAATAACTAAATCTTGCTCGAATATAAATTTTGTGTTAAAATCAATTAAACTGGAGAAATGTGTATGTTTTTTTTGTCAACGGAGAATTGTGTATGTTTTTTTTTTTTTTTTTTTTTTGATAACTCAGGTAATCCGGCTGAAATTAGGGGACCTACAAGCGTATAGCTGTGGTCCCCCCTACACCGACTAATCCTGGGGCCCAGAGAGACCATGTGAATGCCCTGGTGGCCAGGAAGCAGTATTTGTTCTTAGTGAGTTTCGAACCTCGAACCTCTGCGAGTTTACGCCATGAGGTCCCGGTCCTAGAACCACTAGGCTACCACCGCCTGGTTGAGAATTGTGTATGTTGAGCGTATATATTTAATATAACTATGTTATTAGTTTAGTATAGTCCACCAAGTTTTGGTATCATCATAGTAATTTGTAAATATTACAAAATTGGAAAAAGATCATGATAATTTATTATAAAAATTATATTCTTATATGATGTATCAATAAACAATATCAAGTTTTTAGTGTCTTTTTGTACATATAACCTACTATATTTAAGTTTAGTAAACATAAATATTAATAATTCTATTTTGACTTCTATTGTTAAAGTATAATACACAAAATAATAATTATTAGGCATAACTAATTTAATGTATAACAACAAAATTTTAAAATCAATAAAATGTTAAGTTTTATGTGGAAATTTTCACCATTTCAATTAAATAGGTGCAAACATTCATATTAACCATTGCAACTCTTGAATTATTTTTTAGTTGATCCTATATTACGACATTTTCCATGTTTATTTAAGTTTGTATTAATAACTAATCTAATTAAATATTTCACAAAAATTAAATAACTAAGAAAATATTTTAATTCCGAACAATTAATCACTTACATTATTAGTCTATGGGTCGTATATGTGTAGTGTGTTTTTAGCTGTTGAAGCATGGTCAAATAATAACAACATTAATTTTAAAACTAATAATATTGACGCAAAGTATAGAACTCTGTATTTTTAAAATAATAAATAGCTAATACTCAATATGATTCTATAAGATGTGGTTGAATTTTTATTTTGGTTGATTTTTTTGGATATTAACCAAGTTCTTAATAAAAATTTTTTATGGGTTTGTATTTTATTTTTAATATGATTATTAATTTATTGGTTATTATTTAAAAAACATGTTAATACATTTAATTAAATTTGACAGAAAAAACCAAATTTTGGAGAAATACTATGTTAAATTTATAATAAAAATTATATTCTTAAGAAATGTTTAAAAACATAATAACAAGTTTTTAATGTCTTTTGTATATACATTTTACTATATTTCTGTATTGTATACCAAAATATTAATAATTCAATTTTTATTCTTATTGATAAATTATAATATAAAATAATAAAATTTGGGCCTAATTAATGTAATTATATTTTTTATAAAATATTAGTTAAATTATATAATTTTAAATTTTAAAAATTATTAAAGTATTAAGTTTTATGTGAAAAATTGTACAATTTCAATTGAATAGGTGCAATTCTTCGTTTTTTTTTTTTTGCAATCATTCATGTTAAACATTGCAATTTTTGATTAATTTTTTGTATCATATATTACAACCTTTAGCATGTTTATATAAGTGTGTAAAAGCAAACAATCTAATGTAAAAGTGAAGAGAATAACAAATACAAAAACTAAGTTTGTTGTCTCATCATAAATAAGTTTCGTACAATCCAAATTTGGGAAGAGAAAATATTCATTAAAATATAATTTAACGCATGGATTAATAAATTTCTGATTTAATTGCTATACCAATTACTTGTTATTTTAAATATAATTTATTCAGTATGTTTAATATTAGGTATTGATATCTTGTCTATTGGGAAAAATATTGACTCTCAAACTCTATACGAGTCTAACATCATTTTGTGCTTACATGTTAGGATAATAAAGTTATTATGGTCAATGAAAATACTTCTTCGTATAGCGTAAGTCTTGATGACCCTTTTGATAATCAATGTGACGACATGATTATTGTATTTATAAAGTTCCATCACATGTTGGCTACAATACCAGTATTATCTCGGAAGATGAATCCATTCATAAACAAGATTTGTATCATTCTATGGTGGAAGAAGAGATTGAGGTTGGAGAGACAAATATAATTTTACTGAATCTTATGTTTATTGTATGTGATGTCACTAAATCTAATTACTACACACCTGCAAAGATCATGACACTATCATTAATCTTACATTTCAATCATGATGTCACATAGGAAGATATGTCAGAGCAAGCAATTGAAGATTCTCTTCACTCATGAAATGTTATATCGAGATCGCCTACTCAACATGCAATTAATTCTTTTGAGAGAATAAAATTTATGGATAATAAAAATAATAAAGATGAAGAATATAAAATTGTATCCTTCCCATGGCATATAAGCTACTAATATATTTTTTCCCCAAAGCGAGTTCCCCACCAAATTTGTCAAGAAGAATTTCCTATCGACGAAACTCTTCTAAAGATACCTTGTATTCATGTCTTTCATGTTGAATGTATTCTTAGATGGTTTGAAACAAGTCACGAATATCCATGTTGTCGTTTAGAGTTATCTTTTTAGTTAACATTTATAGTTAGTTTTAAAAAAAATATGAATATGTATTTTATTTGGTAGTTTAAATTTTAGGTTAATATTTATTTTATGTAATTATTTTTTAATAAAACTTAGTAGCTAATTTTTTTAGATTATCTTTATCTAAAATGAGTTTCCGCGCGATTTCGCGCGAATTCCAATCCTAGTAATAATAATAATAATAATAATAATAATAATAATAATAATAATAATAATAATAATAATAATAATAATAATAATAATAATAATAATAATAAGCGGCAATCTGTAATTTATACAAATATAAGTAAAAATTTGAGAAAACAAACACAAAATATTGTGACAAAAAAAAACAATCACAATATATATAGGTAGAAAGAAGCTGCTTTAGAATTTTTTTCAGCAGAGATTACGGGTCTTGGTGAAAAAGAAAGTCACTTTTCATCTTAATTTTTCTGCGTGAGTGTCTTCATAAAAGTGCATTTTTATATACTTTTGCAATTCAATATTATTGCACTATGATTAGTGCTAAAACGCACCCACCAGACATTCTGTTCATGCGGCTTAAGCAAATAGATTATTTTTCAACTTTGGATATATTATATAAACTATGGGATGACTTATTAGACCATCAATCATTCCCATGAAACAGTTATAAGAATGAAATAATTAATTAGTTTGTATGAAACATATATACTAATACATATTGCATCACTTTCAACATTTAATCAGTACAAGATTAAATATTAGATTGTGTACTGTAACGCCCATTTCCCGTCATCCGCTGGTCGTCGAACTGGCCGATCAACAATCAAATAAGAACATGACCGATCAAACCCGAGCTAGTTAAACGAGAAAAGTTTATCACAAAACGAAGCTAGTGACCGTCCGGTTTGAGACAAGGACTCGCACTAAACCGTCCTTGACCCCGTATACCTCGCTTCCACAATACAAAAATTTTCAACCTGTATTGCTTCCACGAGTTGTGTCGGTTGGGACTAAACCAATATATCAGGGAAGCGATTTCATTTCTAAGTAATTTAGGTTTTTACAAAACAATTGCCTATTTAATTCTAATTACAAACAATCAAAGAATAAACAGGCGCCATGGAAACAGAACCGAAATACAACAACCAAAACATCGAATCAAAGATCTCCGGCCCGCAAGCAATCCTGAAACTACACCGAGGAGTACCTCCCACGTCCGTCGCTGCTAAACCTGAAAAACACAAAAAGAGTCTAATGAGCGATCTAAGATCATCCAGCCAGTCGGCTCTCACTACGCCTTCTAATCTACCCTATAACTACTAATCCCGCCCCAAAACGAAAAAAAAACCATCATAAGAAAGAAATAGTATATCATGTGCCACTGTGACGTGATAAACCCACAACACACAAGCATTCTCTACCAAAAGGAAATATTACGGAAATCGAAGTCATTGTGGCACATGCCCTCGATTAAACTCGATCTATCTATTGCGAAAACCAACTATAACACCACTGGGTCCACTATGCGAACTCGGTAACTTCCACGGGAATGCTTAGCTACCGACAAGGTAACTAATACTACCCACGACTCCTAGACGTAAACACGAAGTCCTACGACCTAGGACACTGTTCTTAGTCCATCGATACACAGCGACTCGGGCTACCCCACAGTAACCTAAGTTTCCATGCAGTCCGGCCCTAGGACATGCCCCTATTCTCCAAACCACACACCTACCGGCGTCACTCAGTAGGTTAACACCATAACCAGAATCACCACCCGAAGGCATACGATCTGATCATGCAACTACCCGAGGATCCAATCGGGTAAGAAGTACCGGAACGCTTTCAATCCTATACTTGCGGGATCTAACGCACTCTAAAGTCCTAGTGCAATAAAGTAAACACGCAGACTCACTGAGACTCTAACAAAGATAACACAAGACCAACAAGGTCAAACAGAAAGATAAACACAACACCGATCTATCCCGCAAGTCTTATCCCAACACCGCCAACACCAACCCTACTCGGTGCTACACCGAATAGGTAACTACGAACTTATCCGGTCCCATGACCGAGTTAAGTATCACACAACAGGACTACCCGGCCCAACATGTGAGTATTCTAAACAACAGGCATGCATACAAACACACAACATCAAAGCAACAACGCACAAACAATCACTTAAGCAAGCCTTTTAATTCGTTAACATCTTTTAATCTCTTTTACTTTGTTACCTTGGGATTAGCGGATTGCTAACCCCGTAGACGGCTCACCAATCAATAACTTTCCTATATGTCTTTTAATAAACTCCTCAATACGATATGTCTTTTGATAAACTCCTCGATATCTCATTGTTATTAACGTTTCATTCGTTTAATCCCAATACCCCGTCCATTAATCCTAGCCCACCTCGTTCTTTATATTCTATAAGGTTTGTTAAGTCTTTTACCGTATTTTAATTCCGTCATAATTTACATATATAGATTCAGTTAATATCGTTCTTAATAAAGTATATATATGTATATATGACCTATACATGCATAATCTATATGAATGCAACAATCAACATACAGTTAATAAACCAAAGAGCATTCAACGACTATTTATCTAGCATGCATCTGATTAAACCTAGTCAAGTTATTTATCAAAAATATTCATCATTTAACCAATCAATCAATTAACGGGCATGCATTCCTAAACTACGGTTTACGGATTCCCGGAACTACATGAACGAACTACTAATGCAATTTAGCCGACTCCCAGAGGTAGTGTTGACAGATGGACGAAAGTGACGGATGCGAATCCCGAGACCGAGCAACAGAACCACGAACCTTCCAAACCTTCCGAACTTCCCGAATATCATGAACCAGGTTAAACTAAACGGAAACCAGCCGTTGACCAAGAAATGACCGGCTTGATCACGGCGTTGACCGGATGATTGATCGGCGTTGACCGGAGGGTTGACCGGCGTTGCCTTGGCCGTTACCCGTGCGTTGACCGAAGGCCTTGACCGGCTGACGTTGAATTTCCTTAACCGGTTGACCCAATTCTTGAACCGAAGCTAACCAACCCAATTGAACCGGTTTAGCTAGACCGGACCAAATCAAACCGTCGACTCGGTCGAACCGGTTTGACCAAATGGTTGATCCGGTTTAACTAAACCAAATCCAATGCCTTAACCAACCCAAATCAGCTCAGAACCGAATCTAGTCCGCTCCCAATTGAACCGGCTGAGCAACCGCGGCGAAGAAGATCTTTCCGGCGTTGACCGACGACGGAGATGCGTTGACCGGCTGAAATGGAGCTTCTCCGACGACTTGACCGGTGAAAAAGATAAATTCTGGTGAAAAGAAGAGGCTGAAAAGAGTCACAGCAGGAGGAGGAGCTCACGACATGCTTCTCCGGCAAGGACTCCGACGTTGACCGGCTAACTTCCGCGTTGATCGGCGATTCTTGAAGCTTTTCGGCGGCTGAGGGGGAGTTCCGGTGACTGATATGAAGCTTTTGAGAAGTAGAGGAGCTGGAGGACCGGCGAAACACAGCTACAAAGGGAGACGAAGAGAGAAGTCTCGTCGGCGACACCCTCCACGGCGGCTCCGGCGGCTCTCTGGCGACGGTGAGGAGGCTAGATGGGTGGCGAATGATGAGAAGAGCGAGGTGAGTTCAAATATACCACTGTCCTGAGGAGATTCAACTCCCTTTGTAAGTTATTTAGAAACTTGTGGCTCAAGCAAATATGAACATGAAGAACACATGCATATCTTTAATGTTCTCTTGATGATGGCTGGGTTTTGAGATGAGTTTGGAGAGAGAGAGGGATGAGAGATCGAGAGAGAGTCTATATAGAGAGGCTAGGGAGTTATTAATTGAATGGGGAGGTGAGTGAAGTGAAAGGGGGATGTGACGTGAGTTGCATGCAATTACATGCATGAACAAAAAAATGTTTATTGCACCCGAAAATGGGAATGTGTCGCCATCTAAGAGGAGGATAGGGGACACTTGTCTCAACAGGGTGAAATCTGGCCAAGACCATTGCACCAATCAGCTTAACCCGATCCAAACTCCATTACATTCCCGCTTGCTCCGATTAGACGATTCCGCGTTTAATATTTTAAAAACTCAATCGCTGCTTCCATAAATCCTACAGGCCATATAATCAGGTACTTAATGATTTTAGATGAATTTATCCATTTGAATCACTCCGAAAAGACACTCGTAGCTCCCGTTATGAATTTTTCAAGTTTCTTCGGTTCTATCGGTGTTCTTTCCCAATCATGCCCGGCTCTAGGGCAGTGCTAAGAGTGCAAATGCACTGGGTCTATATATTTTTTCCAAATTTTATAAAGTATTTAGGGTCCTACATGGTTAAAAACTCATAATTATTTACATTTATATAAAAACTTTGAATATTTTTTGATTTGGCACAAGGTCCTTCATATTTTTGAGCCGGCCATGTTCCCAATAGTTCGGAAAAATTCGTCTAAGGTCCGTTTCCACCATTCTTTGTCTTCTAAATGGTATTTTTATTTTAAAAAAGAAATATTTTGCTCGTCTCGGGTTCCTGCTCGTATTTTGGAAAAATTATCAAAACGCCCTCCATCTACTTAAAATTACAGAATTGCCCCAGTTAATTTTTTTTTTGTCCATTGACCCAATTTTTGGAAACAGGGTATTACATGTACCATGTTTTAAATTTATAACTGATTTTAGAAATCTATTCTATTAAAACAAGAAGATTTGCCATGGTACATAAATGTTGTTCCCGGAATTTGCCCTTGATATTATTAGGATTTGTAACCTTCATTAAGGGTAAAACTGTAAAACAATTTATATTTGATTTATTCATAATATCTTATAATATCTTTGGTTTTCCTTTTTCTATCCTAATCATATCTAACAAACAATATTTTAAAAAAATTAGTAAAATAATAATTAATTTCGAAATTAATATTAAAATAAATATTATAAATTATTATTAACTAAAATTTAACTTAAAGAAATAAAATCAAGCATAATTAAGTTACTAAATCAATTGATAGATATAATTATATAATTTAATATATAATTATTTTATAAATTATAGAATCATTAAAATTAATAAATTATTATTAAAATAAGAAAGTAGTATATATTATTGAAATAATAGTTTAAACTAAATAATAACATTGATAATCGATATATCTAAGATAATCTATTATATTTTATTTATTCTATTACATAACATTTAAACCTTTAGAAACGGGTTGCAAAATAAATTATCCAATTGTGACTAAACTTTTTATACAAAAAACTTTGCGCAAGTTTAAAATATATATATTAATTAATTTCAATTGATATCTTTTTGTTTTAATAAAAAAGATAAAAAAATATTTTATATTTATATTAATCAAATATTTGATGCATTAAATTATGATTCATTTTTAATGGGTTGTTCCATTTGCAAACTATATACCACTACAACACTTGCTTAAATCAAAACAACATCAAAATTTTAATTATTAGATTCATTAGATAATTGACATTTATAAATTACGGTATCAATTGTCGAAAAAATAATTTTATAAAAGAAACATATAACCGCGCTTCGTAGCGCGGGTTAAAATCTAGTATATGTTAAAAAGTTATGATGCATATGCACCTCTTAAAATGACAACACAATCTTTTCATAAGGAACATTTATTTTCTTTAATATATATATATATATAGTGAATAGATTTTCCATGTTTTTTTATTAAATTTATTTTTGTTTATTAGGACGACTACACTCTGTATTCTATACTTGAGAATCGTTATCTCAAAACATATTTCCCTTGCTAGTAAAGGTACACAGACTTTCAATGGTTGGCAATCCTTGATGATTGATCGAGACCTTTTACAACAAAGACTTCAACATTGTTCTGAGGTTTTGGATTTTGACTAATTCTATTGATTGGGTCTTAATAACACCTTGTTCTCCTTGGCCAAGCTGCAAGATACTCAAAATATGCATCTGCAACAAATAAGGAAGAATGCATCAATATTTGGATATATCTTTAAGCCAAAGTTGGTGATGAATTCCTACTAAACTTAGGAGATGATCAAGTATATAAGGGCAACAATACAGAGCTTCCAATGCGTGAGAGAGACATATACATAACCCAGCAAACACAAGAGAAGAGAGCAATATGAGATTTAATCAATAGAGACTAGAATACTTAGCTTAAGTTTAGTCTTGATCTTTATTAAGCACAAAGATAAGTGCATCTCATTATTGTTCTAGGATTCTTAGATTCTTGTAAAGTTCATCAAAATTACAAGATTAACAAAGAGTCAAAACAGTGTTTGCCACCAACAATTGCATTGGTAATAAATATACTACAAGACTCTCTAATCCATGATTACCTACAAATCCTCCAAGAACCACAAGACTTCTCCTACATACAAACCCTTTCCTCAATGTCCAGATGATGGTGAATCACAAACCATAACAATGGAACGCAGAACAACTAATTGATACCAAAAAAGTTAAAGTTAATTTTTTGTATATACCTTATTGGATGATCCAGTTAATCCCGGTAGAATGAAATTGAAGTACTACATAGTAGACTCTTTCTGAAGGACCATCACCCTGCATATCCTGAGTTTGTAATGTTCTCCGACTAATGTATGTCGTAGTCATATCGCCTTTTGTTGGACTACCTGATAAATTGTATGACCAGATTTCTCACACAAATGTAATTTTTATTTTTTTTAACACTGTTTATTAATCTGATTTGGAACACATTACATCATAGAAGAAGTTCTCAAAATGAAGAACAATGAGAAGCTAATGGTCTTTCCACAAGGAAACCAATTGATAATGACACACTAGCAAGACCATGCCGATCTTTTTCTGAAACAAGATAGAAAATCAGACGTTCCCAATCCTACACTAGCAGGCGGACTTCTACTTTTAATACCTTTTGATAATTCTCATAATAAGGATAGATCTTCTTCTTCAATTGCTTTGTCAAATCTTTCGGAAAGAGCTTCTCTGAAACTACCGTTGAACAAACTTGAACATCAATAAACAAATCAGATTGATAACTAGGATTGACAAACTTCCAAAATCCAAGCTTGAGAAAGAGATAAACTGCGACCAGTGCCGCAAAAACCAAGTGAAGTATCTCTTGCAGGTGAACCGTTCTGGAGAGCAACAACACCACATCAAGAACAAAAGTCAAACAACGAAACTAAAAGAATCAAAATATGAAGACTGCAAAACCCAGTGGAGAACATGAGACCGTCGGTTCAACAAGTTACCAAACGCCATCACCCACCAAGTACCATCACAGAACTACCAGCGAAAGGAATGACGCGCCGACATCGAGTGAACCCGGAAGAGAAGAGAGAAAATAAGATTAAAATCAGAAGAGAGACGAAACCGAAGCAAAGAAAACAAAGAGACGGCGAGCCAACACACACTACACCGGAAGAGAAGCCCGGTGAAGGTGATGGCTCGCCTCAAGCAGTAGATCTCGGTTCTTGGTGGCTAGGGAAAAAAGTGAGAACTTTAGGCGGTTAGGGTTTTTTTTATTTTTTTTATTAGTCTGTAATTTTGTAATTTTTGTTTAGAGTGATGTTTTAATCGGAAGAAATGCTATCAATGAATTCCCAAGTCTTGTCTACCACTCGCCCACAAACATACTGGCTTAAAACTAAGTTTTATGATGAAGCTAAACAAGATAATGATTTCTTTTTCTTTAACTGTGAGTAGACATTGTATAGATTTCGTTACAAAAGCAATTAATAAAAAAATGGACGATGCTTTGTTTTCTTGGATTGCACTACAGTAATTTGGTAGTGCCATTATTACACGAAACATTGTTTCTACTTCAAGTTTGTATTATTATCACTTCAGGGAAGTGACACTCGCTGAACCAACAGAGAAAAAAACAAAGGACAAAATAATATCTAATTATTTAAAAATTAATATAGGAGAAACAGCGAAGCGCTGTTCATATATGGTTCGTGTTCTAAATGCATCCGAATCTTTCGAACAAATTTGATTCCGACATTATAGAAACTAAACGTATTTGATCCAACAACCAAAGGAACAAAACAAAACAAAACAGAGATCCGATCAAATCTTCTATGTTGATGTTTTTTTTTCCAAAACTTTGTTTGTTTGGTTCGAACTCGAAGATACATTAGATACATAGTTATGTATATATAACTCTTTTTAGATCTGGTTATGGATAACGACGGCGAGAGATTCTCGGCGACGGAATATCAACTGTTTCGCGATGAATGCTTCGATCGTTTTCTGAAACTCTTCGTTTGTCAGATTATCCTCCGGAAATGGAACTTCATCGCACGACTCAACGGTTTCACGACATTTCTCCGTCTCCGATCGCCGGAGCGAAGGTTTCGACGACACCATCACCGGACTCTGTTTCGCAGAGATTTCCGATTTGCTTCTTCGATAGACCTTTGTAGGAGTAGGAGGATGATCCTTCGCTGAATCGGTAACAGAAACCAAGTCCTTCTCCGGTTCGATTATCTCGTGATCATCACGCGCCACCGTGGAATTTAAATTTGAATTTGTATCGGTTTTAGTGTCGATCATCTGTTTGTCGTCGTAGACTACGATCTCTTCATCTCCGACGTCGGAAGAATTGGCGCGACTCTCTCCGGATCTGATGAACGCGTCGTAGATGTCCGCTTCGGCTCCGCCTTCGACGCCGGCGGAGAAAACGGTAGATTTGGTGGTGAGAAGCGCGACAACGATGGAGTTACCGAGGAAGAACATGAAGAGAGGGGTGGAAACGAAGAAAGCGATACGACGGAGAAACTCGCCGGATATTCGAGCGGCGAAAGGAAGACAAGTGAATATCCAACAGAGTAAGAGAAGAGCGACGCAGATCTCCGTCAAACGGAAGAGGAAACCAATGCTCTGGAAACGACGCAAGGCCTTTGCTTTCTCTGCTTTCACGTTGTCGAAATCGATCGAATCCATATTTCTCGATCAGAAAATGTGGAGATCGGAGAGAAGTTATTTTCTTAAAGGAAAACTCGGAGAAGAAGAAGAAGGAAGTGGACCCATGCATCTCCCTAAGCGTCTCTTTTTATAGACTTTCTTTCCCTTTTTAATTTCTTTTTTGTTTCTTTCAAATAACTGAACTTTTTCATTTTTCCAATTGTTTTAGGGGTCTAATTTAAATACTATATAATTTGAATTGGTAGGATTATTGTTGACTCTTTTCTAAATTTTTAGACTAATAGTTTACTAAAATTGTTGACTCTTTTCTAAATTTTTAGACTAATAGTTTACTATATAAAATAAAAGTGACTACATATAAAATAAAAGAAGACATAATTTCGAAAAATAAATAAAAGGAGGTGTTTGAATTA
The DNA here is from genome assembly GCA_030180135.1 of Orychophragmus violaceus. Classification (NCBI taxonomy): domain Eukaryota; kingdom Viridiplantae; phylum Streptophyta; class Magnoliopsida; order Brassicales; family Brassicaceae; genus Orychophragmus; species Orychophragmus violaceus. Next base: position 89,310,529 of record CM058231.1, read on the forward strand.
GTTGAGAGAAAAATAAAAATGTTTGAACGAGTTACAGCTGTTATTAACAAAAATAAAATAAATAAGAAGAAAAATTGGACCGGGCAAAAATGAAAAGGTGATGTAAGAAGGAATCAGGTTTTCACGTGAGCCGTATGGAATCCGTATAACCACCGCTCTTTTACTACTTTTTAAATTGTTACCACTTGGTCAAAGAAAAAAAAAGAGCAACATTTTGATATTATTACCCTCACAACAACAAAAGTTGCTTATTTATCTCTCTCGTGCATCTCATTGTTTCATTAAAGTGACACGCTACAATTTTAAAAACCATGTCTACATTTTGTACAATCTATCAAATAAGATACGTGTGAATCTTTCCAGTACTAATGAGATGAACTCGGAATTGACTCGCGAGCTATCGACAGAGAAGATTCGAAAGATTTTATTTTCTCTCAATTTAGGAAAATCTCTGGGATCCGACAGAATGACAGTTTTTTTTTACCAAAAATTTTGGGATGCAGTAGGTATTGAACTAGTTTATACGGTGAAAATTTTCTTTGAGAAAGACTCCTTTGATAGGAAACTCAATGAGACAAACATTTGCTTGATCCCTACAAGTGATAAACCAAGATAGATGTTAGAATTTCGTCACATTAGTCTATGTAACGTGAGTTACAAGGTTATCACTAAAGTGTTAAGTCTCAAACTGAAATGTATTCTTCCAGAACTAATTTCCGAGACTTAGTCTCCCTTTGTAGCATGAATATTAATCACTGACAACATCCTTATTGCTCAAGAGAACTTCCACGCTCTTCGCACTAATCCCTCGTGTCGTAAACAATTTATGGCAATTAAGACGCATATGAGTAAAGCCTATGATAGGGTTAGATAGTCTTACCTTTCCTCCATCATGAGTCACTTAGGTTTCTACCCTAAATCGGTGGGTTGGGTTATGCATTGTGTGACCACGGTCTCTTACCGGATTCTCATGAATGGGACACTAAGTGGATATGTTAGGCCCTCTCGAGATATCCTTCAAGGAGATCCGCTTTCTCCTTTCTTATTTGTTCTATGTACCGAATGTTTCATTTCTATGATCCGTAAAGCAGAGGCCAAAGGGAGGATCCGATCCGGGGTCTTAGAGTTGCTCGGGCTAGTCCACCCACCTCTCATCTCCATTTCGTCGATGATAGTCTATTCTTTTGTAAAGCGGATTTACAGGAGAGTAAGGATCTTATAGATATCATTAGATCATACGGCGACGCTTTCTAGAAGCGAAGTAATTTTTCCAGTTCATCCATCATGTTTGGCAATGAGGTCCCTTAGGAGATAAAAGGTGAAATCAAGAGTATTATAGGTATTAATCGAGAAGGAGGAATGAGCTCATATCTTGGTCTACCAGAACAGATCAATTGTTCGAAAGCACAAGTCTTTGCTTTTGTTAGAGATAGAGTGCAGAACAGGGCAAACACTTGGTTTTCAAAATTCTTGTCTCGGGGAGCCAAAGAAGTTCTTATCAAATCTCAAGCCCAAGTGGTTCCGAATTTTGTAATATCGTGCTATCTTCTACCGAAATCGTTATGTTCAAAACTGAGAAGTGCAATTTCCAATTATTGGTGGAGCTCTAATGCAGATAACAGGGGCATCCACTAGGTGGCATGGGATAAGCTTTGCTGCCAAACCTCTGAAGGTGGATTAGGTCTCAGGGCCTTAGAAGAGCATAACATTGCTCTTCTTGCAAAGCAATTTTGGAGAGTCCTCATATTTACAGATTCACTTCTAAGTCGAATCCTAAAAGGGCGATATTTCAAGTATTCAAGTTCTTTAGAGATCCAAGTATCAAATAGACCTTCTTGTGGTTGGAGAAGTTTGATGGCAGCTAAACTGTTATTGCTATCAGGTTTGATGAAGATTATTGGCTCGGGTTTGGTACTAGAGTCTGGAGTGAACCGTGGATCCCCGACTGTCCAATCCGTGTACCGAGGAGTATAAACAATGAGATTGATCACCTTTATGTGAATTCACTCATTGATTTTGAGACAAAACAATGGAATCTAGATCGGCTTAGAGATCTCTTTCCTCCATAAGATATTTCCCTCATTATGGGTTTATATCCGAGCAAGCTAGTCTCGGAAGATAGTTAATGTTGGACTCACAACATATTTGGTAACTGTACTGTTAAGTCTGGATATTGGGCAGCGAGAGCTCTCTCTTGCCCGTCTTGCGAACCCCCTTTTCAAGGTTCAAGTACTACGGTATTCAAGGCGCAAGTCTGAAAATTAAAAACCACTCAAAAATTAAACATTTCGTGTGGCAATGTTTTTCAGGTTTCTTACCCACGTTTGACTCTCTCTCATATGGCCATATTGGCAGAGATTCTACTTGACCCAAATGCGGTGCAGAGAAAGAAAATATCAGCCACACTATCTTTGAATGCCCCCCGGCTCGCCAAGCTTGGGCACTCTCGCCTTTTCCATCTGCTCCTCTAATATTCCCTTCCTCATTGGTGTTTACTAATTTGGACTTTCTCTTCTGGAGGGCAAAATAATTGATGAATAATGAGGATACCATTGGATTTTTTCCATGTCTTATGTGTTTTATACAGAAGGCCCGTAATAAAAAAGTATTCGACAACCTTAATGAAGATCCAAGATCGACTCTAGAGAAAGCTAAGATTGAATAAGAATCATGGAGAAAAGCAAATGAGGATGTTGATGAAGACCAATTCTTGATTCCTTCCCAAAGACCCCTCTCCTGAATTCTCATCATCAATGAGACTCTCGTGCTTCATTGATGGTTCTTGTATAGATTCAGATTCAGTTAGTGGGCATGGATGCATAGTCCATCAAGGTGATGAGATCATACATTTGGGTCTCAAAGGTTCTAGAAAAAAAGTCTCTCTCCCCTTCATGCCGAGTTCGACTCTCTCATGTGGGCTAATGCCTTCGGAGTCTACAACTAACTACCGCTTGCTTTGTTTAGATTGCATGGAACTTATCAGTATGCTCAAGGATCTAATGGAGTGGCCCTCTTTCTCGTCTGAATCGGAAGATGTTCAAGCTCTTAAAATTTTATATCCTAGTTTATGTATTAAGTTTGTTATTAGGAAGTTTAACACTCGTGCAAATAGCTTAACAAAAAAGCCATAGAGCGTGGTCTCTTATTTTTTCATGTAATTTCGGCGGTTTCCGATTGGCTCTCATTTGAAGAGAGTCGAGTACCACCTTTATAATAAAAATGGAGTTTGGTGTCAAAAGAGAAAAAAAAATATTGGTGAATCTAGATTGTTGAGATTACAAAACAATAGAGAAATACATGGATGTATACACAATACATTGGAGATATACCAATAAATAAAGTGATGAAGATAACAAAATAGTCAAAGAAGATGAATGAATGAAAAAATCTAAGAGACAAGTAACACTAGTAATTATTCTACGCTTCCTAAAAATGGACTTTGTCAAGGCATCATCAAACTTATGAGCAGAGGTGATTTGTGAGATATGAAGCATTTTCTGGCTCAATCATGATAATTGTCATCAGGTTGGACATATTTAGAGTAAAACACCTCAGAGTGATAATGGGTTATGTAGTAGCATATAGCTGAAGAATAGAAGAAGAAGTTCAAAGGCTTAATATTCAAAAGCACATGATACAAATCACCATGATTATATTTCATTGATTATATATATAGATCCAGTGACAAAAAAAAAAAAAAAGATTATATATATAGATCTTTTTATTGTTTATAATGGTTGTATTGCTTAATAGACTGATTACAATGAGTTATAAATCAGTCATGATGATATAAAAGTGAAATTAATATTTTCCTCCAAGGTTATAAGGAAAATGTTCATGTTGGTGATACTTTAAGTGATCAAATTGATACTTCTATTAGATTTAGTGAGCATCTTCCCATGATGAACGAACTTAAACCAGTTTAAAAATGTTAATGAATGAATTTTCATATTTTAGTTACACTTTGATATATAAAATAAACATAAAACCTTTTGTATTTAGACCATATAAAACAAGTTTAAATAGATTAGCCAATTTTAGATATATACTACTAAAAATAAACTTTGTATACTCAAATATGGGTTAAAAATTAAGATTAATTAACTAATTTTAATTAATATTTATATTATTCGTATATATGATGGAGTTAGATTCCGATTGATGTTTTTACGATTGTAATTTTTGACGGGTTGTTTTATCATTTTCAAAATATTTAGACTATGAATTGAAATATATATTAATTTGGGTTAAAAGATGGATTTTAATTTGATAAAATATTAAAATAAAATATTTATATTATTTGAATATATGATGGGTTAGAATACGGTTGATGTTTTTATGATCACAATTTTGGGCATGTTGTTTTATTAAATTTTAAAATATTTAAACTATTATAAGATGAGTTGAAAATATATTAATTTGTTTGGATTATATAAAAAATTAAAAAAAAAATCATTAGAAGACCAGCTAAAAATAAATTAACCAATGCAAAAATATTCAAAGAATGTATTATCATGTTTCGAATTTTATAAATTTATAATTAAATTATAAATTTAATTACTAAAATATTAAAATATATAAATTCTATATATGAATAGATGATGTTGTATAAAAAGTAAATAGTTTAAAATAAAACAATACATATTAATTTTATATCAAATATCTTTATAATGATTATTTTATTAAAAATAAAATATAATAAAACTATTTCCAAAATAAATAAAACTATTTCCAAAATAAATAATATTCGATGCAATTCTGCATTAAGCATATAACCATCATTATTGAATTACTAAAAATTTGTGTTGTATTGTTTAAAAACTTATTATAAAAGCAAAAATATTAATTCAAAAATTGTCTGAAAAAATAAAATATATATACGTGGGTTAAAACCCCAGTTTATATTAACGAAATGACAAATGACAGTGGAGAAATCTTGTTTTAAATTTTACTTTCTCAGAAATAAAACAAGTCTAGCAGTAGACTCTGACAGATATTCTAAATAAACAGCTATTTAATTTAATTTAATTTGTATGATTGTTTAAAGCGTCTATTCTGGTACATGCAAATTGCTTAATCCGAGTCGTTGAAACTAATTATCACGTGTGCATGAAAATAAGAACGAGCTTATACAAGAGAAATTAAATACTATGATTAGTTTACACGTAATATCGCGTTTAATACGGCCACATGGTTCCTATAAAGATTCTACAGATAATTAAAACTAGTGTCATAAACCATGTGTTTATAAAATACTGGTACATTGCTTGTATTTTTAGAGATCGACGGACTTTGTCTCAGGCCGCCCATCGTCTAAATTATTCTTCTGAATTTCAACCAATCAAAAGTAAAAAGTTGAAAAACATTTCAACACATTTACTCTTGAAAATAAAGGAAAATCAATAAAAATAGAGTAAATAATCCTTCAACTACAAACAGGTAAAACAAGTTTACTTTTTTTGCTCTTTTCCATTTTAATTTTCACCCTTTTACTCTACTACACTCTGAAAAGAAATATATTTGTTTGGAAATCATTTATTTACTTTTTTATTAATCGAAATATTTGGACCAAAACTCAACTAATCCTTAAGGGGATACTACCAAAGATTAGCGTTGCCTTAAGTTTTCTAATGAGATCTAAACCATACCCACATCTTCGTTTGCCAAACATCAGCAACTTAACTCTCGGCAGAAACAAAGCCGGCCGTACTAGAAGCAGATCAAGTCTATGTTTACGGCCTTCTATAGTTTAAGTAAAATTCCGGCCAAATTGTCGTTAAAGACTTCATAGCTCAGTTGGTAATGGAGCTTGTTTTCTTATAAAGAGATCGCATGTTCAACCAATTCTCCTACTTTCCCCATATTTATATTTTTTCAGATAACATGCCCATTTTTTGTTTTACTTTTGTATACATACACTACAAGAAAACAGGGATTTACCGACTCTTTTTTGCGACTGATTTTCCAGTCACAAACGGTAGTGACTACATTGCGACTCGTTTATGACCTATCATCGTCTATTTCCATACGGTCGTTCATTAGTCGTAAATGTACGACCAAAACTAACAGTCGCAACTGGGTCGTTATTTTACGACCGATATGCGACTACACATTGGTCGGAAAAATGGTAGTCGCAACATCAGTCGTTAAAAGTAGGTGATAGCCCACGTGGTACTCGTTTGTAGGTGGTTGTAACTACTTATTGCGACTAGTAAATGGAGTCGTAAATGGAGTCGTAAATCAATCAGAAGGTAGTCGTAAAGCAGTCATAAATATCTCTATATATACAAATCATCGAACATAGACTCCTCATTCTCAAGAACCCAACATCTAAAATATAAAGAAACCGAAGATTCAAAAAAAAAATACGAGTTTTTCTTTACACATTTTCAAATGTCGGGAAGTTACAACTATAGTAACTCTCGGGAGTGGATGTATAGGAGGATCGATCCAACTAATGAGAATTTTTTGAAAGAGTTCGAAATGGGGATGGAGCAATTCATGACATTTGCAAACAACTAGCCTCTAGCACAATGTAATGGTGGTAAGTTTCACTGCCCTTGTAAAGTTTGCAAGAACGAAAAACAGATAACCTCTGCCAAAAATATCTGGATTCATCTGTATAGTAAAGGATTATGCCTGATTATTATGATTGGTATAAGCATGGAGAAGAAATCGGTATGGATATAGGAACGTGTTATGCTGATAGGATGCATATAAGTAGGAGTGAAGATGTTTGTAATTATGTAGTAGAAGATAGGTATGTGGATATGGTGAATGATGCATTTCGTGATAACGAGAAATTTGATAGCTATTATCAGGATTTTAGCTATCAAAATGCGAAAGAACCTATCCGTAATCATTCACAAAATTTTTACGATCTGCTAGAAGGAGCGAAAAATCCATTATTTGATGGTTGTTGTGAAGGGCAATCGCAGTTATCCTTAGCTGCTCGAGTCTTGCAAAGAAAGACAGAACATAATATGAGTGAAAGGGTAGTGGATTCGATATGTGAAATGTTTACCGAGTTTTTACCTGAAGGAAACCAGGCACCTGCTTCACATTACGAGACAGAAAAACTGTTGCGCAATCTAGGTCTCCCCTATTATACAATTGATGTTTGCATCAATAATTGTATGATTTTCTGGAAAGAAGATGAAAAGGAAGATAAGTGTCTGTTTTGCCAAGCACCAAGATGGAAGCCTAATGAGAGACAGCAGAGAACCAATATACCATATAGTCGTATGTGGTATATGCTAATTGCTGACAGGCTGAAGAGGATGTACCAAAGTGAGAAAACTGCATTGGCAATTAGGTGGCATGTCGAGCACCAAGCAAATGAGGGAGAAATGTGTTATCCATCTGATGCAACGGAGTGGAAATCTTTTCAAGAGCAACATCCCCGATTTGCCCAAGAACCCCGTAACGTTTATCTTGGATTGTGTACAGATGGGTTTAATCCATTTGGCATGTCTAATAATCATTCGTTATGGCCAATCATCTTGACTCCATACAATTTACCCCTGGTATGTGCATGAATACAGAATACTTGTTTTTGACAATTCTGAATTTTGGGCAAAAGCATCCGCGAGCTAGTCTTGATATATTCCTCCGGCTTCTTATTGAGGAGTTGAAAGAATTATGGTCTTTTGGAGTCGATGCATTCGATCCTTGAATCAAAGTTTTAATCTAAAAGCAGTGTTGCTCTGGACAATTAGTGACTTTCCGGCGTATGGCATGTTATCAGGATGGACGACGCATGGTGCACTCTCCTGTCCAGGTGGTATGGAAGATACTAAAGATTTTTATCTGCCGAATGGAAGAAAGATGTGTTGGTTTGATTGTCATCGAAGATTTCTTCCTCGTGGTCATCCGCTAAAGAAGAATAAAAAGGACTTTTGAAGGGTAAAGATGTTTCAAAAGAGTGTCCTCCTGTGTATTTGACTGGTGAGCAAGTTTATTGCGAGCGGCTACAGGGCGTAAATCTACCAAAAACAAAAGAATGCGGTGGAAACGAGCACGAAAAGAAGAAGCTTGGCTATGAGAAGTGGCATAACTGGCACAAAGAGAGCATATTCTGGGAGCTACCATACTAGAAGGACCTCAATCTCCGACATAATATTGATTTGATGCATGTTGAGAAGAATGTTTTTGACAATATCATGAACACTCTTATGAGTGTGAAAGGTAAATCGAAAGACACCATCATGTCAAGATTGGATATAGCATGATTCTTTTCTCGGCCACACTTACACATTGATGATGAGGGTAAAGCTCATTTTCCTGCCTACAGACTGACAGACAACGCGAAGAAGAGTTTATTGGAATGTGTGAAATATGCGGTCAAATTCCCAGATGGGTATGCCTCCGACTTAGCTAGTTGTGCAGATTTGGATAATGGAAAGTTTTCGGGGATGAAGAGTCATGACTGCCATATTTTTATAGAACGATTACTTCCATTTATCTTTGCAGAACTCCTGGACCGAAACGTCCATATTGCATTATGAGGTACTGCTTAATTATAGCACTTTATGTATAATTGATATGTAAAAATGATTATGTTTTGTTGTATTTACTGTGACATGTCTCTCTAATGTATGGATTGGAGGATTTTTCCGAGATTTATGTTCAAGAACTTTGCAGAAAAGTCACCTCGAAGTTCTAAAACAAAACATAGTTCTTATCATATGCAATTTGGAGAAGATATTCCCTCCATCATTTTTCGATGCAATAGAATACCTGCCTGTTCATCTTCGCTACGAAGCAGAGTTAGGAGGCCCCGTGCAATATAGATGGATGTATCCCTTTGAAAGGTTTTGCAAAAAGTTGAAGGAGAAAGCAAAGAACAAAAGATATGCTTTAGGATCGATTGTCGAATCTTATATCAATGAGGAGATAGCTTATTTCTCAGCGCATTACTTTGATGCGAGCATATCAACAAGATCAAGATATACATTTTAATTATTCTCATTGAGGAGACAGTTAACTCATGTCAATTTATTTTGTAAGGTTAACAAGATTTGATGAAGGTGAAGTCCCCGAGTATCATATAGAGGTACCTGATATATTTACTCATATTGGTCGTCCAAGTGGAGAATTGCATGAAATTTGGCTTTCCAAGAAAGACTATCGATATGCACATGCATATGTATTACGGAATTGCGGTTATTTTCAACCAATTGAAAGGTATATTCTAACATGTATGTTATAACTTTATTTACCACATAGAACTATGGTGTTTGTCTCATTTATGTGCTGGTTTTAAACAGTATGTGTAGTATCCCCCAACCGGCCTAAGGAAGACGGGACGGGCCATGGTGGACCTGAAACATGAACGGGAAGTCCGGAGAGACAAATCAAAGTGTCCCATTGGCGTTTCAAGGCTGAGATTCAGCTAGAAGGAGCTCAATCAAGTGTAGAAGTGAAGAAGTCAGCTCAGCTGAGCTGAACAGTCCAACTGGTCAGCTAGGTCAGATGGCAACCAGCTCAACTCAGCTGGCCCAAGTGTTAAGCTCACGGGTCAGCTGGTCAGCTAGTGTCACTAGCTGACCAGGTGGTTACCAGCGAATGGATGATATACCATGTATTTTAGGGATTTTAACCATGGTATATGTGTGTTTTTATCGAGTCTTTTACTACGTTTTAGAGTCTTTTCAGGTGTTTATTAGGTACAAGCACATTTGGAGCATATTTGGTGATTTTGGCACTTTCTGGAGCTAATTGGAGTATTTGGCCGAGAGATAGAGTTCACTGTTGATATTTCCGAGCTGCAACGATCGTCACACTTATGGCATCGATCGATGCACCAGCGAGATGGGCCAAACGACGGTTTAATGAAGAATGATGAAATTGCAGTTTTGCCCAGAAGTTCCTGATATTCACAAAGAAGCCCCAAAACGTGTTTTAGGATTACAATTAGGTTTTACAGCCACTTGTTAGGCGACGCTTTCACAAGCTTTTCTTACGTTAAGTTTTACTCAGAGAGAGTTGAGGGGCTGATCCTGATCTCGGAAGAGACTTGATTTTGAACCCCAGTTCTTATTTGATTATATGATATTAGGTTTTCTACTTATGATATCTTCTGTCTCGATGAATATGTCTGAGTAGATCACCTGTTAGGTTGAAGGATTCTCATTAGGGATTTCAGAGAATTATAGTTTAATTAATCCATAGAGATTCATATCTGCTAGTTCTTTATCTAAGTTGTTCTTAATGCTAAATCTGAAGTAGCTAATCAGAGTTATGATGTTAGGTTGATTAATTCAGCGGAAGTTGGTTAATTTAACTAGAAAGAACCTAGATAAGCAATTAAACTTTTCGCAAACGGAAGTTTGGTTTAGGATAATTGTGAACATATCAAACTTGGAATTAATGCTAGTTTAATCTGTTAGTTCTCGCAAACGAAAGTTTGGTTTGCTGCACTTAGACTTAGAGGATTATCGCAAAGGAATTTGGTTAATTCTATATTAGTGTTTGAGTTCTAGAACAGTTATTGGTTAGATCTAGATAGATTGATGGCTTGCGTTCCTGATTTCCTGAGAACTCCTGAAACCTAACGCTTCGCCTTCTTGCTTACAAACTCACTTGATTTACTTTGCTATTTCGTTTACTGTTTTCACATCTGCTTCGCTTAATTTAATCTGAACTACTAATAATCTATTGTGTGACTGAGAGTCTTTGTGGGATTCGATACCTTATATACTACGATTGCATTAACTGTGCACTTGCAGTAGAATAGGGATAAAACTACACCTATCAAGTTTTTGGCGCCGTTGCCGGGGACTCTTTGAGTTCACCAATAATTTTAGTATTAGGATTTAGACCAAGCATTCTTTTTAATTTTCTTGTTTACTCACGTTTTTGATTTTTGGGATTGCAGGGATTCCAACTGCATCGATCGTTGCCACCCTGCATCGATCGACACATGGCGAGAACAGCAATGCTGAGTTCTGAGACGTTCAATAGGTTCCGCGCCATGGAGCCTGTGATTTTGATTCGCGGTGAAAACGGCGTTTTACGAGACCAAGAGGGTCACATATGCAACGCAAAAGGTCAGAAAATAGATGGGGAAGGAAACCCCATCTTACCAGATTACCATGTATTGGTTGGGCAAGTAGCTGAGATGCAGAATAAGATAGATGACATCCACGACATCTTACTTAGGGAGAGACAGTTCCGAGCAGAGGCAAAAACTGATAAATTTGCAGAGGTACACTATATGGCTGGAGCCGACTCTTATGGACATACATTGGGACATCAGCAGAGACAAGGTTCTAGGCATGCTCAAGGATCAAGAGACCATAATTATACTTCCTATCCGGCACCTCCTACACAAAGGAGCAAACTAGAGATGATGATAGAACAATCAATTGAAAAGCAACAGCAAAACACAACTTCCTTCAGCTCGAAGCTAGAGAACCTGTACACTAATTTGAATGAGAAATTTGAATCCTTGAACACTCGTATGAAGCAGCTGGACACACAGATGGATCAAGTTTCAAGTTCTACCCCAAGGAAGGATTCTCAAGAAGCTCATGCCAGCAACATTCCCATTCAGGATGACACACAGATGGATCATGGATCATGTCTAGCAGTTAAGGCTGTGGAATTTTTTGTGAAAGACAGAGGGGGATTTGATGTTGAATTACCTGAGTTTGAAAGCTTCGATGCACCTGACTCAGCAGAGATTGACATGAATCTCTTGACTTGGATAGTTCAGATTGATGCGGGACCAAGCCAAGGGGAGAAATTTGAGTCTGAGATGGCTGGAATGGACCGAGAAGCGGATAAACCCGAGACTGTAGTTGAAACACGAGCTGAGACGACAGCGTCGATCGTTGCATCACATGCACCGATCGTTGCACCCCGAAAGGAACCAGTTTCGCTCATATCTCAAGGACCTGCTAAGGAAAGAACCTACAAACCTCCGTTACCATTCTCGAAAGCTCCCGTTAAGTCTAAAGATGTGGTTCAGTGCACAGTGGTGGTTGACAAGAAGATGGTGGTTCCACAAGAGCCTTCTCATAAACAGAAGGCTCCGAACATCAAATCTTTGCCAAAGGTAAAGCGTAAATCCTCTAAGTTTAAACCTCCTGACTCCACTGTCTTGAATGCAGGAAAGAGCGTTAAAACACCCAAGTGTCAATCTCACCCTACATTCCTCCCGACGTTCCTTGGACGACATCATGCTGCTACTGCTTATACACCACCGTGGATGATAAGACATTCACAGAGACACTCAAAGTCTCTGTTGAAACCTCCATGATTGCGACCTCATTTCCAAAAGTCAAGCTAATGACTTAAAACAAGCGCTGAGTGGGAGGCAACCCACTGATAGGTTTAGTTGTTTTTCTTTCTTATTTTCGGTGTTTTTCTTAGGATTTCACGTTTTTGTTTTTGTTTTTGCTAAGTTTCAGATGCAGAACTCGAGTCTGGAGATGTGTGACGATCGATGCACTTGTGCACCGGTCGTTGCGAGGAGATTTGACGAAGTAGGGTAATCGCATTGTGACGATCGTCGCTTCTAAGCAACGGTCGTTGCAATTGGTTCAATTGCAAAATTAAGGTACGTCGAGCTAAACCGGAATCAATCTGGTTCAACCAGCATCGATCGTTGCTTCTATGCAACGATCGTTGCACCCACGACCAAGGTAAGTCACCTTAAACCATATTTTCTCTCCTTCTTCTCCATTTCTTTTGGTCGACACACCGAGAATCTCCGCCCAAAAATCATCATTTCTTCATCAAATTTCTTGTTTCCAAGTGCTATCTACTTATTTTTACACTCCCAATCTATTTCCCCAACCCATATCTCAAGAAATCAAGGTAATGTTCTTCTATTTTCGAATTTTCGGATTGGATTTTGGGGTTTTAGGGAGTTAGATTTTTGAACCAAAAATTGATGATGCATGCGTAATTAGAACGATTTAGGGTGATGGATGATGATTTTGAACTGATTTGAGGCAATGTGGCTTGGATTAGACTGATTTTGATGATTTGTTTGCGGCAGAATCGCCTTGCAACGGTCGTTGCTCTCGAGCAACGGTCGTTGCTTTGCGATTTTGGGAAATGTTCGATACAACGAAATCGCCTTGCAACGATCGATGCTTTAGATGCAACGGTCGATGCTTCGCGATTTCACAGTGAAATTTTGCCGAGACTTATAAATGTTTGAACTCTGTTTTTGCAGATGGCGTCTCAAAGGCAACCCCGCAAGAAGCGAGCCACAGCTTCCACAGAAACACGACACTACACCCCACCGCCTCAATGGTTTAGCAGAGAGTCAGAGCCACCCGCACCATACGCCAGATACGGGCCGGAGGACCTTATACGTTTCTTCAAGTCCGCTGAGTTCACAGAGCGGCCATTGCTCAGTCGATGGGACGAGTATGACTCGCTTCTCTACAGTGGTTGGTGTGGGATGATCTTCAAGCCGACCAAGTTCGCTGACTACTCCACCTGCAAGATTCTGGGGATTGATGAGCAGGTACTCGCTGTATGCAGAGGCATTGGTCTAGGGACAATGCCGATGCGACATTATGATCTCTATCCTGAGCTGGTCAGGCAGTTATTGGCCACTTGCAGAGTGGTTTACTCGGATCCCGACCACAGGAGCGCTACAGTGGGTGCATTCACCTTCATGAGTTGGGGAGTCAGGTATCGGATTCCTCTACTTGATCTCTGCAGGATCTACGGGTTCAGTACTGAGCCGAGGCGCATCGCCATGCCACTCGAGTGGGATCCGGTTGAGGCTCGCACATTCTGGGAGAGTATTGGCAGCGGTCGATACAACTCCAGGACCACACCAGTAGTGCAGATGAGACATCCGGTGCTGCGATATGTCTCGCGTATCTTGTGCTGGAGCTTGCTTTGCAAGTTTGAGGCCAACAAGATACACAAATATGAGATGGAGCTGCTGTTTATGGGGCTGAGAGATCAGTTTAGAGGTTCTGGCGTGAGAGATCCTACTGCGGGTCTCAACTTGGGAGCTATTTTCGCACAGCATTTAGTTGATCTGCAGCTGAAGCCGTTTGATGGAGCTGGTACTGAGACGGTAGGGAGTTTACTTACTCCCATTTTTGAGTATTGTGGGATTCCTCTTCATGGCACAGAGCGTGATACAGCTCGGGAGTTCCTGGATCTCAACCATTTGCAGAGCGCTACCTGGCTCAAGGAGGGGCGCATTTGGGTTTACACTGATCCGACCACTGGAAGGACTGGTATAGAGCTTTCTGCTGCCAGATGGACACAGATTGACACATTAGAGGCACTGAGATTTCAGCCTCCTGAGTCTGCGCAGCGTGGGATTCCGACTATGGCTCATCCGCTGGGAGAGCCTTCCTCACGAGCCTCGACTTCTGCTGCCCCTACTCCTGCGCCAGCGCCTCCCCCAGTCGACGTTGTGGGTCCCTTTCCAGAGCCTGCGATGGCTTACGGTGCATACTCTGAGGCAGAGTGGAGAGAGAGATTAGATGGTATGTTTCGAGTTCTTTGGAACTTCGTGCGTACTTGCAGCTGCAGGAGGCCACCACAGATCCATCAGCCCGTACCTGATCGACGTCGTCGACAGCGATCTCCAGAGGATGCCACTGATCCCGCAGCTGAGGCAGCCGATGACGATGCACTGTATGGAGGGATAGATGATGTGAGCGAGTGAGCGTAGTCTCCATATTCAGACTTTCGGTTCTGTATTCTGACTTTTTATCTTTTCTTGCACTTTTGTTTTTGCATTTTATTATTTTCCTTAGGACTCTATTATGTTTGGATGGTTATGCTTGATCAGGTACATCTTTTGCTTCGGTTTTATTCTGTTTCTAGTGTTTTCAGCTTGCAGGGATCAAAATTGACAAAAACAGACGGACTAACCTGCTAACTTGCTGACTGTTCGTGTAAACGCAGTGCGTCGATCGACACACCATTGTGTCGATCGTCACAATACGAAAGAATCGCACATCAACGGTCGGTGCACTTAGTGCAACGATCGATGCTTGAGCGACAGAGGTAAACCCGACAGAACTAAAACATCCATTAACAATTTGTTTTCCTTATTTTTACCAATCCTTCGCTTGACACTACTGGGGACAGTGTGTCTTAAGTGTGGGGGAGGTGCTACTGACTTTTGTTTTCTGTTTTCTTAAGAGTCAGTCCGTTTTTCAAAAAAAAAATTTGTTTTATTGAGTCAAAATTGTTTAAGTAAGAAACTATGATTTTCTGAGAAGATTTACAAGACTTGCAGGAACTTAAGTAACCATTGGGATGAAGTTGCAGGATCAATCTCTGACTATTAGAAAACCCCATCACAGATCAACCTACTGGGAACACCCACATCACTTCAGGTATCAGAGGATCCTTTTACTGACTTCAATTTAATACTGACTTAGATTTCTCACCTAAGGGCTTGGTATACTTTGTGTCGGATTCCCTTGTTAGTTCTGACACAGCCTGTCAACCTATCCTATTTAGTTCCCTTCTCCCCTTCTATAAAGTAAAAAAAAAAAAAGATAATAAACTGAGGATGAGTTAGTAACTCCGAAGTAGTCATGGGAAGGGTAGCAAACACTATTTTCTCTCATGTGATCCATGGAATGTGTCCAAAGTACACCCCATAACGGGAAGAACACTGATAAAAAAATAAAATGATACCCAATGGGGAAAAATCAGTTGTTAAAGAAGGGAAAGAGAAGAAAGGGACTAGAGAAAGATAGTATGGTGGTCTAGAGCTGATAAGGTAAGAATCCATGTGCCCTTTGATCGATACTCCTTAGGTGAGACCGCACTTAAATACTTGCAGAAGTCAGTAGGGAGAATTTGAATGCTTGAATGTGATTGTGGAGTTTACCTAGGACAGTTTCTAAGTGTGGGGGAAGTACATGTTGGTCTTGATATCCTGTGATTGATTCTTTCAGTGGTTTACTAAGGGGAATCTGAGTATTGTAGCTTCTAGGATGAAATGAGTTTCTGAAAAGTTTTCAAACTTCTTGACTACATTTAATTCTTTGTCTTGCTTGAGAACAAGCAAGAGCTAAGTGTGGGGGAGTTGATATACCATGGATTTTAGGGATTTTAACCATGGTATATGTGTTATTTATCGAGTCTTTTACTACGTTTTAGAGTCTTTTCAGGTGTTTATTAGGTACAAGCACATTTGGAGCATATTTGGTGATTTTGGCACTTTCTGGAGCTAATTGGAGTATTTGGCCGAGAGATAGAGTTCACTGTTGATATTTCCGAGCTGCAACGATCGTCACACTTATGGCATCGATCGATGCACCAGCGAGATGGGCCAAACGACGGTTTAATGAAGAATGATGAAATTGCAGTTTTGCCCAGAAGTTCCTGATATTCACAAAGAAGCCCCAAAACGTGTTTTAGGATTATAATTAGGTTTTACAGCCACTTGTTAGGCGACGCTTTCACAAGCTTTTCTTACGTTAAGTTTTACTCAGAGAGAGTTGAGGGGCTGATCCTGATATCGGAAGAGACTTGATTTTGAACCCCAGTTCTTATTTGATTATATGATATTAGGTTTTCTACTTATGATATCTTCTGTCTCGATGAATATGTCTGAGTAGATCACCTGTTAGGTTGAAGGATTCTCATTAGGGATTTCAGAGAATTATAGTTTAATTAATCCGTAGAGATTCATATCTGCTAGTTCTTTATCTAAGTTGTTCTTAATGCTAAATCTGAAGTAGCTAATCAGAGTTATGATGTTAGGTTGATTAATTCAGCGGAAGTTGGTTAATTTAACTAGAAAGAACCTAGATAAGCAATTAAACTTTTCGCAAACGGAAGTTTGGTTTAGGATAATTGTGAACATATCAAACTTGGAATTAATGCTAGTTTAATCTGTTAGTTCTCGCAAACGAAAGTTTGGTTTGCTGCACTTAGACTTAGAGGATTATCGCAAAGGAATTTGGTTAATTCTATATTAGTGTTTGAGTTCTAGAACAGTTATTGGTTAGATCTAGATAGATTGATTGCTTGCGTTCCTGATTTCCTGAGAACTCCTGAAACCTAACGCTTCGCCTTCTTGCTTACAAACTCACTTGATTTACTTTGCTATTTCGTTTACTGTTTTCACATCTGCTTCGCTTAATTTAATCTGAACTACTAATAATCTATTGTGTGACTGAGAGTCCTTGTGGGATTCGATACCTTATATACTACGATTGCATTAACTGTGCACTTGCAGTAGAATAGGGATAAAACTACACCTATCAATGGTCACCATGGCAAGTTTAGGATTCTCATAAATGTTGCGATCGCCCATGTCCCTGTGTCCATGTAAATGTTAGGATCCAATGAACGCACGCCCATGTCCCTGGGCCGAGTTGCGATCGCGGATTATTAAACGTGTATGGGACCAAAGTGGACTTATGATTTAGAACTTAGAATGGATAGGTTTGCTTGTATAATATTGGTTCATGGGATCATATAGATGTTGAATTGCTAGGTTGCATAAAAACGAATATAAATGATTATGGAAATCTCATGAAAGTGTTTGGATTTCAGGTGATCATGAGGATGATCGGACTTAGGCGCGGACAAGACTTTGGGTGAGTGGTGTTTAGATTGATAGACATTGTTTAGGACCGAATACTTTAGCATAATGCAAACGAATTACATTTGTATTTGGTACCTTTGCTTATTTAATAAAATGTCTATTTTGCCTTATATGAATTGCCTTAGTCTAATATGAATCGAATGGAAATGAATAAATGAGATAGAAATTGTTTAAGTATGAAAATATTGGGCTTGAGGTTCGCGAAGGAACCTCAAGTTGAAATGGTTAAGTAGTGGCAAACCTTACCGGCCCTATGGCCGGGATAGGCCTTGTCAAGTTGGTATCAGAGCGGAGTTATTTTCTAGGCTTGGGTTAAGGGCTACACCACTCGTCCGGGGTTAGATTGTCCGCATAGAAATGTTAGACTTGCTTAGGACTTGGAGATTGCTTGAATATATAAATTGTCTTGTTGAATCTTCAGGTTGGAAAAAGCAAGTCCAAGAGGACAAAAGACAAAGACAAGGAAGCGTCTGCGACCGGCCACGGCCCGAGAGTCCAGACCACCATTGTCACGCCAGGGTTAACCGGTCTTGAGGTTAACCCAACGGCCACTGGCCCCATTGCTTCACAGATTCCCGACGGGACTAGGGTTGAAGAACCGAACGTCCAAGCCGGGAACGATGAGCAGTTGGGTGAGTCGTCATCTCATGCGGCTCGAGATGAGACCGGCCATGATATGGATGACGCCACAGGTGGTGGTGGCGGTGAGCCTTTGACAGCAGTCCCGAACATCGGCCAGATGTGGACTATGTTGAAGGAAGTTATGGGCCAGCTCACGGTACTGAACCAGAACCTTTCTGGTCAGAAACCGACTGAGGGTGAGCCGCGGATCACGGTCCCTGAGACTACTGATCCGAGTGATGAGGATCCGGACGTAGTAGTGATAGAGTCACCGGCCCCTAAAAAGGTCCGAAAGGTGGACTATCTCACCCACCTAGGTCACATCACCAAGCTGGGCACAAAACACTTCAAGGGAAGTGCTGACCCGCTTGAGGCTGATGAATGGAGGTCACGGCTTGTCCAGAACTTCCGTTCTACCCGTTGCCCTGAAGATTACCGCAAGGACATAGCGATCCACTTCCTGGAAGGGGACGCTCACAACTGGTGGCTGTCTGTTGACAGACGCACCAAGGGCCTCATCAACTCCTTTGCGGAGTTTGAGGTAGATTTCAATCGGAAGTACTTCCCGGCGGAGGCTTGGGATCGTATGGAAGGTCGATACTTGAGCTTGGTCTAGGGCCGCAGGTCAGTCCGTGAGTATGAGGCCGAGTTCGACCGTCTCAGATGTAACGTGAGACGGGATGTTGAGGATGAGCCGGCTCAGGTGCTCGGTTTGTACCTACAACAGTGTTTCCGAGCTTGTCGAGAGGGAAGCTACGGTGGAAGCCAATATGGCTGAGGAGAACCGCGTTGGCTCAAAAGACAAAGTGTCCAGCCAACCCGGGAAGGACCTAAAGAGGAAGAGAGATCAGACAGCTGATACTCCCTCCTCTGACCACGTCAGATGTGCCACATGTGGCAAACGACACTTAGGGAAGTGTTGGAAAGCCAATGTTGCATGCGCGAAGTGTGGCGGCAAATACCACGAGTCAACAAGTTGTCCACAGAACAAGGGGCGTGAAGAGGTGACCGAGAGATCAGTGACGTGCTACCATTGTGGCCAATCTGGACACTACATCCGTGAGTGTCCTAAGCGCCAAGATGGTAAGCCAAAGGCGCCAGAAGTGAACATGGGTCAGGGAGACCGCGCGGCTACGGCCAAGGGTCAAACCGTGAAACCTCGGGTTTACGAACTGGTGAAGGACTCAGGCGAGGCCGGCTCCTAAGATGCGATCACTGGTACGTTACTGGAACCCTGACCTTTCTTCAATTATAGTAATGCATTGCATACATGTTGGGGGAAAAAGCGGGATGCGCTTATACATTTGGGAAATGTGTAGGGACCGTTTTGATAGGCGGTGTAGAGACATTGACCTTGTTTGATTCTGGGGCTATGTATAGCTTTGTGAGTCCGGAATGATTGGAAAAGGCTTGTTCCAAAGTGAACAAGTGGCCGGTCAAGGCATTGTGAATGCCTCCGGTGGGCAAGTGATGCCTATTCTTGGTTTAGTCCGTGATGTGCCTGTTTCCATTGGAGGCGTGAGCATGCCGGCTGACCTAGTGGTGGTCCAACTCAAACATCACGAAGTGATCTTGGGTATGGACTGGCTCGGCCAAAACCGAGCCACCATTGAATTTCACCGGGGAAGGGTGAAATTCGAGAAACCTGAGGGCAAGGTAGTGTTCCAAGGAATATGGCCAACCTCGGGAAGCTTGGTTGTCTCTGCTATCCAAGCGGAGAAGATGTTGGCTAAGGGATGCGAAGCATACTTGGCTACCATCACGACCAAAGAAGTTGGGCCAGAGGATAAGGTTGGGGAGATCCCAGTGGTTAAGAACTTTTAGGACGTGTTCAGACCATTAGAAGGCTTACCGCCTGACCGGTCCGATCCGTTCATCATTGAACTTGAACCCGGAACTAAACCCTTATCCAAGGCGCCTTACAGAATGTCCCCAGCCGAGATGGCTGAGTTGAAGAAGCAGCTGGAGGAGCTGCTGGACAAGGGCTTTATTAGGCCGAGCAGTTCTCCTTGGGGGGTGCATGTCTTATTCGTCAAGAAGAAGGATGGGAGCCTTCGCTTGTGCATAGACTACCGAGGCATCAACCGGGTTACTGTCAAGAACAAGTACCCATTGCCTCGGATAGACGAGTTGTTAGACCAACTCAAGGGTTCGACCGTGTTTTCTAAGATTGACCTCGCTTCGGGATACCATCAAATCCCGATAGCACCAGAGGACGTGAGGAAGACCGCGTTTAGAACTCGGTATGGACACTACGAGTTTGTAGTCATGCCGTTTGGTCTAACAAATGCACCGGCCGCGTTCATGAAAATGATGAACGGTGTCTTTCGGGAATGGCTAGACAAGTTTGTTATCATATTTATTGACGACATTCTTGTTTACTCCAAGAACCCTAAGGAACACCGGGAAAGTCTTAGGATCATGCTGGAGAAGTTGCGGGAATAGAAGCTCTATGCCAAACTAAGTAAATGTAGCTTCTGGCAAGAGCGGATTGGCTTCCTAGGACACATAGTGTCGGCGGAAGGAGTGTCGGTTTATCCGGAGAAGATCCGGTCAATTGAGGAGTGGCCAAGGCCGAGAAACGCGACTGAGGTCCGAATTTTTCTTGGTCTGGCCGGTTACTACAGACGTTTTATCCAAGGGTTTGCAAGTATGGCCAAGGCCATGACGAAGCTGACCGGAAAAAAACGTGAAGTTTGTATGGACTGATGCCGCGGAGAAGAGTTTTAAGGAACTCAAGGAGATGTTGACCAAGGCGCCAGTTCTAACACAACCCCAAGATGATGTGCCTTACGTGGTATACACGGATGCGTCAATCAATGGGTTGGGATGTGTGTTGATGCAAGAAGGGAAAGTGATTGCATATGCTTCAAGGCAATTGAGGAAACATGAGGGGAACTATCCCACTCATGATCTTGAGATGGCCGTAGTAGTTTTTGCACTTAAGATCTGGAGATCTTATCTCTGCGGAGAAAAAGTGCAACTATTTACGGACCATAAGAGCCTGGAGTATGTGTTCACCCAACCTGAGCTCAACCTTCGTCAAAGAAGATGGATGGAACTAGTGGCCGATTACGATCTGGACATTACTTACCATCCAGGGAAGGCCAACCTCGTGGCCGACGCCTTAAGTAGGAAAAGGACCGAGGTGGCTATTGAACGGGATGCAGAGACCTTGGTCGGAATGGTCCGTTCCTTGCGTCTCAATGCATTAGCCGTGGGAGAGGAGCCAGTTGGCTTAGGAGCAGCGGACCAAGCAGACATTCTGACTAAGGTCCGGCTTGCTCCGAAGGATGATGAGGAGTTGGTGAAGGCCGCTGAGAACAACCATACGGAATACCAAATCTCCAACAATGGAACGATTGTGGTAAATGGCCGAGTCTGTGTGCCAAACGTATGGGAACTGAAGGAAGTCATCTTACGAGAGGCTCATCAGTCTAAGTTCTCAATTCATCCCGGTCAAACCAAGATGTAGCATGACCTCAAACGGTACTATCATTGGGTCGGGATGAAGCGTGATGTAGCTGACTGGGTGGCCAAGTGCCCAACCTGTCAGCTTATCAAGGCTGAACGCCAAGTTCCGAGTGGATTGTTACAAAGTCTTCCCATTCTGGAATGGAAATGGGATAACATAGCTATGGACTTTGTGACGGGTTTACCTACGACCCGGAACAGGCGAGATGCCATTTGGGTTGTGGTAGATAGACTCACCAAATCCGCCCACTTCTTGGCCATCAAGAAGACGGGCGGAGTGGGGAAACTGGCTGAGGTATACGTTGATGAGATCGTGAGACTTTATGGGATCCCATCAAGTATAGTTTCAGACAGGGACGGCCGGTTTACTTCATATTTCTGGCAAGCCTTCCAGAAGGCCCTGGGAACGAGAGTGAACATGAGTACGGCTTACCATCCCCAGACGGACGGTCAATCCGAAAGGACCATACAGACCCTAGAAGACATGCCAAGGGCGTGTGTTCTTGAATGGGGCGACTCATGGGAAAAGTTTCTACCATTGACCGAGTTTGCGTATAACAACAGTTATCACACAAGCATCGGAATGTCGCCTTATGAGGCTTTGTATGGGCGTCCTTGTCGAACCCCACTCTGATGGACTGAAGTTGGAGAGTCAAGTATAGTCGGACCAGACATAATAGAGGAAACAACGGAACGAATCCGATTCCTCAAGGCCAAGATGAAAGAAGCTCAAGACCGTCAAAAGAGCTATGCAGACAAGAGAAGGAAGGACCTTTAGTTTGAAGTAGGCGACCAAGTCTACTTGAAGATGATTACCTTCAAGGGTCGGGCCAGGGTTTCCAAGCGTGGCAAGCTTGATCCTAGATATTTGGGACCGTTTCGAATCATTGAACGGGTTGGGGCGGTCGCCTATAAGTTGGATTTGCCACGTGAGATGGACGCATTCCACAATGTGTTCCATGTCTCACAGTTGCGCAAATGCTTAGGGGATCAAGATATAGTTGAGCCTGAGATTCCAAGGGAACTTAGGCCAAACTTGACCATCGAAATCCGACCACTCCGAATCCTAGATAGGATGGAAAAAGCAACCCGAAAGAAGGTGGTGGAAATGGTCAAAGTTAAATAGATCCAGAATGGGATCAAGGAGATTACTTGGGAAACCGAGAATAGGATGAAGGCCGACTACCCGGAGTGGTACAAAAACCTTGACGCGGATTCGGGGACGAATCCATTTCAAGGGGGGGAGACTTGTAGTATCCCCCAACCGGCCTAAGGAAGACGAGACGGGCCATGGGACCAGAAACATGAACAGGAAGTCCGGAGAGACAAACCAAAGTGTCCCATAGGCGTTTCAAGGCTGAGATTCAGCTAGAAGGAGCTCAGTCAAGTGTAGGAGTGAAGAAGTCAGCTCAGCTGAGCTGAACATTCCAGCTGGTCAGCTAGGTCAACTGGCAACCAGCTCAACTCAGCTGGCCCAAGTGTTAAGCTCACGGGTCAGCTAGTCAGCTAGTAACACTAGCTGACCAGGCGGTTACCAGCGAATGGTCACCATGGCAAGTTGTGACCTTTCGGCCAACAACTTGTGACCATTCGCCCAAGGGAAGTTGGCGCCAAGGAAAGCCTATAAATAGGCCATTCCTTGGCCATTTTGCGCACGCCCACACAAGGGAAACAAACACAAGATTCTCCAAAGGCACAAGGCCAAAAATCGAGAGTTTTAGAGAGAGAGAGAAGTTGTAATCTCCAAGAGAAGGCCGGCGGTTTTAAGAGAAGATTCGGTGGTGGTTTAAGCGCAAGGAAGGGAGTGAAAGATGACTGGAGAGGCATCAACTACCCATGGCAAGACCACGACTGCATCCAAGGTTAGAACCGGTCCATACTCTTCTCGGCCTTAGACAAAACCTAGCGGCCTAAGGCTGGTTGCGCTATGACCAGATTACTCCTTCTCTCCTCTATCTTATAAGCGCTTGATCCTTAATACACGACCGGCCTTAAGGCCTTGGTCGTGGAACGGTTGTCAAGCGGACGCTAGTAAGGCCGAGCGCATGCATGGCCCAGGGTTGATGTCGTCTCGAGCGTTTTAACGGCACGTCAAGCGGACGGTGACCGAGAACCGAGAGACCAAGACATGACCGGTCAGTATGCGTAAGAACAGGGAGAGTTCATCGGACCTTAAGGCGTAACCGCTCGTCAACCGGTCGCATATGGTGTATGCGCATCGTGGTCCATCTATGGACGGTCGCGTAAGGATCGTGGTCGTAATCGCTAGTTCGGACGCAAGGACCGATCGCAACCGTCCGCGGAACGATCGCGTCCGTCCGTGCAAACAGTTGCGTCCGTTCGCGGATTGCAACCCTATCATGGCCGATTGCGTAACGATTCCGGTACGACCACCGCGAAAGTGTAGCGCGAACGTAAGGATCATCGCTGTCTAGACAGTACGTCTGTGCCGATCGTTCCACGCGACCATAAGGTCAAGCGTGCGATCGCACGGTACGTCCGTCACGGACATGCGTTACGACCATACGGTCACGCACACACGAACGCTCGGCCGACCGTAAACTTGACCGCGGACGATCGCATGTACCACCATATACGTTTGCATGGCTTGAATGCGAACGCACGCCCATGTCCATGGGCCGAGTTGCGATCGTGGATTATTAAATGTGTATGGGACCAAAGTGACTTATGATTTAGAACTTAGAATGGATAGGTTTGCTTGTATAATATTGGTTCATGGGATCATATAGATGTTGAATTGCTAGGTTGCATAAAAACGAATATAAATGATTATGGAAATCTCATGAACATGTTTGGCTTTCAGGTGATCATGAGGATGATCGGACTTAGGCGCGGACAAGACTTTGGGCGAGTGGTGTTTAGATTTTTGATATACATTGTTTAGGACCGAATACATAATGCAAACGAATTACATTTGTATTTGGTACCTTTGCTTATTTAATAAAATGTCTATTTTGCCTTATATGAATTGCCTTAGTCTAATATGAATCGAATGGAAATGAATAAATGAGATAGAAATTGTTTAAGTATGAAAATATTGGGCTTGAGGTTCGCGAAGGAACCTCAAGTTGAAATGGTTAAGTAGTGGCAAACCTTACCGGCCCTATGGTCGGGATAGGTCTTGTCAGTATGTTCGAGGATTATATTTCTGCAAAATACCCAGATCTCACCGAAAAAAACTTTCCATAAACAAAGCTAATGAATATCATACTTGGGTGGAAAATTATGTAAGTCTACATGATATTTTAAACAGTATGCATATATAGTTTATATTTATATTGTTTTCTATATGCATGTTGATTACTGGAAAGCCACACATCCTTTTCCTCCTTGGGTTTTAGATATAGTGCATGGACCCGTGAATAAGGTCAAAATTTGGCCTATATATTTCACAAGAGGGTATTTATTTCATACGCAGAGTCACGGCGATGAAATAAAGACATGCAACTATGGTGTTTGTGTTAAAGGAGAGAGTTACAGTGATGCATCCGATGAAACAGCTTTCCATGGGATCTTAACTGATATCATGCAGCTAGAGTATGAAGGGATGGTTAATTTGAGGATCACACTTTTTAAGTGTAAGTAGTACGACCCTATTATCGGTAGAGGCACTCGGAGGAGAAATGGTGGCATTGTAGACGTTCTTTCGTCGAGAAAATACAATAAATATGATCCATTTATTTTAGGTACGTACGTTTGTATTTCTATATATAGTATCACATATATACATGAATGTTTATATAACTTATAAATTATTTTTTTGTTCAGCATCGCAGGCGGATCAGGTTTGTTATATCTCATATCCTTACACGAAGAAACCAAAACACTTGTGGTTAAATGTTGTGAAAGTCAATCCAAGGGGCAATATCTTAGGAGAGTATGAAGACGCGGAACCTACTCTTTTGCAACAAGTTAATGATGATTCGTTAATGCTGACTACAATTGAAGATATTGTAGTCGAGAATTTGGTGCAGAGAGTAAACCCAATAACTCTCGATTACGATGTCGATGATGCGGAACCAGAAGACGTTTTCCAGTGTAATTTATCATCCTCTGATGATGAATATGATGACGGTGAAGAACCCTTCTAAACATGTTTCGATCAATATGTAATATTGATACATATGTTCCCAAATGTCCGAGTAGTTTTCTTAATTCAATTTGCAAGTAGATGACGTTTTATCATATCCTCTGATGATGAATCTGATGATGACGGTGAAGAACCCTTCTAAACAGGTTTCGATCAATATGTAATATTGATACATATGTTCCCAAATGTCCGAGTAGTTTTCTTAATTCAATTTGCAAGTAGATGACGTTTTTTCCCGATATGCTTGCATCTTAACCGAAAATTAAAAAGATATAACCGAAATTTTAAACAAAAACCAAAAGTTTATTCATCTAATTTTTTTAATAATCAAACTTTTAATTATTATAAATTTTCTACTAATTTATTTTTTATTAGTTAATCAAATAATTTAATATACATTTTTATTTAGTTAATTAAATTCATTAATACCAAAAAAAAACCAACAAATTAAACCTAACCCCAACCCCCTAATATTACTAAACCGCTAAAAAATTTCCTAAACCCGCCTAAAATTATTGGTAACCCTCCTAAATTTCACTAACCAGCCTAAACTAATTTATCCCCAAATTCCCCAGAAATCGTAATCCCTAACCCTAACACTCTTTTTCCTCCCGAGCGACAAATCATCATTCCGATCTCCTTCTACTCTCTGCCTCGATCCGTCACCGTAAAAGAACCCGTCTCCTCTCCAGATTTGTATCGCATCGATGTCCGGCAGGAAGAAACCATCCCGAAGAGGCGGGTCAAGCGCATCCCGGAAGAAACCAGCCACGACTCCGTTGCCTCTTCCCAATCGGTACGAGTTCACTCCGAACCCTCCGCCGTTGGCACCGGAGCTCTCTAAGCAGAATCCACCGTCTGTGAGGGACTATCCACCACCAACGTGCCTCTTCCAAAGCACTCTGACTCAGCTACCACAGACGCATCCTGCAACGTCTCCGGAGACTCAGCCTCGACCAACGCCGGCGGGATCCGAACCTCGACAAACTCCAACGGTTAACCATCCAAGCGCTCAAATCTCACCGCCACAACCTTGATCTGCTCCAGAGCCTTCCCGTCGAAGATCTTCAAACTCTCAGTCTCGATCTTCACAACAATCTCATGCAGGGAACTCTCGATCTGAGGGTGAGGACGAGATAGGTGCAGCGGTGGTCCAGTCGAATCTCTCGGAAGACCAAGAAGCTCTTCTCATGGCTCTTCTCAATCAGCCAGGGAGGGAAGAGTACACAACGGTCTTGTCTCCCACAGTGAAGCCAAACACCACCTGGTACGTATGTATATGACCGCTTGATTATGGTATTGTGAGCTTAATTATGATTCACAGTTTTGATTTTGATATTGATTTTGATTCATAGTTTGATTTTGATTCACAGTTTGAGTCTGGTGAATTTGATGAGTCTGAGTCTTATTCTGGTGACATGATGAGTCTGAGTCTGGTGTATGGATGAGTCTGAGCCTGGTGAGTCTGGTGTATTGATGAGTCTGAGTTTGATATGTTTGCTAAGTCATGTTTTATTTAGTCTGGTGTCTGGTGTATTGATGAGTCTGAGTCTGGTGTTTGATAATAACGTTTTTATATTGATATGTGTCTCTAGTTTGATATAGGTTAGCATATAAATTGATTTTGATATGTTTGCTAAGTCATGTTTTGCTTAGTCTCAGTTTGATAATAACGTTTATGTGATAGTTGATGACTTTGCTTCTGATATGTGTTTTGGTTTTGTGAGAATAGGTTAGCATAAATTGAGTCTGCTTCTGATAATTGATGAGTTTGATACTGATTTTGATGAATTTGAGTTGCTTTTGAGTTTCGTTATGGTTTTGATTCAGTCTGAGTTTACTAAGTCTGAGTCTGAGTTTGATACGTTTGCTAAGTCATGTTTTGTTTAGTCTGGTGTCTGGTGTATTGATGAGTCTGAGTCTGGTGTTTGATAATAACGTTTTTATATTGATATGTGTCTCTAGTTTGATATAGGTTAGCATATAAATTGAGTTTGATACGTTTGCTAAGTCATGTTTTGCTTAGTCTCAGTTTGATAATAACGTTTATGTGATAGTTGATGACTTTGCTTTTGATATGTGTTTTGGTTTTGTGAGAATAGGTTAGCATAAATTGAGTCTGCTTCTGATAATTGATGAGTTTGATACTGATTTTGATGAATTTGAGTTTATTTTGAGTTTCGTTATGGTTTTGATTCAGTATGAGTTTACTAAGTCTGAGTTTGATACGTTTGAGTTTACTAAGTCATGAATTTGAGTTTGATTATGAGTTTTCTTAAAAGACTTTGGTTGTGACTCTGAGTTTGCCTTGGATTGTTGTTGTTTGCTGCCTAAGTTATACTGTTAGGGCTTACTGTCATGTGTTTGGGCATGTAAACGATTCTCACCAATTCTCTTATTATTTTCTGAATCTTTTCATGTGTGTTTGAACTAAGTTTACTGCTTATGTTCTGTTTGTTTTTCACACTTGTGCAGGTTTGGTCGTGACAAGTCGTCACTGACCAGGAAGATTACTAGAATCTTCACCAACAAATTTGATGGACCATATTATAGCTGGACTTGGATGCCACGGGAAAGACAAGAACGTTATCTTGTCGAATTTGCGGTTAGTTTCTTTGTTCTTATACATTATGTTTATCATTTGAAGCACTTTTGATTACTAACACATATTTTATCAATGTTTTCATGTAGAAAACACACCACTGGGATCCTCTGTTAACTGGTGTTGTTCAGCAGCATTTCGAGAGAATCTGTCAAAGGCGGATGAAGGATATGGTCAGTACCGCAAGGACCTCGGGAGTGCAACCAAAGTGGATCACATATACTAGTTGGACAGAGATGAAAGCGTACTGGGAGACTGGAGAAGCTAAAGAGAAGAGCCAAACTACTTATGATGCTCGAATGTCTAATCGAGGAGGCCTTGGACCTCACGTCCACTTATCCGGGAAGAAGTCTTACCTCCAAATTAAAGAAGAAACGGTATGTCTTTCGATTAAATCTCTGCATTCAGTAGTAAAATAGTTAACTATATCATTAACCCTGATTGTGTATCATGACAAGAAGTACAATTGGGAAGACCAGTGAGTCTTGGTGAAGTTTTCATCAAGGTTCATACTAAACCGGATGGGACATTTGTTGATCAGAAAGCGCAGGATGTGGCAAACCGTTTTAAGGATAACATGGAATCCAAGATAATGGACATCGAGGCTGATACCTCTGAGACTTCAGATGGTATATCTTGGACTCGAGATCTAACCGTAGATGAGCACAACGAGATTTTTTTGCAGGTACACTTTCATTTCTTGATTGCTATGAATGAGTTTTTTCGATGGTAAGTATTGTTGTGTTTTGGTAGTTTATGAATGAGTTTTTTTTCTGGTTTTGGCAAACCACTTTTGAAAATGAGAAAGGAAGTCTCTATGGAGTAGGAAGCCTTGCGCAGATACATGTGAATGGGAAGACGAAGTACTCGGGAAGCTCTGCCTCATTCACTAGTGTAGAACAACAACTGGAGGAGGCTAAAAGGCAGATAGAAGTACAAGCGGCTGTAAACGCCCAGACTGCTGCTCGTGAGGAAGAGTTTAGAAGACTAGCAGCCACCCAACAAGCCAAGATCGACCAATTGACATTGGTCGAAAGGTACTTGTCTGAAACTGATCCAAGGTTCTTGGACTTTTTGGCTGCAAACAGAAATACTACCGATGATCATTCCACTGCAGCATCTGATCCTCCATCAACTAGCCAATAGGTTTATCTAGGTCTCAGCTACATTCTCTGTGTTTTGAACTATGTTTTTTTGATGTAAAAAAGTACTGAATGTGAAATAACAATGTTTGAACTAATGTATGAATGTTTTTTGGTGTACTTATTCAAGTGGTTTTGTATATAATGTTCATATTCTTTTGTTGTATTGTTGTTGTCTTATATAGGTTAACTAATAAATTGCAAACAATCAAATCAGGAAAATGAAGCTGACCAATTGTTGTACCCGTAGTTGAAAAGTGTCCCAATTGAGTCGCAATTCAGTCATACTGTAGTCTTAACAGAGTCGTAATTCTACGACTACTCTACGACTCATACCCGACCACACCACAACTACAGATTAGTCGTAAAAGTTACGACTGCTACCAAATCAGTCGCCTAATCAGCCGTACAACAGTCGCACTATGTTACGACTACTATACGACTGATATGCGTCGTCAACTAATAGTCACATTTCAATCGTATAATCAGTCGTAAAACTGTCACACTCGTTTACGACTACTCTACGACTGAACTGCGTCGTCAACTAATGGTTACATATCAGTCGTAGATCGGTCGTAAAGTAGCGACTGATTCACGACTGTGTAATTTTGCGACCAAGGATTACCTACTGACACTAGTTGTCTTATATAGGTTAACTAATAAATTGCAAACAATCAAATCAGGAAAATGAAGCTGACCAATTGTTGTACCCGTAGTTGAAAAGAGTTCCAATTGAGTCGCAATTGAGTCATACTGTAGTCTTAACAGAGTCGTAATTCTACGACTACTCTACGACTCATACCCGACCACACCACGACTACAGATTAGTCGTAAAAGTTACGACTGCTACCAAATCAGTCGCCTAATCAGTCGTACAACAGTCGCACTATGTTACGACTACTATACGACTGATATGCGTCGTCAACTAATAGTCACATTTTAGTCGTATAATCAGTCGTAAAACCGTCACACTCATTTACGACTACTCTACGACTGAACTGCGTCGTCAACTAATGGTCACATATCAGTCGTAGATCGGTCGTAAAGTAGCGACTGATTCACGACTGTGCAATTTTGCGACCAAGGATTACCTACTGACACTAGCAGTCGTAAATCAGTCGTATAATTTGATTTAACGACTGAAAAGTGACTGCGAGGGGTGTTGCGAAAACACTGTTTTCTTGTAGTGATAGCAGGCTCAAAACAATTTTTTTTAACCAAGAGGTCGTAGCCTAGTGGTAAATGGAATGTTAATAGCTTCCCGTAATTCAGATTCGAATCCTCTTGGTCACCAAAGATTTAACATGGCCATGGGTTCCATAATTAATCAGTAAACATTTGGATGATGCGTTCGTCCCTCAGTATCGAAGATCCCGGTCCTTATCAAAGATGATGTGGGGTCTCTATTGGTCGGAGACGACGGTCCCTCGGGATCCGGACACTTGAATTACCAAAAGAAAAAACAATTTTTTTAGCTTGTACTCTACATATTCTCAAAACGATTTTATGTCTTTTCCCTAAGCAACTTCTACCACCAGACTACCACTGATTCTTTATATTTATTTACCTTTGTTAACGGGTGAATACATATTTTAGATACTAAAATGGATCTCTAACATTTATCAATACAATTTTTTGGAACTGAAATATAGACGAGAAAAAGCATAAAATAGCACAAAAAAATATTTTATCATAAATATAGCATCAAGGGAAATAATTCACATTTTTAGCATTATTTTAATTATAAAGACTTTATAGCATTATATAATTTAGGGTTTAGGGTTAATTATTTAGGGTTTAGGGTTTATTATTTAGGGTTTAGGGTTTAGTATTTAGGGTTTAGGGTATATTATTTAAGGTTTAGAGTTTAGTATTTAGGGTGTAGGGTTTAGTATTTAAGATTAAGGTCTAGGGCTAATTTAGTGACAAAACATGTTTTTGTGCTATTTTTATGATTTTTCTTTTTTGTTGCTATATTTATGATAAAACATGTTTTGTGTTATTTTTGCGATTTGCCCAATATAGACCACAGAAAGAAAAGAAAAAAGCAAGTTCATGGAACATAAAAATTGTAAGTTGTCACATACGTTATGTCCGAATTTATTCGCATCTAACACTTTTGTTTGTATCGTTTCACACTGTTTTCTTTTACAATCTAATTATATGTATACAGCACGTTGGATCGTCATATATAAAAGTACCAAAAGTTTATATGTAACTAAATTACATAACATATACAAATAAAAACACACACACCATCGTTGATTAACAAAGAGAAACAGACAGACTACTTCATTTGGTGGGCATAAATTAATATATTAGGTGAGGCCGAATGTAAAAGTTATTCGGCTAAAATATCCAAATAATGCTTTGAGTCGCTTCAATTTATAATTAAGAAGCCACAATTGATAAAAATGGAAAAAAATAGTTAGTGGATAATAAATATTGGTCGACCCATTAGCTTTAAATTTTGATCTTCCTTTAGAGTCTGCCCATAAGTTCCACTTATATGCGTTTTCATTTGTTCATACCAACCATTCACATGCACGCACGACTAGAGTTGCATACTATGGGGCAGAAATCACTGGTATGGTTTACTTGTTCGGAGTCCTTATTCAATCTTTGACCACTACTCAATCTATAATGACATAGCCACATTGATTTGATTTAGCCCAGATATGGAGAACAACATCATGATATTCAAGAACGATTTGACATAAAACAACACCGTGTCATTTCCATACATTTCCGAACTTCATAACGTTTTCGAAATTTAAAACATTTTACTGGGTTACGTCAATCTCTGCCAGAACTGTACTTTAAAGATTGAGTTTGACAGACTGATGGACGCATCTTGCTCTTAATTAAAATATACAGTTTATCACAAATGGCACACAGTTTTTATCTCCTACAATAAGACGTCATGGCTTGTGTCAATCGTCACTCCGCACATTGTATCCACTTTCACCCATACTTTCACTCTTTTTAACCACGCTTCAAGGTATATCATGTTTTTCAGGTTCTATTAGACCACGTACAATGGTAAGACGGGGGCAGTTTCCTAGACGAAAAAATTAATTAAATAATGTGGGTCCCATGTGGGACCCACATTTTTTTTAACAAACCGTATCCAAAGTCTCTAGTTTAAGAGACCGTTCCTTAAGTGATCTCGCCACGTGTCGTGACGTGATTCGTCAACTTTTTTTTTTTAAATTTTTTTTTTTTTTTTATAAATCTGTAAAAAAAAAAAAAAAAATTAATAAAAAAAGGAAATTAAGAGACTCCTCCCCGTCTCGCCGTTGTATGTGCTCTTATTTTCAGGAACTATATGAAAACACTTGGATGAAATAAATGTAAATCTTTGGTGGATTTCAAATTTGATCTGACCAGGGTATTTATTTTATTTTTATTTTTCCATAAATTATGACCGTATATATGTACCATTAACACAACCGATGAATAATATTAATTTATTTTATGACTCCATAAATCAAAAGAGAAAGAAAACCAAATGGAACTATAAAGAGGAGAAAACATTCTCGTGGGATGAACCATATATATCCCTAAAGATTATAGTTTTATATATATTTTTATTATATGTATTGTCTATTTTTTGTTACTAGTTCGGCATTACTGCCATGTACTATATATGGGTATAACTTTCAATTTGTAAAATTCAAGATCAATAATAATTACCAAATGATACCAAAAATAATAATAATTATTACCAAATAAGTGTTTTGTATATAACATAAGATTAATCTATGTATTTCTTTAGTGTTACTAAATCATTTGTGTACCAAAAGAAGTTAGGCTAAATAGTTTACGATCACACAATACCAATTACAAAAAGTTTTAAACCAAAAAGTCGTTTTACATATCTATGTGTTTCTTGAGTACTTCGATGCCAAAAAGAGATGGACAAGAATCTAATCTGTAAGCATACGTAAAGTATTTAGTGTAATCTGATAACAACTTGGTCAAATATAAAGAGTATTCTCCTTTATGTCGTTACATTACTTTATCCAATATATTTTCAATACACATACGTGGAAAATTCTTCAAAGGCATATTCGACCATATTATATATTTATATCTAAAATGTATCATATGTTATATTGAAATTCGTCCAAGGCATATTAGACCCTCCATATTTGTCTACTTAAACTTTATCAATATGTTATATTTAATTTCTGTTTTTAAAATGTAATATTTAGTATACATATCCAAAATGTTGTTCATAGGTATATGTGTACAGAATTCGATCCACAGAAAGCAACATTGGTCTAAAACGCTGAAAGGGCTGGGCATAATATCCGGACCCGAAATACCGAACCGAACCCGAACCGAAAAAGTAGAACCGAACCCGAACCCGAAACGATAAAATACCCGAACGGGTCCTAAACTCCTATATCCGAAGAACCGAACCCGAACCCGACCCGAACCGAGAACCGAATGGATACCCGAAATATCCGAATTACAATTATATACCTAAAATATTAATTATATTTAGATCTAATATAACAAAATTATCCAAAATTATAATTATAAACTTAAATATATTAGTTGTTTTTAGTCTAAAATAACTAAATTATCAAAAATAAACAAAATATATGAAGGGTTTTATTATATTTATCAAAATTTAACGAATTTTTATTTAAATATAACTAATTTTTATTTTTGTTTTATGTTTTTCGGGTACCCGAACCCGAACCGAACCCGAATGGAACCGAACCGAACCCGAACCGAAATTCTAAAATACCCGAATGGGTTTTATATCTCAGACCCGAAAACCCGAAAACCTGAAAGACCCGAACCGAACCCGAACGGGTACCCGAACGCCCAGGCCTAGCTGAAACATTTATAATATTCTTTCGAATAAAACGACGTGTGCTCCGCTTTCTCACCGTTGATACATTATTTAGGCTATATTCGAATTTCTACGTATTGTATTAACTTTTCACCTTTTCATATCAACATGACATTCTCTTCTCCACCGGAGGAATAAAAGCATAAATGTCCTCCCGTATTTGTGAGATGATTTTGCTGGGCCTCTAATCTTACTCTATGGGCCTCATCGTGTTAGAAAATCAAAGCCCATTAGGTTGCTTCTATATTGGTTTACACGTTGGTTCCACAATATGCGACGTGGATGAAGAAGAATGGAACAAAATAAATGATAAAATGCGCCAAAGTTTTACAGCAAAACGTTCAACGTGAAGGAAGAAGATTGAGAAGAAGCAAACTCTCAGGTTTCGTTTTTTAGTCCGATTTGCAATCTGTTCCTTCGTCGTCTTATGTCTTTCACTTTTCCGACGAATATTTACTTTGTGTAACGATGCAATTTAGTCCGACGTTGACTTTAATTTACTTTTCTTCTTCTCAACCACTCAACCTGCAATCTCAAACTTGGTCTTTCCTACTCCAGAAGATAGGAGATTTCAATCCGATTTCGGAGCTATATTTCGATCATCCTTCGTGGGGTTTCCTCTGTCAGTTTCTTACGCTAGATCTATGACCGTTTTAGCCAAAAGAACTGCTAGCAATAACGGAAGCCAACAATTTGGGTCATTCGAGCAAGAGACTCTCATCAATGACTCGTCGAAGCTCCGGAACGAGTTGGTCGCCCTCGGTGGAATCGAATCAATCGTTAATCGTCTGGTTAGTAAAAGGAATCTCTTTGATGCACGCAACATGTTCGATGAAATGCCATTTTTTAAGTAATATCATTTTGTGTTGTGTATACGTTTTCTTACCGGTTTCAATATAATGACAGAGCAAATGGGTTGTGTCTGCTCTATTTGCTTCCATCATTCTTCTGCGGCATGATGGTACAGCCTTGTGGGCAATCATTGGATCTGTTTCGAATTCGGCTCTCTCCGTAGTTCTCAAACGTATACTTAACCAAGCAAGACCTGCTACAACCGTTCGAACCGACCCCGGGATGCCATCATCTCACGCCCAATCCATCTCTTTCATATCTGTGTTTGCTGTTTTGTCTGGTAAGCAGCTATAGAACTGATTCATCCATCTTTTTCGCTATCATGGAACTGTTAAAAGACAAATGGATCAATATTATTCTGCAGTTATGGAATGGCTTGGAACCAGTATAGTCTCTCTGTTCCTTAGCGGTCTCATCCTCGCATTGGGTTCGTATTTTGTAAGTGTTTCAAAATCAGCAATTAGTTAGTTTCTTGATAACCAATAGCATTGGTCTCCATACCTCTGCAATTGCTTTGCAACTATTACAATTTTGAAACCATCTTATTTGCAGATACGGTTAAGGGTTTCTCAGAAACTTCACACAAGCAGTCAAGTGGTGGTTGGTGCCATCGTGGGTTCTCTTTTCTGCACCTTATGGTACAAAACGTGGAACTTGCTTCTCCTTGAAGCCTTCGAGTCATCTCTACTATTACAAATATCTGTATTTCTGGTCGCAGCTGCATTTGCGCTAGCTTTTGCAGCCTATGTTGTGCTTAACTGGTTCAGAGCCGACAGATGAGCAAACCCTTAAATTACAATTGCTTAAAATATCGCTCATTTTTTCTTTCAAATTTCCATATTCGCTTCAAACGTAGGCAACGAATAGAGACAAAAGTTATATAAAAATAGCAAGCCAAGCACCTGAGACTAGAGAGCTAACATTGAATGTTGATAGGTAACACGAACCAAATATTAGTGAATGTGTATGGGGCTGCAAAAACAAAGAAAGAAACATGTGTTTGTAGCTACTTGGAGCTATACATCCTCTTGAACTGTTAAAACAATAACCAAATATGTGTATATATTTCTATTCACAAGGCGTGTGCTAAACCTCCTGTATCTTATTTCTCTTGCTCATATCAAACACCCATTATGGAGACACGAACGAGGCTTACTTAATCATCTTTGAGAGGCTGTGATGCTTCGGATGATGATGGTCTGGACGCAGGAATGTATGACCATGCCAATGCTGCGCTTCCTAGAGTAATGGTTACTGCAATTGATCCCCATATCCATCTCTGCCTTTTCTTTCGCTTCTGCCTCTCTCGCCGTGCCACCTCTGGTATCAACAAGGTTGGAGATAAGATACATAGAACCAAGTAAGACAGACATGACAAAGGATATAATTTGATTTTCATTTACCTATGGCCTCTTGGTTTCGTTGGGACATTTCTCGGTTCACGGCTTCGTAGTACTGTACACGGTCAGACAAACGTGTGATTTCAAAGTTTTTAGTTTCGAGCATTGATTCCATCTCCATCTCTACCTCCGCCTTAGCCATACCTCTGCCTAGAGAGTCAGACACAAACCTAGCAACCTCGAGTTGGCAGCGTAATTCTTCTGATAGGTGGTTCATGTTGTTGGTGGAGGTGGTAGGATCAATAGGAACGAACACACCCACCTGAGCCAACTGCTCACGGAGTCTCTGCCAGTGTATTTGCATCTGCTCCAGAGCCTCCTCTGTTTGTTTTCTCTTCTCGATTTCCATTAGTAAACTCAGCCTTATCTCCCTTAGTTCAGTTTCGATGTTGTTAACCGAACTCTGCATTCCACTGTCGGTTGATAGTTCTGGAATACCAAGAAATGAGAGCTTTGACGTTAGGGTATCAGATGGATTACAAAAAAGGTTCCCAATAATTCTGTCAAGTTAATCTTAATACATGGGAAAGCGAGTATGAGTTCATACTAATCTGACTCGTGACTTTCAATATATCCAGAACCACAACGAATTCCCAAGAAAAAAAAGGCCAATGCTTAAAAGTAAAATTTAAGGAACTCTAGCATCATACTATCCCGGCAACGATAAGATCTTAAGCATTAAAAGCCATCTCACAAGGGAATACATAGAAAGAAAGTGAGATTTAGATACGTACCATCCCAAGCATCATAAAACTCTCCCACAGGCGTAGCAAGTCTTTGTGAACCTTCCTCTCCTGCATCTGTGTTACTTGTGAAGCTTGCTGACTCACCTGGGTCATAGAAATCTTCAGACTCACTCTCCTTGTCTGTTTTGGCAGTGACAGGCTCCGGTAGATTGTTTTCCCATTCTAAATCATTGGCAGCATTATCCAACTCCGGCTTCACATTAAAAAATTTCCCATTAAGCGGACTCCAATTCCCAACAGGACCATCAACAATCCCATCAAAATCAAAGTTTCCAACAGGACAAGCATGAACTCCATTGGCATAATCCTCTTCAGTAGCCTCGCTGATGGGAAACGAGAAGGAGGTGGACTTCCTCCGAGGTGACGCCTTTACATCTGTACCACTCGTAATAGTTTCATCTTCCAGGGTCTTCGGTTGGGAAGCCACGTTAGCCTCAGAAGAGCTTTTCAAAAGACGTGGCGGCCCGCGCGATTTGTGGTTGATGATATAAGGCGACGGTGGGAAAGAAGATGGCGAATTGGGGAGGGGGATTGCATCAGGAGTGGCGTAGAGAGCCGGTGACATCTGAGGACGAGTGAATGTACTCTCATTATGTAATTTGCCTTTACCTTTCTCCAGTTTGGATATTGGTGGCTTTGAATAATAAGACTTAGTGCTTGGAACAGTAACGACAGATGTGGAAGTCCCTGGCTCTAGCATTCTATCCAAAGCTATAGCAGAAAAAGTAGGCATGGCTCTGCATCATCAAAGATTCAAACTTGTAAAGAGATAAAACCAACCATAAGGTCGTTCATCATTTCAATCGAAAACGAAACAATCACGAGATGCAATACAAGGAGTAGGTGAAGAAGCAAAGACCGCGTGCTCAATCCATACCATCGATACCAGGAAGCTATACCTAACGAAAATTGTACTCAACATAGATTAAGAAAAACAGCTAACGGAAACCTAGAATCGAGGAAGAAGCTGGCAAATTAATCGAGAATCTAGAAGCTAACAAAAAGGTCAATTCGCGAAGTCAATCGAATCTCCCAACACAAAGCAAGAACAGCACCTCAACGATTAACGATTTTTTCCAGAAATCCAACCGTAATATGAACTCGAAACAAAATCCCATGGCGTTACAGAAGGATTACCTCACGCGCGAAGGAGATCTCCAGGGAAGAAGCTGAAAGGATCCAATTCAACGGTAGATCCTGGTCAGACGCAAGCGAGACGACGGCGAAGAAACGACATCGTATAAAGAGATGCAGAGGAGGGAAGAAGAGAACCTCTTCTCCAAGGCCTACTTTTTATCACAAACGAGACCTCCGCTTTGTCTCTCCGCAAATATTTGATTTTTGATTTTGAAAACGCTGCTTCCTCCCCTATTCTTGGCGACCCATTTCTCAACAAATTCGTTAATTTTATCTTAAATATCTTTTAAATTAATCCCTCTACGCTTGGTCGTCGAACATTTTAGATAAACGTGTCCTTTTGGATAGACTTGATAAGACGGATTTAGCCTCCGGCGGTATGACTAACGAGCAAGGTCGGCGCGATAAAGAAGGGGTGTTGTGTGTAAATAACTCGACGGTAGGGTTTCGAGACTACTTCGAAACGATGTCGTGCAAAGGATCTTGTTAAGTGGGTCATAGTAATGGACTGGTCCTATCTCGAATATTCAATTTACGTCATAACAACGGTGACGTGGCAACATTAGGTCTTAAAGCAAATTTTGGTTGTTTTTAACTTTTAACCCATGGCCCAATTTGTCTGTTCACGAATATGTAAAAGCCCATTTTGAAAACGATTTTATTTTTATATTATACAAAAAGTTGTTTTTGTCTTCTCCTAAGCTGGAATTTGATATTTTTTAGAGCCAATTCTTAAACGTGACCCATGTGAACACACTTGCAAGAGTTTTCAAAATTTGATTAAGAAATATTGTTTTAAAAATATGGTCTTCCAAATAAAGGAGACTGCCTACCTTACTCATTATTATATAATCTATTTCTATAAGTTTATTACTGATGAAAAAAAAATGCATTTGCCATTGAAAATTTTCAAATTTGAAACTTTCATCCTTTTATTTTGAATTTTAAAAACAAAAAGTAAAGGTATGAATTCAGGAATATGGAACCTGATTCAAAGCAAGCAACTCTGGACCTTCTATATCAGCAACTACGAATTGATTCCATTCTCAGTAACATATGTCTTTATTAAAAATCATAATAATCTCATGGATCTTGAATTTATCTTATTCTTGGAAGTTGGAACTCAATGAAAGTGTACTAAACACTCAACCTTTTTTTTTTTTTTTTTTTTTTTGATGAAATTTCATATTTATTACTCATCAAATTGAAAAATGCATTTACAAGTATAAAACTGTAAAGTGTCTAAGAGTTGCTATAAGAAATATGTGGTATAGAAATGACTAAAGACCAGACACCTCAAACCATCTGGTTCTTAAGCCTTGCAGCCGGTGCGGGGGCTTGTAGTGCAATGAGGTGAGCCTATTTCGTACCATCCTTTCAATCAGCTTAGCAATCTGCTCAGGAGAGTTGTTCTTACCCTGGTGCTTCCTTGTATTGCGCTCTCGCCATATCAGATAGATAGCAGTTTGAAAAACAAGTCGGATAAAAATAGTGTCCATATAATTGTAGTTACCATGGCGGATTGCACGGAGGATATCGAGCCAGCACGTAGGCGTTCGTGGTCCGAGCAAACCCCCTGCCACTCTGATCCAGACAACATGAGAGAAAGTGCAGGTGAAGAACAAATGGGATCGAGATTCCTCGGGATCACCACACAATGTACAGGGTTGAAAGACTCCCCAACTTCGCATTCTATCCCCGGTTGAGAGACGGTTGCGCATTGCAAGCCATGATATAAATGCACAGCGTGGGATTCTCTGAGCAAACCAAATGGTCTGAGCCCAATCTACCTCCTCAGCAAATGAACGAATCTGTTCCCATGTCTTAGCTGCAGAGAAGCTTGCTTTATGCTCCGAGTTACCATGCTTCCATAATATCACGTCAGGCTCTCCTTCCTCCAGCGGCTGAATGGCGGTCAGGCTGTCTACTATTACCGGGTCTAGCCTTCGGATACTACGGCTGTGTAGCCATCTATGGTGGCGATAGGCTTCAGCAACAGTAGCATTAGATTGAACTCCTAGAGCACAGGGACCAGCAGCACCAAATATATCATAGAGACATCCAATGCCCAACCAATTATCGTGCCAAAAGAGTGCTGTCTTACCATTGTGAACTTCATATCTGATAAAGTTGTGAGCCTTGTCCCTCAGTTTTAACAGCTTTCTCCAGATCCATGATCCTTTATTCCCTGTTTTGACTTTCCAAAAAGACAGCTTGTTCAAAAGATATCTGTTGATCCATGTTACCCATAATGAATCTGCAAGAGTTAGCATTCTCCAAATCAAGTGTAGAGCATAAACTTGAGCAGACTCCCTCAATCTCCTCACTCCCAACCCGCCTTCTGTAGTGGGGAGGCAAACAATGTCCCAAGAGACTTTGGCTTTGTGAGTATCCAGTGGAGAGCCTGACCATAGAAATGCGCTACACATTTGCTCCAGCGTGTCATAACAGCTCTTTGGAAGGATAAATACCGAACTCCAAAAGTTGACCGTACTTCCAATCACAGTTTTAATCAATTGCAACCGCCCAGCATAAGATAAGGCTTTATTAGTCCAAGAGAGAAATCTGCTCCTTACCTTGTCAATCAATGGCTCATAGTCATGTTTTGTGAGACGCTTGGTCGTTAGTGGCAGACCGGGGTACCTAATTGGGAGAGTCCCCACCTGAAGGCCAGACTCGGTAGCGACTTGTTGTATCTGAGTCGAGTCCCCAGCCGTGAAGATAGACGACTTGGACGCGTTAATATGCAAACCTGACATAAGGGAGAACTCCTTAAAAATTCCCAGTACACCTTTAAGTGAATTGGAAGAGCCATCTGTGAACACCAAAATATCATCTGCGAAGCTCAGATGAGTGAGATGGACCTCTTTACACTGCAGATGGTATCCAAAGAAGCCTGATTCAGCTCCTCTATTCAGCAATTTTGACAGCACATTGTTCAGGATTACGTATAGATACGGAGATAGAGAACAACCCTGACGCATACCCCGTGCACTAGTGAAGAAACCTTCTAAGTCTCCATTGACAGACACAGAGAAACTAGCCGTGGAAATACAGAGATGAATCCAGTTTATGAACACATCCGGGAGACCCATAGCCTGGAGCACATTCACAATAAATGACCACTTGACCGTATCAAATGCTTTGGCAATGTCGAATTTGATTGTGCAGCTTGAGGCATGAGAGTCTTTGTGATAACCATTTACCAATTCCGCAGCCAGTAGAACATTTTCTAGCAGTAGTCGGCCCTTGATGAATGCACTCTGGTTTGTCTCGATGGCTTCCGGCAGGATAATCTTCAATCTCCTCGCCAAAATCTTTGAAATAACCTTGTACATGATATTACAGCACGCAATGGGCCTAAAATCCTTCATAGAGCTTGGTGGAGTGACCTTGGGGATAAGAGAAAGAATTGTTGCGTTCACTCCACTTGGGAGAAACCCATATATGAAAAAGGATTGCACAGCTTTAATGAAATCTGGCCCGATTACCGTCCATGCGCCAATAAAAAACTCCTTTGTAAAGCCATCCGGACCAGGTACCTTGTCATTTGGTAATGCGTTTAAGGCTGCCGTGATTTCCACAGCATCAACGGGAGCTGCCAAAGACGCAGCAAGAGTAGAGGGGCAGCGAAATGTAATCAACTCTTGGAGTTGCTCCACTGACCAGTCTGTTCCTTCCTGAGGCTGGTATTGCAGAAATTTTTGAAAGTGGTTAACTGCCTCCCGCTTGATATCCGACAAAGAGGTTAAAGTTTCACCACTCGCCGAGGTAAGCTGTTTGATGGTATTACTTGCTCTTCGTCCAGCAACAACATTATAATAGAATTTTGTGTTCTGATCTCCACCATTCAACCACCTAATGCAAGATTTCTGTCTGAAAAATTTCTCTTCAACGGATGCTAAATGATTCCAACGCCGTTCAGCAACTTCAACAGCCTCGGTATTAGCTTGAGTCGGGTCACCAAGAGCCTGATTCTGCAAAGTACAGAGCTCATCAAATGCATCTTTGGTTTTAGCAGGCAGATCACCATATCTATTACGGTTTAAAGCTCTCAGCTCACTCTTAAGTTGCTTCAAGCACCGGTGGAACCTGGATAAAGCACTTCTTGAGTGATAAAGAGGGGCATGCATATCCCAAATGCGCCGGACAGTGCTGAGGAAGTCAGGGTGGTCAACCAAATAATTGAAGAATTTAAAGGGCTTCCGAACCTCCGAAACTTCATGAGTAAGTCGGATCAAACAGCGAGAGTGATCTGAAATTCCGCCTGCTTCGAAGGATGCGTAAGACTGTGGGAAAGCTTGAATCCATTCCGAGTTAACCAAAGCACGATCCAGTTTCTTACCTACTGGATCCAAAGATCTTTTATTCCACCAAGTGAATATGGAGCCCACTGCCGACAAATCCAAGAGATGACAATTCTCGACAAGAGATTGAAAATGTTTCATGCCTACTTGATTAGGGAGATAGTCCAGACATCTTGAGTGTTCAGCAGAAGCGAGAATCTCATTAAAATCGCCAAGGAGAATCCAAGGGAGAGTTAGATAGGCATAGGCGCTCCTCGTTCCCTGAATATCCGACCAAAGCTGCCTCCTCTCAACTTCCTGATTAGATGCATAGATGGATGAGCAAATGAAAACCACACCAGAAGCCACTATTTTAACTGCACAGGTAATAATCTGATCCGTTTTGTGAAGCAGAGAAACCTCTACCGCATCCGACCAACAGAACCAAATCCTTCCAAGCAAATTGTATTCATAGTTAGTGATTGAATTCCAACCAGGTAAAGCAGAGTTCAAGATTTCCGAATGAGAGACCTCTTGCACCCTTGTTTTTAGTAAGCAACCAAATACTGGCTTAGTTTCCAAAATCCATTTTCGAAGCACCACATGTTTGCGTGTTTTATTGAATCCACGCAGATTCCAAGCAAAGAAAGACGTCATAGTTTCCGCAAGGAAACCTTTTTGGGTGGTTTGTGAAGCTTTGCAAAAAACAGATCCCTTGCCTTAGCCGACATCTTCTTAGCTGATCTAGCAGACTTTTTGGTATGTTTGGAACCACAGGGATTAGTTTCCTCAGCATTATTGTCCTTAGCAACAAACTCTCCTTCCTCCAACTCTTCCTCAGTTATCTCCTCCTCTTCGTCCACATCATCCTCGGCTTCCTCGGCATCCTCATCATTAACATCCGCTAGGGCTTGATATCTAGAAGGTGATATAGTATCATTAGTCTCTTTAGCGATGGTCACAGGGGCAACTTGCGAGGGGTTCCGAGAGTATGGAACCGTAAACCATTTCTCTTGTGCTATTTGGTCATTAGCTTCATCTTGAATTCGGATGTCAGAGGCAGAGGCCGAGTCCAGTTTAACCTCTGAACAGACTGTCGTGTTTACCGTAGCAACTTGAAACTGCTCTATATTAACCGGGAACTGGTCCAGTTCCTCCAACAAATTCGCAACAACCTCCTTAGCTGCCGGTTGAACAACTTCCTCGACTGCCTGTTCAACAACATCCTCAACTTCCACAACCTCGACCTCTCCTTGATCAACACCCTCATTGGAATCTTTGCCAAGCTCAGGGATCACCACCTTCTTATGGGAATGGTGAATGGAAACCTGTTCCACACAATCACGAGTTGTGTGTCCCCATTTCCTGCACACAGCACAACGAGGGGGCAACCACGGATAAGACACTTCCACATCAACAAGATTACCCTGATCATCCGGGAATCTGATATGCTCAACCAAAGGCTTACGAAGATCAATCTCCACCAGAGACCGTGCAAAATCTATTACCATACAACGCTCAGTATTCGGATGCAACTTGACATATTTCCCCACTATGCTGGAGAGGAATTTGATCCCAACCTGAGAGAAT
Source organism: Orychophragmus violaceus (assembly GCA_030180135.1). Classification (NCBI taxonomy): domain Eukaryota; kingdom Viridiplantae; phylum Streptophyta; class Magnoliopsida; order Brassicales; family Brassicaceae; genus Orychophragmus; species Orychophragmus violaceus. Next base: position 89,354,926 of record CM058231.1, read on the forward strand.
AAATGATTCGGAATGTTCTTTAAATCGATCCAAATTGGCAAGGCGGACAAATCAGGAGGATTCAGGGCTGTGGCTGGGTTCCATTCCGTGACAACCAGCGGAACATCTGCAATGTGCCAATACTTACGCTTGACTACTCTTTCTCGAATCTGAGAGTTTTCAATCCTCACCAGAATCTTGTTCTTCCCAATGAATTGAATATCAAACTTCGACTTTGCACCAGCAGTGGACCACAGGCGAGTGATCGTGGCGTGAATTTTCCCTATATGAGGAGCTTCTCCGATGAAGAAACCAGCGACAAAGCTGCCCCACAGTGGCACCGAATTAGCTGTGACTTCCTCTGGTACTGTGATCGAAGCGATTCCATTCTCGACCGAGAAAACAGGAGTTTGAAAGTCTGCGGAGGAGTTTGTGACCGCTGAGAGCCATGACTGGTGTGAGGGATTAGCTGAGGCGGTGGAGGGGCTCCCCAGAGGCGGCGGAGATCCCATCCGAGTTGTTTCTTCTACTCAACACTCAACCTTTTTAATACATCATTTCATCAAACATGAGAAACTCATAGTTTTGATCCATCTTTTGAATCGAATTAAGAATAGTATTCTTTTTTTTTTCCATAGATAATATATTTAAAAAAGCAATACACAAGTCTTACTCCCTCTGTTTCTCAATATAGGAGGTTTTAGAGTTTTAGATTTTTTTCAAAATATAAGAAGTTCTCATATTTCCATGCAAATATTTATATTATTTTAATATTAAAAAATTAAAAAGTTAACATACAACTAAAAAGTTTTTTGGAAATCTTGAAAAGTAAAAATATTAAATGATATTTTTTGGTTAAAAGTAAAGAAAATAAGTTTTCTTAATATTTGTGCATTACCCTAAAACCTCCTATATTGAGAAACGGAGGGAGTAATTAATTCCTCTTCCCCCAAGATTCTATCTGTAATGAATCATAGGTGCGTTAGAATTCGGATCCCACACACCTCCTTCCTTCACATACTCCATATACCTCGCGAACTCGGGTCTCGCCGTCGCCAAACTCTTCTTGGTTGTCTTCGTCTTCTTCTTCTTCTGAAAACGAACGTCGAAGAAACTTAGCAAAGGATGAACAGAACCACCGGTTGGTTTCACCGTCGGTGTCTTTTTCACCTCTTGAATAGGGTTTCTTGAATCACCATAAACACTAGCCGGAACGCTCGTGCCCCTCTTCAAACTCGGTTCTTCTTCCCCGAGCTTTTCGTAGCCGCCGTGGATTTTCCTGGTACTCACGGCTCTAAACATGGTTAAGGTGGGAAAAAGGTTGAGTATTTTTTTTGGGTTAGTTGTGTTCTGAATCTTTCTCTTGATGGTGGTGTTTATTTAAGTTTAAGTAGACCAAGTTTGCTCTGTGATATGAAAAGGAAAATAGTAGATCTGGTGACTTTTAGAGCAAATACATTGGTGAACCCCATCTTGGGGTTCTTACCAATATTTTATTAATACTTTTGTTAATTATGAATAGTTAAGAACTTCTCTTTATTTTACTTTTCCATTGATGAACCCATCTTGGGGTTCTTATTATTTAATTCAATATCAAATTAACAAATGATTCCATAGCAACAAGAACATTAGAGAAACTTGTGTATCATTATAAGTTTATAACTCAAAAAAACATATATATCTGTCTCAAGCTAAGGTTTTGTCTTTCAGACAGAGTTAGATGTTTATTGACGAGAAAAATGCTTGAAATACCTTAGGAAAATAACCTCAAGACTTGGTGGTGTTGTGTTGTATATCAGACGGGAACTCCTAGCTCAGACATCCTCATGATCCTTTTGTTCAACGCAATCCTCTTCTGTCTTAATTGGGAAGTCATGGAAGCCACCTAATGATTTCAGACAAAGAGAATTTGAATGACCGTTCAATACAATGAAGCTTAAACATGAGGCTGCAGAGAATACAAGTCTCTGTGTAAATTGAGATCTGATGTAGTGACATTATCAGAGTAGATTAAATATTCTACAGTGACACATAAGAAGATCGAAAGGCGTAAATGATATTTATATTGTTCTTACCTGCAGCTTCGCATTCAACCTTGTGGACGGACTTAGCAAGACGATGTATATTGTTTCCTGAGCTCCTACAGATAATGAAAGTAGTAGCCTTAATAACCCAAATGAAATCAATTAAGTAAAAGAAGTGGGTCAGCAGATGTTAAGGCATACATGAGTTCAGAAAGACCGCGTTTCATATCCTTCTCTGCTAAAGCCGACCTCTCAAGCAATTTCCTGCTCTCCTTTTTCATCAAGTCTACAGACATGTTCAACTCCTGGACATGCTTCTCAGCTCTCAAGAACTGTGCCTGGAGAGATGATTAAATTACACTATGTTTCAACTGTATTGGGATTTAAGCGGATCAACACATGATGGACATACCTCGGCTCAAATTCTCTAACTTGAGTGAGTTCACTACCACAAGCATCTGGCCACTGCACTTTCCGCCTTCCCATGTCACCACCAGTGAGGTCGCTAGTATCGACGCTCAATGTCTCGTGTTCTTTTATATCCTTAAGAGAGCGTGACTCTGTAACAGACGGCGGCCTCTTCAAGCTGCTCCTCAACGAGAGTTTGAAAGCTTCGTTGATACCTCTTCACTCTGAAATCTGCCCAGAGTATGACGAAACAAAAATCTTCTTGGCCCTATAATTAGTAGAGAACCATAGAAAACCAAATTTATACAAGAAAAATCTAAGAAATCGAGATGTGATACTTTTTGGATGATCCTAAGCAAAGGAACATTGTATACTGTAAAGGTGGTAAGGGATTGTACTAATATAAGGAAGAGGTAAAACATGTATACACACAAGATGTCTGTCCTCAAATCTCTCTACCAACACTCAAGATCCTTAACAAGCCATCTACTTGATAAGGGTTTTGACTTTTGATTCAAGAACATCAGAAAATTAAGATCATACATGTCAGGGGCTTCTATGAACAGAAAGATTTTAGCTATGGAAATTGATGGGCACATAAACTAAACGACACACAATTAGCTCTTCCATAGTATGATAACTGATGAAGCTTTTCATGATTTTATTAAACATTTCCAGAAAAAAATCTATCATCTTTTATAAACCAAACGAACCTTGCACTAGGAGCTCGTCTGGGGACTTCAAGTTCAAACTCAACAGGCAAGCCAATGAAGCCATGGAAACGATCAAAGGTGACATGAGCGACATGACTAACATCCGTAGGAACACCAATCTCCATTGAACAAAGATCCTCTTCACCAACACACCCACCAATCACAGACCTTTTATGGCGAGAAAGCCACGCCGCTCGGTCATGCTTCAATCCGGAGTCAAAGCGAACACAAAAGTCACAATAAATCAAAAACAAAGAATCAAACTTTGGGAAACAAATAGAAAAGATAAGATGAAATTGAACACTACACATGTATGCGCTTGAGATCTCGATCGAAGATCTGGACTTTGGAGCTATTCTGCTGAAACTCACCGCCACCACCATAGGCACCTTCCGTAGAGAAGGAGAGAGAGGTGAGACCTTCTGGTTTGGACAGAGGGTTTGAACCCAAAAATTAAAAAAAAAAAGGACCAATGGGAGTCCGTCACGTGTTTAAGAAACTGGGTCTTAAGTTTCTTAAATAAGGACCGATCCTTAGCTATATTACACATTCTTATTTATTTTTAATAGAATACACCTAGGATATTGAGCTAAGAACTCGCATGAATCTGTCGATGGACATGGTCTTATATTTATGTAGATCTTCCAACTAACGAAATTAAATATGTGTATAATTTAATTAAAAAAAGTTAAAAACCATGTGTTAGTGTTACACCCCACATGATGTCTACATTTTGTTCTATTTAATCGCCGGTCCATTGTGTTTTATGCTGACTATTACGTACGTCTACATCGTCTAGACAATTCAAATGGACAAATGGCTTTAGAGTTTAGACTAACTTGTCGTGTGCAAAACTACCTTTCTTTTTTGTCTCATCCAACGATTTATTATTCTTACAATCAAGAAAAAGTTGCAACTTAGTAAATCTGGCTCGGAAGAAGATCACAACAACTAACAAAACTTACAAGATCAAAGGAAAGCTTTCAGAAACCTTTTGCAAAGAAATATGTGAAGCACTTGTTTCCAAATCCACGTCAAGTCTAGATGGACTGAATTGCCCGTATAATCATATTCTCCTTCTTGTTTAGAACCTTTTTGAACTTGATCCTATTCCTATATCTATACCACCTTTCGATTGACTTTCAAACAGGGCAGACCACTGAATCACTGAATCACTGATAACATTGTCATAGCCGCTGCGTCTCACAGCATGCTGCATTACAAATAGATTACATAGCACAAAACCTAGACATTGAAGAAAATTTTATGTAATAACTAATAACCAAGATCAGTGTATTACACAATTTGCAAGCAGGATTAATAATTATTTTGTTGTAGAGAACCAAACTCTTTTTAGACTCGTACAACGTCCTGATCTTGGATTTCAACCACAAGTATAATATGACGCCTCAGAATTATTATTTTTCTAAAAGAGTCAAATTAATTTTTAAAATAAAAACGCTAGAAGGAGGGGTCGAACCTCCGACCTTGTGGTTAACAGCCACACGCTCTAACCAACTGAGCTATTCCAGCTGACTTGCTATTATCGGTTTTTTAATATATTTGATTCGTAAAATTTTTTATCCCTTCAAATTTAAAATTCAAAGTTTATGAATTCGTTGCAACCACAAACTAATTAAAGAAAACAAAAACGCATATAAACTAGCCTCGGCAATCGGATACCCAATTGGTGTTCGGTTCCACCCATTCGGTTCTCGGGTATTTCGGTCTTATGCATAGAAGTCCTAATCGATATTTTACAAAAAAAATCGGTTCGGTCCGGTTCAGATCATATCGGGTTCGGTTCTGTACTTTAATGTAAAATCCGAACAAACCCGAAAGTATTTCGGGTATCAATTGGATTCGATTCTTTTGTAACCAAAGTACTCAATATAACTTTAAAAAACCCGAAAACCCCCAAAAAAAATCCGAATAACCCGAAAATTCTGAACCAAAACTAGAGAAAAATCCAAAAACCGGAAAATATCTCACCCTAAATAATATTAATTTATATAGTAAATTAAATAGTAATAAATTTTAATACTTTATAAATGAATCTCTTCTTAGCATTTATATGTAGTTTTAAAATTTTATATAAATTAAAAGAAGTGAACTAATAATAGTAATGTAGTAGAGATATTGGTATAGTTCGGGTTAATTCGGGTATCCAATTGGATATCGGGTATTACCCGAACCGAACCAATATCCAAAGTAACTTTCACTTGGGATCCAATTGGTTATTTTGTTGGATCCGAACCCGAACTGATACCGACTTTTTCGGTGCAGATCCGGTTCGGTTCTTCGGGTTCGGTTATTATGCCCAACCCTAACATAAACATAAGAACTCAAAACATAATAAACGCTTATGATATCTACAATTATATAAACTGGTCATGAATTCATACTAGTAATTTTAAGATAAAAGAACCGGTCCTGTTTGACCCAAAAAAAAGGAACAAGTCCTAATGTCACTTTTGCAGATCACAAATGTACTGTGACTGTTCATTGCTTGCTTGTTATTATGTATCCACACTTTGAAAACCTGTCTTGTCAGGTTTTTCTTCTGAATTATCCACCCTAGTCACTCTAAAAATTCCTCATCTTCTCCTTTTGTTATTCATTGATCTTTGTCCTTATTCTCTTCTTCTTCCTCAACCATTTCATTAATATTCTGGTTCCGATGACTCAATATATTCTTTATATCCTCACTTGACGAAGAAGTCCTCCGTCAAATCTCACATGTTGGATGATACTGATAGAATAGGGATATTCTGTTACTCTAGCTAAGATACTGTAGATATATTCTCATACTTGAATTCTAGTATTATAGGACTGTTGTAACTTCTCAGCCTATTTATGGCTTGTAACGTTGATCAATAATATCAAGAGAGATTGATCCACTTTCATAGTATCAGAGCTTCAATGCTTCTGAACCCTGATATGCTCGAGTTTTAATCCCTAGAGCTACATTGCAAGTGCACAGACATGACTAGTAGTATATAGGGGTCGAATCCACAAAGACTCAAGAATCTTACGATACACTATAGAGGTTCGAATTAAACTAAGAACAAACAGAGAATAAGCAGTAAATAATGCAATAAAGTAAATCAAACGGGTGTAATCAATCAAGCGAAGCGTCAGGTCAAGTGAGTTCTCAAGAAATCAGGAATACATGCTAATCAACCAATCGAGATCAAATTAATAACCGTTCTAGAACTAGAATCACAGAAATATAACAGAACAACTTTGGTTGCGAATATTAACTATGTCACAACCTAGCAAACCAACTTTCGTTGCGAGTTCTAGAGATCCTAAACATGCATTAATCTTAGGTTCGTTCGTTCACAATTTCCCTAAGCCAAATTTCTTTGCGAATAGACAAATTGCTCATCTAGGTTCCTTCTAGCAAATTAATCAACTTTCGTTGCACCAATCAACCTAACATCAATAATCTAAGTGCCCAGTTCAGATTAAGCATTAAGAACAACCCTAGATAAATAACTAGAAGTTATGAATCCCTATAGACTGATTAACCTAATATTCCATGAAATTCCTAATGAGAATCCCTAACCCTAACTGGAGAACTACTCAGACATGGCAATCATAACAATAGACATGATGAACAGAAAATCAAATAACATATAAGGGATAGAAAAACAGGGGTTCGAAATCTCTTCTCTGTCGAGTACAAGACCAGCCCCAAAATCTCTCAATATCTGATAAGTAAAGCGTAGCCTAAACAATGGCTTAAAAACCCTAATATAATAGTCTAAACACGTTCGGGGCTTCTTTGTAATTATGAAAAACTTCTGGCCCAAGCTGCAATTTTTCAAATTCTTCATTAACTCGCGAGAATCAACTGATCACGAATTGTGTCGATCGACGCCAAGGCTGTGTCGATAGATGCTGAGCTCTGTTATTGCCAGTGACTTTTTCCTTCGCGCACGAATGTAAGTTCACGACAGATAATTGGTGTACCGTTGAGTTTGATCCTCTTGGTTTTTCTGTGAAAGACATTCGAACACGGAGAACTCTGCTCCGATGTAACAACTCTGGTGATCTATAATCCATTACAGCTTCTCTCAATAAAAAGCCATCCCAGTCTTCAGCTCTTCTTGCTTCGTCGCCGAGTCTATGGCACAAGCGGCTTGGCCATGCTAATAATTCTGTTATTCGGTCTCTGTTTCATTCTGGTTTTTCATCATGTAATAAAGATCATTCTGATCAAACTTGTCAGCCTTTTTTAATGGGAAAACAAACTAAATTTCCTTTTCATTTATCGAAATCCATTGTCACTAAGCCATTTGAGATCGTGCACTCAGACATATGGACGTCTCCAGTCCCAAGTTTAAGCAACATTTGATATTATGCTTTATTCCTAGACGATTATACACATTTCTTATGGGTATATCCGCTCTGAAAAAAGAGTGAACTATTCTCAAAATATCTTCATTTCGAAGCTTATATAAAAAATCAGTTCAACTCTCAAATCAAAAATTTCCAATGTGACAATGGAGGGAAATACAAAAACACCCAATTTCAAAATCATTTCGATAAAAATGGCATTGTTTTCAGGATCTCATGTCCCCATACATCCCAACAGAATGGAAAATCAGAAAGAATGATCAGAACTATTAACAATTCAGTTCGGTCACTTCTCTTTCAGGCTCAGCTTTCACCAATGTACTTGGTTGAGGCTCTTCATACATATGTTCACTTGTTAAACATTCTTACATCATCATCGATTCAAAACCAGATCCCATTTCAGCTTCTCTTTTAAAACAACCAACCTATGACCACCTTAGAGTCTTTGGATGCTTGTGTTTTCCTAATTTGAATTACTCAAACCTGCATAAATTAGCTCCAAGAACAACACCATGCCTCTTTCTTGGCTATCCTTCTAATCATAGAGTTTATCGTTGTCTTGATCTGAAAACACATAAAATCATTGTATCTCGTCATGTTTCTTTTGATGAGGACAAATTCCCAGCTGCAGAAAAGAAGCTAAACACTCAAACATCTTACTTGTTTATTGAAAATATAGATGATGCATGTGATACCCCGTATCCAAAAATATGGTCAACGGGCAGAAGAAAAGTCAACAGGGGCAAAACTGTAATTTTGTCAAACCCAGGGGCAAAATGGTAATTTTTCCAAAGTTCGAGACGGAAGACGTGACGGGCCAAATGTTATCTTTTTAAAACCATAAAGAACATTTACAAGATTAGAATTCGAAGAAACGGAGCAGAAACGCATTTTTCGGAGTATCGGTCGGAAAACCGACTAAACCGGGAAAATTTCGGAAAATCATAACGGGAGCTAGGAAACTCCAAATGGGATGATCCAAATTGCTAAATTCATATAAAAGCAAGGAGAATCAGTTTATGGAAGTTTAGATATTTACGGAAATCGTTTGATAATTACTAAAATAATTATCGAAGAAACGAGTAAACCGAACAAGAGTGATTAAGGGGATTAAAGGGAAGATTAGGGGATTAAGGAGTGAATTATCTGGCTCAAATGCACACCAGAAAGACAAGTGTCTTTCCCCTGGAGGCGCCACCTCTCACAAGTGCATGCATGCATGCAAAAAAGAGTTCATGCACCAAAAAGGGAACTTTGTATCTAATCAACTTTTGGGGTGCAAGAATCTCTCTCTCTCTCTACACTCTCGAGCTCTCTCCTATCTCTTCCAGACTCATCAAGTTCATCTTCTATTTCCAGAAACTCACCAAAGTTCTTGAATCTTCAAGGTGTTCTTCAAAGGATTCAAGATGTTCTTCTTTACTTGGTGGACAAGCAAAGCCATAACTCTCTCATTCTAGACCCAAATCCTCTGCTTCAAAGTCCAGTAGCTTCATCTCATCCTCCTCTACAATCTTCAGCCAGCCACCATCGCCGCCGTCGCCGGAGCTCGCCGGAATCCGGCCAAGAAGCAGCCGCGTTTAGGGTTTGTGAGGATATCTCTCTCTTCATCATTTTCCTGTGATTCAAGGCCATGTGTGGATAGATCTTGTCAAGAGGAGCAGTTTGGTGGGTGGCAGAGCTTCTGATTCACCGGAGAAAGCCACCTCCGCCGCGGTCAACGCCGGAGCCGCCGCGGTCAACACCGGAGGAGTCGCCGGAAAACCTCTTCTCGCCGTCAGTCTTCAAGCGGTTCTTCATGGGTGGATTGGAGATGCATTTGAGTTGGTTTGGTCTTGGTTCAGTGGAAGAATCGGTTTAGTCAAACTGGTTAAGCCTCGGTCAACGCCGGTCAATAGTTTGACCTAAACCGGTTTAACTAAACCGGTTGATTTGGAGTTGGTTCGGTTCAATTGGTGGTTCAGCAGGTCAAAGGGGTTAACCGGAGTGGTCAACGGTCAACCAGAGTCAAAGTCAACGGCCGGTCAACGGTCGGTCAACGCCGGTCAACGCGTTGACTCCGGCCGGTTCTTGGGTTGCGGTTGGTGTACGGGTGTTCGGGAAGTCTCGAGGTTCGTGTTCGGGTATTCGGAAGAAGTTTGGGTTTAGTTCGGGGTCTCGGGAATCCGTATCTACATCCGTGCCGTTCGTTCTGTCATATCACTGTGAGTCGGCTCAAATACCGTAGTTGCATATAGAACGATAAATGGGAAACCATAGTGTTAGGATTGCATACCCGAATATGAATTGAATTGAAGTGAGAATTGATTGATTGATTGAATGAACGTTAAACCGGCTAGGGTTAAAGAAGCATGTTAGAATTAAACGGATTAAACGTGTTGAGTGCCGTTAGGTTGGTAGTAATATTGTGTGATGCATTCATATAGCCGTTGCATGATTAGGGCCGTATATGCATATATATATGTAAGTAAAGAACGGTATGAAATGAATCTATATACGAGAATTAAGACAAGTTAAAATACGGAAGTTAAACCTGAACAAACGAATAGAATATGATTGGTATTGGGGTTTCCCGAGGTTAAATGAATTAAGTAATAAAGGATGAGACGTCGGGGAGTTTAGTAAGCAACAAGCTCTAAACCGACGGATCGGGGAGTTAATAAAAGATGAGTAGGATTGGTTAAGAAAAGAGAAGTGTTGTGATTGGTGAACCGTATATGGGTTAGCAAGCTGCTAACCCAAGGTTACGGGCGTGAATTGGTTAAAAGATATTAGTAACCCTAATAGGACTGTTGTGTGTTGTTGTGTGTTGATTGCGTGGTTGTATTTGTTGTGTGGTTGTGGTTGACCTTTTGTGTAGGCCTTTAGATTGTCTTGGTGTTGGGCCGAGTAATCCGTGCAGATACTTAACCTGGTCATGGGACCGGTTAGGTCGTAACCGCTGACTCGGTACGGTGTTGAGTCAGGGGGCGGTGTGGTGTGCGTGAGTAGACTTGCGGGAAGCGGTGTTGATCTGTTAGCTGTTGTGATTGAGATTGATTGTTAGAGTCCAACCAAGTCTGCGTGTTTACATTTCCGTACTAGGACTCTAGGGTGCGTTAGATCCCGCAAGTCTAGGTGTTTGATTACGTTCTGGTACTTCCGACCCAATTGGATCCTCGGGTAGTTACCTAACCGGGTTGTGGTGATTCTGGTTATGGTGTTAACCTACTGGGTGACGCCGGTAGGTGTGTAGTCCGGAGAATATGGGGTCATGTCCTAGGGCCGGACTGCATGAAAACTTGGGTTATCTAGGGGTAGCCTGAGTCGCCGCGTATCGATGGACAGAGAACGGTGTCCTAGTCGTTGGATTTGTGTGGACGGCTAGGAGTCGTGGGTTAGTTGCCATATCGGTAACGGTTAAAACCCGTGGAAGTTGCCAAGATCGTAGGGGCCCAGCGTGTGGTTTTGGTGTAGTTGGTAGTGCGCGGTAGATAGATCGAGTCTCAATCGGGAACATGTGCCGCAGTGCTCCCGATTTCCTCTAATCGCCTTCTCTTCCTTTTGGCATTTGATTGTGTGTGGGCTCGACAGACGTGGTAGTGCGTGATCGGCTATTTTGTTATGATTGATTGTTATTTTGGGGTTTCGGGCGGGAATCTATAGATGATAGATAGATTAGAAGCCTTAGTGGGGAGCCGATTCACTGGGTGATACTAGATCGCTCATTAGACTCTTTTTGTGTTTTCAGGTTAAGCAGCGACGGACGCGGGAGGTCCTCGGTGTAGCTTCGGGATGGCTTGGGGCAGGATTTTTGATTCGATGGTTTTGGGTTTTTCTCTCGGTTTGGCTTGGCGCCACTCTTGTATTGATTTACGTGTTGATTGTTTATTGATGAAACGATTTGTAAAGTGACGGTTAAACGTTGTGCTGAACGTTTAATTGACTCAGAAATAAATATGCTTTCCTGATATTGTGTTTCGTCCGAACCGACACAACTCGCAGAAGTAGTGCAAGGCGATCGACTTGTACTATGGAAGTGAGGATAGCGGAGTCAAGAATAGGTTAGTGCGAGCTTTTGTCTTAAACCGATCTGTCTCTGGCTTCGTCCTGTGATGAACTTTTCCTGTTCGACTTGCTCGGGTTCGATCGGTCATGTTCTTGTTTGATTGTTGACCGGTCAGCTCGACGGTCAGCGGAGAATGGGAAAGGGGCGTTACAATGCATCCCCTGTTTTTCGAAAAATCCTTGAGTCACCTGCTCTAATCGATCAAACCACTGTCACTGATCCCATTCCTACTCCAACTAGCCATAATCCTAGTCTGGTTCCTTCTCCTCGTGTTCAACCATCACTTTCGGTTGTTCCACAATTGGCTGTTACACAACCTCCTCGTATGCACACCCGTTCACAATCCGGCATACGAAAACTAAAGAAAGTCATTTCTCTTCTCACTACATCAAAATCCATATTCATAGAGGTCATAATGAAGCATTATCAGATCCAAATTGGAATCTGGCGATGACTGATGAACTAGATGCTATGCTTAAAAATAAGACATGGACTTTAGTGCCTAGACCTCCTAAGGTCAACATTGTGAGATCTATGTGTCTGTTCAACCATAAATATGATGCAGATGGTGTGTTAAATCGACACAAATCTAGACTTGCAGCTAATGGGAAATCGCAGGAACAAATAGTAGATTTCATAGAGACTTTCAGCCCGGTTGTTAATGTTGGATCCCTAGGATCTAAGGTTCGTTATATTGAAATTTACCAACCTCATTCTTACCTTGAACTGGCAGCGGAATTGTTGGTGAACGAGATCAGTCAGCGACACAGGTGCCTCGCCTCTACCAGATACACACGCACAAAAACTTGACGGCTCTAGTTTTAGGTCGAGACTTTCAAGTTTTATTCGACCTCAAACACACTTAACGGGCCAGACTTGTTTAAGTTATAATTTCAAAAAGCCCATTCGAAACCCGAACTGTGTCGACCGACACACATGTTGTGTCGATCGACACAACACCATTTTCTCGATATTAATTTGTATCTAACACACATTAACATGATCATTACCATAATGATCATTCCCATATCTTAGCTTCCAGTTTGATTAGGTGTGTGGCCCTATAGGATCATATAATATTGGTAGTAAGTCTACAACTTACAGATTGCAAGAGGCTTCTAGCAAACAATTGCAACCGCCCAGTATTATACGAATGTCTGATCTCGACACACAACTATCATCAGGAGTGAGTACAAGTGTGATTTCAGGACACTATCCCAACAATCTCCCACTTGTACTGGAATCATCAATTCCTATAATCCTTTTGTCTCTATATCTCGATTTGGCATAAGGCAAGATTGGTGTCATCCTTATTAAGCCAACATCGTGTTTATCGAACTCCTGATCTTATACTGAACAATCCAAACAACTGAACTACAGTTCGTTTGAGTGCGGCCACACATTTTCTCAGTACAAAATCTTCGATAGGCCCTGAGATATGTATCTCCCGTTATTCAGGAGGGACAAATCCCTTCTTGTTCCATCCCTATTTCAACGCACACTTCATGATATACCTGAACAGTGCCGTTATGGTCGCCAGTTACGGGTCGACGTTTGACAAAGTCAAGGTATACCAATTCATATGCAAGAAAGCATGATGAACTCAGGTCTGAGGACTATACTCTATAGTCGTAATGAGAACCTCTTATGACACAAATATAACTATCTTGTAGACTTCTCATTAGCGGGTCATGTCCGATCATATGTTCACCAACATATATCTATGTGACTGACTGTGATACTCATATCATTGACTCCATGAAACTTAGTCAACAGTCACCTCACAATCTAGTCTCTCGCGGTTGTCATTGTCCCACTTTGACAACCTCGACTAGGGACAGAACATAATCTATGTCATCCATGACTTATAGGGTTTCATGATCAAGTCCTCAACTTGATGACCTATAATGTGACATAAACTTATTTTGGGACCATTATTTAGATCACAATAAATAAAGCTGAAATTAAATTTCATTAAACATATCCATCAGAATGTTTTACAAGAGCATCTTATTATAACTAAAATAAAACTAAAACTCCCACTAGAATCAAGATTATATCTTAAGATCTCTAATGCCTACAGCAGTCGTATGACTCTCATGCTTAGGCCTTGGGAGTGACTTAGTCAGAGGATCAGCGACATTCTCTTCCGTCGGAACTCGGCTGATCTTCACATCACCTCTATTGACGATATCACGAATCAGGTGATACCTCCTCTCTACGTGTTTGGACTTCTGGTGTGATCTGGGTTCTTTCGCCTGAGCAATGGCTCCATTGTTGTCACAAAACAAAGCCACTGGCTCCAAGATACTCGGAACCACACCAAGTTCAGTCATGAACTTCTTGATCCAAACAGCTTCCTTTGCCGCTTCTGAAGCAACAACATATTCAGCTTCCGTCGTGGAATCAGCTACGGTATTCTGCCTAGAGCTCTTCCAGCTCACTGCACCGCCATTTAGACAGAAGACATATCCAGATTGTGATCGGAAATCGTCTCTGTCCGTCTGAAAACTCGCATCGGTGAATCCATTCACCACAAGTTCTTCACTTCCTCCATACACCAGGAATTTATCCTTAGTATGTCTCAAATAGTTGAGAATATTCTTGACAGCAGTCCAGTGAACTTCACCTGGATCAGATTGGTATCTGCTCGTCATGCTTAACGCGTAAGCTACATCTGGACAAGTGCAGAGCATGTCATACATAATATATCCTATTGCAGAAGCATAAGGAATCATATTCATGCGCTCCCGCTCAGCATGTGTCACCGGACACTGCTTCTTGCTGAGACTAATGCCATGAGACATCGGTATGAAGCCCTTCTTGGAATCAGGCATCCTGAATCTGTGCAACACCTTATCAATATAAGTGTCCTGGCACAATCCAATCAGCCTATTCACTCTATCTCTGTAGATTCTGATTCCAAGAATGTACGCGGCTTCTCCCATGTCTTTCATGGAAAAACAACTTCCGAGCCAAGTCTTAACAGACTGAAGCAACGGAACGTCATTACTGAGGAGGAGTATGTCATCGACATACAGTACAAGAAACCCAATTTTGCTCCCACTAGTCTTCTTGTAAACACATGGTTCCTCTTCGTTCTTGATGAAACCAAATTGTTTTACTGCTTCATCAAAACGAAGATTCCAACTCCGTGATGCTTGCTTCAATCTATAAATGGATTTATGAAGCTTGCATACCTTCCCAGCGTTATTAGGATCAACAAAATCTTCAGGCTGTGTCATATACACATCCTCTTCCAGAATACCATTCATGAATGCGGTTTTGACATCCATCTACCAAATCTCATAGTAATAATGAGCGGCAATTGCTAGAAGAATCCGAATGGATTTAAGCATAGCGACCGGGGAATAGGTTTCATCATAGTCAATACCATGAATTTGCTTGAAACCTTTAGCCACCAACCTCGCTTTGTAAATTTGCACATTTCCATCCACGTCAATCTTCTTCTTGAAGATCCATTTACACTCAATGGCTTTTGCACCATTAGGTAAATCGACCAAGGACCATACTTGGTTTTCTGACATGGATCCCATTTCGGATTTAGAGGCTCCAAGCCACTTTTCGGAGTCCGGGCCCATCATTGCTTCCGTGAAGGTCGCTGGTTTGTCACTATCAATGATCATCAGATCATTGGAATTGGTCACGAGAAATCCATAGTATCTCTCGGGTTCGTGACGGATCCTTCCGGATCTGCGAACTTCAGGCTCCACAGGCGCCGGTTTCACAGAACTTTGTGGATCCAACTGCTGCTCTTCCTCAGCAGGTTGAGCAGCTTCCTGTGCATCTTGAATTTCTTCGAGATGTACTTTACTCCCACTGTTTTTCTTAGAAAGAAATTCTCTCTCAAGAAAAGAACAGTCCCGAGCAACAAATACTTTGTTCTCAGATTGGTAGTAAAAGTAGTATGCCTTGGTTTCCCTAAGATAACCAATGAAGTAGCATTTATCTGATTTGGGTGCGACCTTGTCAGAGATTAAACGTTTGACATAAGCCTCACAACCCCAAATCTCCAGGAAAGACAGACTAGGAATGTTCCCAGTCCACAATTCATGTGGTGTCTTTTCCACTGATTTAGATGGCACCCTATTTAGTGTAAACGCAGACGTTTCTAGAGCGTATCCCTAAAAGGATAATGGAAGATTTGAATGACTCATCATAGACCGAACCATATCCAATAAGGTTCGATTCCTCCTCTCTGACACTCCATTCCATTGGGGTGTTCCAGGAGGAGTGAGTTGTGAAACAATTCCACACTCGCTCAGATAGTCGCTGAACTCTTGACTCAAGTTGTTAGGAATGTCCTGAAATCTACCGTACTATCTCTAGAAAGTATGATAAGTGTCGAGATCAGACATAAGTCATAAATACTGGGTGATCATGATGACTTGCTAGAGTCCGCTCTTGATCTATAAGTTTAGGACTTATTACCAGTATTGTATGATCCCAAAGGGTCACACACCATAGCTAACGGGAAAGTTAAATGGAATTAATACGGTAAGATGCAAAGGCATTTACTGTATTTGTACAGAGAGTTGGACCAGACAAAATACAGGCTTTTGTCTGATTTGTGTCTTGGGCCCAAAATCCCCATAGGCCATTAGGATAATTCCTTGGGCCCATATAAGGGAAGAGGGGCGCGCCTAGGGCTTCACACATCACCCTCTACGATTTCCTTGAGCCGTCTTCCTCTCTCTCTGATTCATTCCAGCTTGGTCTAGCAGCCTGATCCATAGCTTGTAAGCGTGTGGATACCAAGGAGGAGCCGGTAATCATCTGCTCTAAGTGATCTCGACATTACCAATCAATCCGCTGCACTCTAAAAGAGGTAATGATCCTGATCTGTATGATTCAACTGCAAATCACCTAGATCCTAGATAATTATGTGCTAGGTTGTAATCTGAGAATGAAACCATGAACACACATAATCCTTCAGTGGTATCAGAGCCTAGGTCGTTAGGTTTTTGCTGTTTGGATCATATTTAGGTTGTTTTAATGTTAAGAATCGAATTTGGCTTAAGAAATTTGATTAGAACTTGTAAAACCCTAATATGATATCGCATGTTGACATCGCTTGGAATGAATCGAAAGTTGATTTTGTTTTGTAATTAAGAATCGATTTATGTATTAGCAATCGTAACAATCGATGTGGTTTTGTTGTTTGACTTTGCTTTGTTTCAATCATAAGCAATAATCGATTGTTGACTTGGTTTGATAATCATAAGTATAAGAATCGATTTGTTAGTTTTGTAAAAGTCAAATCGTTTTTTTGTCCACAAGTGAATGTCATGAATCATGATCGTTGTTGTCATGTTATCACAAGGTATGTTGAGGTTGAGAATCGCATGATCATAAAGTGAATAGAATAAAACGATAATGGAATGTCATATTCGTTGTTGACTTGCTGCAATTATTGAATAGTGATTGTTGAATTATCAATTAGAAAAGGACAAAATCGTGGTTAAAGTGAACGATTTTGTTTTTGAAAAGTCAAAATCTCTTTTTGATGATATTATATAGAATCGTTTTGTTAAGATTTGTCAATGTTCAATGATCGTTTTTGTTGAATAAGCAATTATTGAATAATAATGGTTCAAGCGGTTAACCCAAATCGCGGTTTGCTGGAAATTATTTAATACAATTGGTATTATTTAATTTCTGGTTAAACCGGATTTAAATTCAAAAATTGAATTTTAACCTAAACCGAAGGCTGGTCTAAGTTTGATTTGGTTGGACCAAATAATTTAGAGCTGGTCTGGTTTAGTAAATAACCAGTTGGATTTAGTAGTTAATTTGGTCTCGGACCAGAATTAATGAACCGACTCGGTTATGTCAAATTATTGGGTCAATTGGAATTCTGTGGTCTTGGACCAAGAATTGGGCCTATAATTTGTGACCCAACCGAAAACTTTAATAAAATATTAAATTAGAAATTTCTATTTTTAGTATATTTCTAAATTTAGAAAGTTTCTAAAATAAGTAAGTTTCCCAAAATAGTAATCTTCTATTTTTGGAAAGAAAATCTAAAATCCTCAAAACCAATATCAAGCTTGGATGTCTTGCCCAATCTTGTCAGCTACTTAACGCTTATTCAATTACAGATATGGCTTACAGTGTGAGGTGTCTGTTTTTGCGTAAGTAAAGTAGTATATAGTCACTAATTTCATTGGGAGTCCCAGACTTTAGTGATTATTTGGCTGTAAGAGATTGGTTTCCTTGACTGGGCCATCGGGAGTCCCGGGCCTTGAGACATCTGGTGAATTGGGCCTTCGGCCCAATCCACAACCGAGAGTTATATGGATATAACTAGCTGTGTGTATGCTTACCAAGTAAAGCTAATTCTGGGTGACGGCCAGTGGCCCACTTTGGTTTTAGTTGAACATGGGTCTCGGAATCATTGCATTCTTATGAGGTTAAACAAAGAAATTTTGAATGCAATGCGAGTTTTCTTATAAGTTGTTAAGATTACTCTTTTATGAACTAATTAACTAAAACTCTATTGTCTCATAATTTCAGCTATGTCAAGCACAACAACACAAAACACTTTCTCGATCCGGTCTGCCCTTGAGAAGGACAAACTGAACGGATCAAACTTCCTGAACTGGTCCAGGAACCTGAGACTTGTGCTCAGGCAGGAGAAGAAGGCTTATGTCCTTGAAAGAGTTCTCCCCCCTAGACCTGCGAATAATGCCGCACAAGCTGTGAAGAATGCTTGGGATACGCATTCTTCAGATGCTAATGACGTGGTTTGCCTAATGTTGGCGACAATGGCTCCCGAACTGCAGATGCAGTGGGAAGGCCTGACTTGTCCCATGGAACTGATGGCAAACCTGAAAGCGTTGTTTCAGGAGCAGGCTCGTACAGAGAGATTCCAAACTGTAAAGAATCTCTTGGACTGTAAAATGGCTAAGGATGCAGCAGTGAGTACACATGTTCTGAAAATGATGGGTTATCTCGATCATTTGACTAGGCTCGACTGTCCTATAAGCCAAGAGCTTGCTTGTGATATCGTTCTGCAGTCTCTTACTCCTGCATATGACCAGTTCATCTTGAACTATAATATGCATGGGTTGATAAAGACTTTGCTTGAGCTACATGGTATGCTCAAGACTGCAGAACCTAATCTGAAGAAGGCCAAGGAGCCATCTGTACTCATGGTGCAGAAGGGCAAGGGTTTCAAGAAATCCGCTGCAGACAAGGGAAAGGGCAAGGCAGTCGAAAAGGCCAAGCCCAAGCCCGTGTCTAAAGCTGGGCCTTCTGATATCTGCCACTTTTGCAAAGAGGCAGGGCATTATCGCAGGGACTGTAAGAAATACCAGGAAAGTCTGAAGAAGAAGAAGAAGTCCTTGGAGACTACTGCTTCAGGTATTTTTGTTATTGAAGTAAATACTACTACTTCTGATAATACCACTTGGGTATTAGATACTGGATGTGGGGCTCATATTTGTACTAATATGCAGGCGCTCAGCAACAGTAGAAGGTTGAAGCAAGGGCAAGTAGAGTTGCGGGTTGGCAATGGAGCGAAGGTTCCAGCACTGGCTGTTGGCACTTACTTGTTGTCTTTACCTTCTGGATTGATTTTAGAACTTGAGAATTGTTATTTTGTACCTGCTATAAGCAGAAATATCATTTCAGTTTCATTATTGGATTTGCAAGGATTTGATTTTTCTATTAAGAATAAATTGTGTTCCTTTAATCTCAATAATATGTTCTATGGCTGTGCCCCTCTTATTAATGGGCTATACATGCTGGATCAATCTGCTCCAGTATATAACATTAATACAAAACGGTTCAAATCTAACGAAGAAAATGAAACGTTTCTCTGGCATTGTCGTTTGGGGCACATTAGTGAGAAACGCGTCAAGAGGCTCCATTCAAATGGACTCTTGGGCTCATTTGACTTTGAGTCTTGTGAGCAATGCGAATCTTGCCTAATGGGCAAAATGACACGGGCCCCTTTTAATAAACCCACAGAAAGGGCCAGTGAACTATTGGGCCTGATACACACTGATGTGTGTGGCCCAATGTCCACAAATGCTAGAGGAAACTATCAGTACTTCATTACATTCACTGATGATTTCAGTAGATATGGATATGTCTACTTGATGAAACATAAGTCGGAAACCTTTGAAAAGTTCAAAGAATTCCAGAATGAAGTACAAAACCAGCTTGGTAAAAGTATTAAGGCTCTTCGGTCGGACCGAGGAGGAGAATACTTGAGCCAGGAATTCCGTGATCATCTGAGTGAGTGTGGGATCATCTCCCAACTCACACCTCCTGGAACACCTCAGTGGAATGGTGTGTCTGAGAGAAGGAATCGGACATTGTTAGATATGGTCCGATCCATGATGAGTCACACAGACCTTCCTATATCCCTTTGGGGATATGCTTTGCTGACCGCAACGTTCACACTGAACAGAGTGCCATCAAAAGCAGTAGCAAAGACACCATATGAGTTATGGACTGGAAAATCTCCAGCAATGTCTTTTCTCAGAATTTGGGGTTGTGAAGCCTATGTCAAAAGATTAATCTCAGACAAGCTTACACCAAGATCTGACAAATGCTACTTCATTGGTTATCCTAGGGATACCAAGGCTTATTACTTCTATCTGCGATCCGAGAACAAGATCTTTGTTGCTCGGGATTGCACTTTTCTTGAGAGGGAATTTCTCTCTAAGAAAGATAGTGGGAGTAAGGTACAACTTGATGAAATTCAAGAAGGACAGGAACCTGTTCAACCTAATGAGGAAGAACAGGAGGATGAATTACATGAAGTTGTAATAGAACCTGAACCTGCAGTACCTGAAGTTCGAAGATCCGGAAGGATCCGTCATGAACCCGATAGATATCAGGGATTCCTCGTGACTAATTGCCATGATCTTTTGATCATTGACGGTGATGAACCCTCGAACTTTGCAGAAGCCATGATGGGCCCTGACTCCTTAAAGTGGCGTGAAGCCACTGAATCCGAGATGGACTCCATGTCTGTCAACCGAGTGTTTACACTGGTTGATTTACCCGCTGGTGCAAAAGCCATCGAGTGTAAATGGATCTTCAAGAAGAAGATTGACATGGATGGAAATGTCCAGATTTACAAGGCCAGGTTGGTGGCAAAAGGTTTCAAGCAAATTCATGGTATAGACTATGATGAAACCTATTCACCAGTGGCCATGATGAAATCAATTCGGATTCTCCTAGCAACTGCCGCTTATTATGATTATGAGATTTGGCAGATGGATGTGAAAACCGCCTTCCTGAATGGAATCTTGGAGGAGGATGTGTATATGACACAACCTGACGGTTACATTGATCCTAAGAATGCTGGGAAAGTATGTAAACTTCATAAATCCATTTATGGATTGATGCAAGCATCGAGGAGTTGGAATCTTCGTTTTGATGAGGCAATAAAGAACTTTGACTTCATCAGAAACGAGGAAGAACAATGTGTGTATAAGAAAACTAGTAGGAGCAAAGTGGCGTTTCTTATCCTATATGTCGATGACATATTGCTTCTTGGAAATGATATTCCAATGCTGAAGTCTGTTAAAGACTGCCTGGGAAGTTGTTTTTCCATGAAGGACATGGGTGAAGCCGCGTATGTTCTTGGAATCCGAATCTTTAGAGACAGATCTAAAAGGCTGATTGGACTTTGTCAAGATGCTTATATAGACAAAATCCTGCATCGATTCGGAATGGATAAATCCAAGAAGGGCTTCACGCCAATGATACATGGTGCTACACTAAGCAAAGATCAGTGTCCTAAAACACCTGATGAGCTTAAGCGCATGAGTAGGATTCCTTATGCTTCGGCTATAGGATCTATCATGTATGCCATGATCTGTACTCGTCCTGATGTTGCTTATGCACTAAGCATGACGAGTAGGTACCAGTCTAATCCAGATAGAATCACTGGATTGCCGTAAAGAATATCCTGAAGTATTTGAGGAATACTAAGGATAAGTTCTTGATCTACGGAGAAAAGTGAGGTGCTAGAAGTCGGTAGAGTCTGAAAGGCAAGTTTCCAACAGACAAAGATGATTTCCGGTCACAGTCCGGTTATATCTTGTGTCTGTCTGGCGGTGCAAGGCACTGTTGCTGACTCCTTGACTTAAGCTGAACATTTCGCAGCTTGGGTAGCGGCGAAAGAGGTTGTTTGGATAGAAAAGTTCATCACTGAACTTGATGTGGCTAGCTGCACATCTGAGATCCAAACACATTGAGGGTAGGTATTACCTATTCCGAGAGATAAATGATAGAGGTGTTAAGTAGATCAGCAAGTTTAAACGAATGAGAACGTTGCTAATCTATTAACGAAGCCACTCCTTAGGCCTAAGCACGAGTCGCGGACTGTAGCTGTAGGATATGTGAAATTAAGATGTAGTCTTAATTTCAGTGGGAGTTTGTAAAGGGTTTTATTTAGTTGTTTTGAAAGGTTCATGTAAACATAATATTTTATGTTTATGAAATTTATGATTTCTGGATTATTTTAACTGTGATATAAATGATCGTTCCAAAATGATTCATGTCATTATATATGGGCCATCGAAGTACATGAGTAGACTTGATCCTGAAACCCCATATTTAACGAAATGACATAAATCATAGTGTCCATAGTCGAAGGTTGTTGAAATTGGAACACCAACAACCACTTGAGACTAGAGTGTGTTGAGACTTATGACCAAGTTTCGAGGGGTCATAGATGCGCGGCATCAAAGTCGACACATAGGTATATGTAGGGGAGCATATGACCGGACATGGCCCGCTGATGAGAACTCTACAAGATATTAATATCTGTGTCATAAGAGGTTCTCATATACGACTATAGAGTATAGTCCTTAGACCTGAGTTCGCATGCATGTGGCTGCACATGGAGTGATGCGCTTTGATCATTGTCTAACGCTGTTTCGTAACTGGGAGCTATAAGGACCTTGGTTGGGTGTATTATAAAGTGTGTAGTTCATAGTGATGGAACAAGATGGGATTTGTCCCTGCCGTTTAACGGAGGTAATATCTCTAGGCCAATCGGAGACTTGATAGCTGGTAAGAGAGTGGCCACTCCCAAACGGACTTGCCCAAGTCGTTTGCATTGTCAGTATCAAATCTGGTCCGATGAACATGGTCTGGCTATATAAGAATGACACGCATCTTGCCTTATGCCAGATCGAGATATTGAGACAAAAGGATTAGGGAATGTAGGATTCCAGTACAAGTGGGAGATTGTTAGGAATGTCCTGAAATCTACCGTACTATCTCTAGAAAGTATGATAAGTGTCGAGATCAGACATAAGTCATAAATACTGGGTGATCATGATGACTTGCTAGAGTCCGCTCTTGATCTATAAGTTTAGGACTTATTACCAGTATTGTATGATCCCAAAGGGTCACACACCATAGCTAACGGGAAAGTTAAATGGAATTAATACGGTAAGATGCAAAGGCATTTACTGTATTTGTACAGAGAGTTGGACCAGACAAAATACAGGCTTTTGTCTGATTTGTGTCTTGGGCCCAAAATCCCCATAGGCCATTAGGATAATTCCTTGGGCCCATATAAGGGAAGAGGGGCGCGCCTAGGGCTTCACACATCACCCTCTGCGATTTCCTTGAGCCGTCTTCCTCTCTCTCTGATTCATTCCAGCTTGGTCTAGCAGCATGATCCATAGCTTGTAAGCGTGTGGATACCAAGGAGGAGCCGGTAATCATCTGCTCTAAGTGATCTCGACATTACCAATCAATCCGCTGCACTCTAAAAGAGGTAATGATCCTGATCTGTATGATTCAACTGCAAATCACCTAGATCCTAGATAATTATGTGCTAGGTTGTAATCTGAGAATGAAACCATGAACACACATAATCCTTCACAAGTATTCTCCTCCGCGATCCGACCGCAGAAGTTTGATACTTTTGCCAAGTTGGTTATGTACTTCATTCTTGAATTCCTTGAATATATCAAAGGATTCTGACTTGTGTCTCATCAAATAGACATAGCCATACCTGCTAAAATCATCAGTGAAGGTAATGAAGTACTTGTAATTTCCTCTAGCAACAATACTCATTGGCCCACATACATCAGTATGAACAAGGCCCAATAAATCACTGGCCCTTTCATTCGGTTTGTTGAAAGGGGCTCTAGCCATTTTGCCCATCAAACAAGATTCGCATTTCTCACATGATTCAAAATCAAATGAGCCCAGAAGCCCATTCCGATGGAGCCTTTGGATGTGTTTCTCATTGATATGGCCCAAACGACAATGCCATAAGAAAGTCGGGTTTTCGTCATTTGACTTAAACCGCTTTGTATTTATGTTAAAGACAGGCATTTCTTGGTTTAAAACATATAACCCATTATCCAATGGGGCGCTACCATAATATGTCCCATCACGATTAAAAGAACAAACTTTATTCTTAACAGCAAAATCAAAACCTTCCAAATCCAAAACGGAAACTGAAATTATGTTTCTGCTAATCGCAGGTACAAAGTAGCAATTATTCAAAGCTAAAACCATGCCCGAAGGTAAGGACAAATCGTAAGTGCCTACGGCCAGTGCAGCAACCTTAGCTCCATTCCCGACCCGTAGCTCCACTTGTCCTTTCTTCAGCGTTCTACTGTTTCTTAGTGCCTGCACATCAGTACAAATATGAGCACCGCAGCCGGTATCCAATACCCACGAAGTAGAACTAGAAGACATAACATTAAGTTCGATAACATAAATACCTGAGTCAGACGCATCATACGTCTTCTTCAGCTTCTTGTAATCTTCCATGAACTTCTTGCAGTCTCTCTTCCAATGCCCTAACTGCTTGCAGTCGTTGCATTTATCCTCATGAGAAGGCCCGGATTTGGGCTTCGGCTTGGGCTTGTCCTGACTCTCAGTCTGGACAACTTGGGCCTTTCCCTTATCCTTCTTAGGTTTCTTAAACCTTTTACCCCCTTGTACCATCAGTACACTGGGAGTTGCCTTCTTGAGATTCGGCTCTGCTGTTTTCAGCATGCCGTGCAACTCAGTCAATGTCTTAGTCATGTTTTGCATGTTGTAGTTCATGATGAACTGATCAAAACACGACGGCAAAGACTGCAGAATCATGTCAGTGGCTAGCTCCTGGCTAATGGCACAGTCCAGTTTCCCCAGGTTATCAATGTAACCCATCATTTTAAGGACATGAGGACTTACTGGACTATCCTTAGCCAGCTTGCAATCCATGAGAGATTTAACCGTCTGGTATCTCTCTGTGCGAGCTTGCTCCTGAAACAAAGCTTTCAGGCTGTTAATCATCTCAATGGGTGACATCACGTTCTTATATTGCTTCTGCAGCTCAGAGTTCATAGTCACCAGCATTAGACAATTAACATCTTTGACATCAGCTGAATGCTTATCCCAAGCATTCTTTTCTGTCTGCGGGGCATTGGAACGTGGCCTCTCGGGCAGAACTCTTTCAAGGACATATTCCTTGTTCTCCTGCCTGAGAACTATTCTCAGGTTCCGATACCATTCCAAGAAATTAGATCCATTTAACTTGTCTTTCTCAAGGACGGATCTTAGTGAGAAAGTGTTGATGTGAGTTGAGACAGACATAGCTGTAATTAAAAGAGGTAGAGGTTTTAGTTATAATGCTCAAGGAAATGAGAATTCTTATCTAATAAGAAAAACTCGCATTGTATTCAAAACTATGTTTCCTCAGATGAATACAATGAGCCAAGTTCCATACTTCACCAAAATCTGAGTGGGCGACTCGCCATTACCCAAACTTTAGTTATCTAGGTAAGCAAATCATTGCTAATTGTACCCAGTACAACTCTTGGTCGCAGATGAGACAAACTATGTCTAATCCACTCTGATGTCTCTGGGCCCAGAACTTCTGATAGCCCAGTCAAGTGAAACCAATCTCTTCTGTCTTGTGATCACTGACAGTCGCACTGCAAGTCTATCAATGACCACCTGCCTTACTCATGTTGTTGTGGATACCAAGGACTCCAAGGCTATCCAACAAACAAAACGAGTCTTGACAGTAGACAAGATCGGGCAAGACATCAAGATCACTTGATATTTAGTTGAGGAAAAGAACTATTTGATCTTGATGTATATCCAATACACAACCAAGAAGTTATTAATTTAATTAAAACATTCAGTTTTATTAAGTTTAGGTTCATCAAGAACTTTAGGATTAAATTTGGTCTGGTATATGCAAATTTATGGTCCAACCAGTAATTCTGCGAATGGTGTGTCGACCGACGCCAACCATTGGCATCGGTCGACACAACCCAATTTAAACCGGTCTTCGATAACCGGTCAAACCGGATCGAATTTCCTTAACCGATTCAATCTAATTGAACCAGTTCGGTTTAACGGTCCATGTCGATCGTCACACAACTCTGTGTCGATCGACATTACCAAACCAGAACCAAATTGGTTAATTAAAATTAACCGAGCGAGATAACCGGTTCAATCCAGTTGAACCGATCTATCTAATCGCTTTGCCTGTGTCGACCGACACACCCAGTGTATCGATCGACACAACAGGAATACGGGTACTCGATCCCAGATCGAAACCCTAAAATTATTTACGAGTTTTCGTTCTGTGTCGACCGACACACGCTTTGTGTCGATCGACACTCTGCGACAAACCCTAAAAAATTTATGCGCTTTCGCGGCGTGTCGACCGACACAAGCTTAGTGTCGATCGACACAGTGCGATTTCAACAGTTCATCGATTTTCAACAGAGTGTTAATCCGAGATTAAAACCTTGAAAACACGATTTGGCAAGCAATATTCAATTCAACAATATCAGTTTTCGAATTAGTTGCATCAGATTCAATAGTCTAAACCCTAACAGGCTCTGATACCACTGTTGGATCCCTAGGATCTAAGGTTCGTTATATTGAAATTTACCAACCACGTTCTTACCTTGAACTGGCAGCGGAATTGTTGGTGAACGAGATCAGTCAGCGACACAGGTGCCTCGCCTCTACCAGATACACACGCACACAAGCTGGAAAACGGGATGCTAGTGCCGGATCTATGGGATCTGAGAGTTTCTGGTGTTTCTGCCTTTCTGTCAGAGAAAAACTTGACGGCTCTAGTTTTAGGTCGAGACTTTCAAGTTTTATTCGACCTCAAACACACTTAATGGGCCAGACTTGTTTAAGTCATAATTTCGAAAAGCCCTTTCGAAACCCGAACTGTGTCGACCGACACACATGCTGTGTCGATCGACACACATGCTGTGTCGATCGACACAACACCATTTTCTCGATATTAATGTGTATCTAACACACATTAACATGATCATTACCATAATGATCATTCCCATATCTTAGCTTCCAGTTTGCTTAGGTGTGTGACCCTATAGGATCATATAATACTGGCAGTAAGTCTACAACTTAGAGATTGCAAGAGGCTTCTAGCAAAACATTGCAACCGCCCAGTATTATACGAATGTCTGATCTCGACACACAACTATCATCAGGAGTGAGTACAAGTGTGATTTCAGGACACTATCCCAACAGTTAAGCCAACAACAATAAGAACAGTTCTCAACATTGGTGTTTCACTTGACTGACCGATACATCAATTAGATGTTAAATGGAATCTGTTTACATCTTCCAGCCCCCTGGATTCACAGAAAACGATATCCTCATCATGTTTGTAAGTTGCAAAAGGCTATTTACGGTCTGAAACAGACTCTGTATGGCTTGGAATTCCAGGTTCACAAAGTTTCTATTGAGCATTTATTTTGTTATTAGCCGAGCAGATACTTCTATGTACATCAATAAGCGAGGACAAGGCTTGGCTTACCTCCTTCTCTATGTAGATGATATCGTTCTAACTGCTTCATCAACAAGCCTCTTGCAGACAATTATCTCCAAGCTCAAAGTGGAGTTTCCCATGACAAATATGGGACAACTTCGTGACTTTCTGGGAGTTAAGGCGAATTTCAATGACAAGGGTCTATTTCTATCATAGTCACTCTATGTACGCAACATCATAGATCGAGCAAAGATGACTGATTGCAAACCTTGCTGCACACCGGTTGATTTAAAATCAAAGTTGTCCGCAACTCGACTCGACATCTCTTATGCGGTTCATTAAATATGTTTGTTCATGCATGACCCAAGGCTGACTCATCTTCATGCCTTAAAGCGAATAATCATATACTTGAAAGGGATACTCTCTTATGGTATTCAACTTGTAAGAGGCAAATTCAATACACTAACAGCATATTCCGACACAGACTGGGGAGGCTGCCCAGATACGCATCGATCGACATCCGGTTACTGTGTCTACTTGGGCTCTAATAGTGTCTCATGGTCAGCCAAATGGCAGCAAACGGTGTCACGATCTAGTTCTGAAGCAGAGTATAAGGGAGTGGCAAATGATGTGGCAGAATTGAGCTGGTTACGAAATCTTCTGGTCGAGCTGCAATTCAACATAACAAAGGCTTATGTGGTCTATTGTGATAATAATAGCTCAGTCTATTTGGCTACTAATCCTGTCAAGCATCAAAGAACCAAACACATCGAGCTAGATATCCACTTTGTTCGCGAGAAGGTAGCCATTGGAGAGGTAAAAGTCTTTCATGTACCATCATCACTCCAATACGCATACATCTTTACCAAAGGCCTTCCAACGTCACTGTTCAACGAGTTTCGATCCATTTTAACCGTCACGACACCGGACGCTTCAACTGCGGGAGGGTGATAGAATAGGGATATTCTGTTACTCTAGCTAAGTATATAAGGAGCGTGAAAATGAACTCACTTACCGGAGAGTATATAAGGAGGTCGATTTGGGTGGTGCTTCAAGAATCTAACTTTTAGAAAAATTCCATTTAGAAAAAGCATTGAAAATCACTTTGAAAACCCCGTTGAAATCCGAATATAAATCCACTACTACCACCTCGCCTAGACGAATGGGACAAACTAGAGTTAACCTAGCTCTGATACCAAAATTGTAACACACGTCCCGTCGGATCTAGTAAACGACCTCTTGACTACCAAGCCACTGTCCATGAACACGTGAACCAAAGTCATAAACCACACAATTCAACGTTTAAATCCATAATCAGTACTTTATTAATAAAACCAGAACTCGAGTCTTACAAAACCGAACCGAAAACTGAACCAACTTAGCACAAACCCGAAAGAAGTTCATAAGTCATAATAAAGAAGGAAAACACCAAAAGGTCCCGCTTCCTGAAAATATAGCACCACACTCGATCGTCTACCCCTACAACACTCCGGGATTACCTGAAAATGATAGAGAGAGGCCTGAATAATTTATTCAATAAAATTACCAAGTGAGTGCATGCTCTAGGAACTCACGATCTCAACTTAGACTAGCACAACATCAAGAAACAAGTCTAAGGCTAATAAAACCTTGCATTCAACACTCAATCAACCTACACACCAGCTACTTGTCCATAAGCTCGGCCTTAGGCTCACGCCCCCACACACACATGGACTGGTGGGTACTCCGGGGCCTCACTTCCTCCATACACACACAATGCACTCTTACCGGCATTCACAAATTGGTAGGGCTCGTCATACCCTCCTTCGACGATTAAGGATACATACGTAAACACATCTCACCTTTGTGTCCTGCAAGCAACAACCACCGCAACTACTCCACACATGCCATCAATCACAAGCAACATTTTCGAATTAAGTGATAACCTAACTTCTAGGTGTTTTCAATCGCATCAACACAAATCAACAACTATATCTACATTACATAGGAAAGACGATATTTACAAAGGACTCATGTCCTGATATTGAGGTAGAATAAGAAGAGATCACGTCCGGTTCTCACCTTAGCTTAGATCTGAGATTCGGCGATAGATCTAACTAGAGAGAGAGAGAGAGAGAGAGAGAGAGAGAGAGAGAGAGAGAGAGAGAGAGAGAGAGAGAGAGAGAGAGAGAGAGAGAGAGAGAGAGAGAGAGAGAGAGAGAGAGAGAGAGCGAGAGACGAGTCAGAAGCACGAAACAAATCTACAAACGTTTAACGGATCAGATCGGAGATCGGAAATAGATCTCAGATCTATAGATCTAACCTTAGAAATGTGAAGAACGGAGAAATCGGCACTCAAACGAGTCTAGAAAGCGACGGTTAGGGATTCGGGAGCGAAAACGCGGTCGAGGAGAAGATTCCGACTAAACCCGGTTTTTTGGCGAACGGCAGCGGCGGTCCGGCGGCGACGGTTGGCAATAGCGGGACAGCGGCGACGACAGCTCTGAACGGTGGTCGACCGGCGACGGCTCCGGTCGGCGGCTGGCTGACTGGTTTTCGGCTTTGATCATGAGTAAGGCTTCGCTGTTTCTGCTTCTGTAAAAAATGAGGAGGGATGCACCTCTTTTTATAGGAGTAAGAGGTGTAGATACTAAAGTTTGTGAAATGTGTCTTGAATTTTTGGCCCATACCCATATTCTCTTGGGCCACCCAATTTGGGCCATTACACTTTCTCCGATGTAGCCAAAGTCAAGTCGACTTCTCTAACAAATATATCGTCACCACTTTAGTTTTGTTTTCATTGGTTTGGTAACATGTTTTGCTAGTTTTTTTCTCCTAACATCCGATCGCCTCCAATAGCAGAAGCTATGACATTAAATCTGGCACTAACCCAAGCAAAAGAACTAGGCTTCACAAATCTTTCAATTGCATCCGTTCACATCAGCTAATCAAAGTAATTACTTGGAAACTCAATAAAAAAATCTCCATGGAATTCTCCATGACATCCTCTATCTATCTGCAACTTTCAATCCAGTCTCTTTTAACTTCATCTCTCGTCGATTTAATAGCCATTACAAAAGAATTTTTATTTACTCTGTCCATAAAGCACAAAGAGTAATTGATCAAGTCCGTGGACTTACGAAGAAACACTTATGATATTAGAACTTATGCCTTATAGAGGATTTATCCCATTTTTAAATTAGAGTGAATGCTAGTCACATGAAACTATGTTGTTTTAAGTTTAATGAAAGTATTTGATAAAAAAATGTACATTTAAAAGATATTTTACTATCCCTTTTCCAAATTGATTATATTTTATTTCGTATTAAATACTATTTATCTATTTTTGTATTAAATTTTAAATATATAGCTAGATTTTGATCCGTGTTTTTTTAGCACGGGTTTATGTTTATTTTTAAAAAATATATTTTTATCTTAAATTTATATTTGTATAAAATACGTTTGTTAACTCTATATTAAATGAAAAATCTGATTATATGGCGCTAAATGTGAGAAAACTTTAATAAGTTTTATTTTTGTTTGATATTGTTTTATTTTATTTTTAGTGGCTTTGGCTTGTTGTTATTTTTAGTAAATGCTTAGTTATCTTATTAATGTAAAATTGGAGGTATTTTTTATTTAAGTTAATTCTCACTTAGTTTAACCCGTGATTTCACTAATAAAAATTGTTAATATCAATAATGTTTGTAGAGAATGCATTCTTGTTAATATATAATTTGTTAGATTCAATATGCTAGGTTTTCAATTTAACTATGTATTTTTATTTTAAATAATATAGTTTTAACACATGATTATGAATTTATAAATAATTGTAATATTTATAAAATTAAAAATATACCATTTGAAATTTATTAATACATCTTTTAACATGTCTTTCAGTATGAAAAGTTTGTTTTTATAGTATAGAGTATTGAAATTAGTTAATCTATTTTTCAACATATTTTATAATGGTCTAAATATAAAGATTTTTATACATCAAAATGTAACTAAAATACGATAATCTGTTCATTTAAATTTTTGGATTAGTTTTAGATCATTTTAATGTTTCTATAATTAAAATTGGTTAACTGATCTTTTTAACTTGTCTTCCAATAAACCTAATTTTTTTTGAATTTTTTTTAACAAATTAATATATCTTTCAAATCATCTTATATTAATTATTTTGAAAATTTTATAAAACAATCCTTAAAAAACTGTTATCCTAAAAAATCAACCGTAATCAATCTTATCATATATTATAATAATATAAATATTTAATAATTTTAATATTTTATTAAATTAAAAATATATCAATTGAAATTAGTTAATACATCTTTTTAATCTGTCTTCGAATAGTCAAAATTTGTTTTAATAGTATAAAATATAAATAACTGAAATCGATTAATCTATTTTCAATATGTTCTATGTTTTATAGAAGTCTAAATATAAAGACTTATATGCTAATTTAATAGATCAAATATAATTAAATTATTTTTTATTAAATTTTAATAGTAAATAAAAAATTAAATAATTATTTTTATTAAAATTAAAAAAGTTAAAAAAATTTTGTAAGATTTTGGTATAATAAAAAATAATAATATTTCAATTAAAAAGAAGATATTATGGAAATATATTTTGAATAAAATCATATATTAGAGAATATTTCTATTGAAATATAATTAAAATAATTTATAACAAATTTAATAATAAATACGAAATTAATAATTATTTTTTAAAGAAATCCAAAAATATAAATACATTGTAATATATATATATATATATATATATTTTTTATATAGAATAAAAGATATTAAAATGAATATATTATGAAACAAAATCAATAATTAGAGAATATTTAATATGGCCCACATATTATCTAAATTTAATAATCCAAAATTACCCTTAATAAAATTAAAAATTCTCAAAGAAATGCAGTGGAATAAAATGTAATATAACACATGACTAAATGTTAGTTTCTAAAAAGATCTTATGTTTTAATAGATAATCATTTTCTAATATCATATTCTTACAAAAAAACAATTATAGTGAAATAAATTTAGCTTTAAATCTAGAAATATTTGTTGTAGTAGAACAAAAAATATGAAAATTATTGCAGTAACACCTGTTTTTTTATTAAGATAAAGTTAAAATTTTGGAGGAACTGTTTAAAATACCCCACAAAGTGGTTCTAAAAAAATATCCTCGAATTGAAAGAAATGCAAAACTGCCCCTTCGCGCTAAGAAAATTACCGTTATGCCTTTATGACAAAACTAAAAAATAGAAACCACAATTACCATTATAACTTTCGTGCTGTGTCAGACATCTATAGAGGTCTGGCTAGTTAGACTATAGGAGAAGTTTAAATGATTTTCTTCTATCAGACTTCTAGGAAAACTCTGATACAAAATAAAAACTAGTAAATTAAATTTTAAAATTAAAAAAAAAAATTTTGTCAAAACTTTTATATAAATAAATTAAATATAGACAATTTAGTATTATATAAATTAAAATTTAGTAAAATTGAATCAAATTAAACATTGTTATTTAAAGTATGTTGCGAGCGTTTTTAAAATTCGGTTATCGTTCAATCCAGGATTTGGTTTATAAAACCACCGCCTTGGATAATCAACGTTTTTCTATCTCGAATCAAATTCTCTGATAAAGCAATTATGTCTGAAAATTTGCAAAGAAAAATGCAAGACATAAATTTAGGGCTTTCTGATGCGCCAGTGGTTTTGCCTCAATCTCTTCGCCAATCGGCTATCCATGTTAACAGGTTCGCTATCGTGGCCTGCCCGGTGAATCCCCGCCGTCAAAACCTCCGTTCGATGATCACACAGATGCCCAGGGTATGGGGATTCAAGGATTCAGTTACAGGTCGCATCATTGCTCCAGGACGGGTTCAGTTCCTCTTCCCTACTGAAGAATCAATGCTTATGATTCTGCGTCGCGCTCCATGGTCCTTTGCCGACTGGATGATCACGGTCACCCGCTGGTATCCGAATCTGTCGTCTGAATCTCTGTAAATAATTCCTTTCTGGGTGCAAATAAGGGGAATCCCGATAGAGTTTCTCAGCCGTGAAACTGTTGATTTCGTGGCTAGCCAACTTGCTCCGGTCTTCGATATGGATTTCGATGACAACTCTGTAAGAGTCGACTTTGTCAGGGTCCAACTTCTATGGAACATCGATCAACCTCTACGCTTTAGGCGTAACTTCCAATTCCAGCCGGATGTCAACACTATTCTGAAATTCAAGTTTGAACGTCTTCGTAATTTTTGTAGCCGGTGCGGAAGCCTGAAGCATGATCATAACGAATGCCCGCTTCAATTTGAAGATGGAGACGATGGCTATGATGATGGGCAGGAGATTAATGAGGTAGCAGGAAATGCCGATGTGCCTCTCCAGAATCCAGAACCAGGACCTTTGAACTCAGGTGGTATTTTGTATCCTCAGGTACCTGTTCATGTTAACAGCTTCGCTGCTTTGCTGGGAGAGGTTGGAGCTCTTGATGAAGGACAGGGTCAGAACTCGGTACAGGGTGTGTCTGTACATCAGGATGATTCTGTCGGCTTTGTATCCATTACTCACCAGCAGGGGAATCTCTTACAACACGGTGGACCTTCCAATAGGCCACTCATCCAACCAGATGATTTGTCTATGGAGGAGCGTCTTGAAGAAATGCGCCGGGCTAAAGGGAAACACCACGCAGTGGAGGACAGTCACATGACTGCACAAAACAAGAGGAAGAGACCAGAGGGTACAGAGTCACAGGATGAACCACCTCTGAACAATGAACGCCTTCATTTGGGTCCTGCGAGAAAGAAAAATTCTGATGCTGACTGTGATACCCCATATCCAAAAAAATACGGTCAACGGGCAGAAGAAAAATCAACAGGGGCAAAATTGTAATTTTGCCAAACCCAGGGGTAAAATGGTAATTTTGCCAAACCCATGGGTAAAATGGTAATTTTGTCCAAGTTCGAGACGGAAAACGAGACGGGCCAAATGTTCTCTTTTTAAACCATAAAGAACATTTACAAGATCAGAAGTCGAAGAAACGGAGCAGAAATGCATTTTTCGGAGTGTCGGTGAAAACCGAGCAAAACCGAGGAAACTTCGGAAAATCATAACGGGAGCTAGGAAACTCCAAACAAGGTGATTCAAATTGCTAAATTCATCTAAAGCAAGGAGAATCAGTCTATTGAAGGTTGGAGATTTATGGGGATCGTTTGGTATTTACTAAAATATTTATCGGGAAAACGAGCAAACCGAGCATAAGTGATTAAGGGGATTAGAGGGGAAGATTAAGGGATTAAGAGATGATGGTTCAGATGCACACCAGAATGACAAGTGTCTCTCCCCTTCAGGCGCCACCTCTCCCAAGTGTATACATGCATGCAAAAGAGAGTGCATGCACCAAAAAGGAGATACTTTGTATCACAACATTCTCACTCTCCAAAGCCACTCTCTCTCTCTACACTCTCGAACTCTCTCATCTCTCTCTGGGTGTTCATCAAGTTCATCTCCTTTTTCCAGAAAGTTCATCAAGCTCTCTAATCTTCAAAGATATCTTCAAGGTGTTCTTCACAAAAACTCAAGATGTTCTTCATAATTTGGGGTGCAAGCAAGATCATAACTCTCTCATCCTAAGCTCAAATCTTCTGCTTCAAAGTCCAGGAGCTTCATCTCATCCTCCTCTTCAGTTTCCAGCCGGTCTCCGTCGCCGCCGTCGCCGGAGTTCGCCGGAATCCGGTGAAGAAGCAACCGCAACTTAGGGTTCTTGGTATAACTCTCTCTCCTCGCCGGTTCTTGCATTTTGGAAGCCATGGGTGGGTAGATCTGATCACGCTGAGCATTTTGGTGGTCGGATCGCCGTCAGAAGTCACCGGAAAAGCCATCGCCGCCGCGGTCAACGTCGGAGTAACCGCCGGAAAACCTCCTTCGCCGCCGTGTCTTCAACCAGTTATTCAGGGGGCTGGTTCAGATGGGTTGGAGCAGGATTGGAGCTGGTTTGGTTGGGTTTAGATCGGTTTAGGTTAACCGGTCAACTCTCGGTCAACGGTTGACTTTGACCCGGTTCACCTAAACCGGTCAATTGGAATCCGGTTCAATTGGTCAACCGGTTCAGAGGCGTGGTCAACCGGTTTAGTTGGGTCAATGGTCAACGGTCAGCGGTCAACGGTCAGCGGTCAACGGTCAACGCCGATCAACAGCCGGTCAACGCCGTGGTCAACGCCGGTCAACGCGTTGACTCCGGCCGGTTTGTGTGTGCGGTTCGTGTGCGGGTGTTCGGGACATTTCGGGGTTTGTGTTCATGTGTTCGGGAGGTTCGGGTTTAGTTCGGGGTCTCGGGAATCCGTATCCGCATCCGTGCCGTTCGTTCCGTCAAATCACTGTGAGTCGGCTCAAACACTGTAGTTGCATATAGACGATAAATGGGAAACCGTAGAGATAGGAATGCATACCCGTGAATATTGAATGGAATTGAATTGAATTGAGTGATTGACTGAATTAACGGTAAACCGGCTAGGGTTAAAGAAGCATGTTAGACTTTAAAACGGATTAAACCTGATTGTGTGCCGCTAGGTTGGTAATAGCGTTGCGTGATGCATTCATATAGTCGTTGCATGACTAGGGTCGTATATGCATATATATATATATATAAGTAAGAACGGTAATTAAATGAATATATATACGGGAAGTAAAACGAGTTAAAATACGGAAGTTAAACCTGAACGAACGTATAGAATATGAATGGTGTCGGGGTTTCCCGAGGTTTAATGAATTAAGTAATGAATGATGAGACGTTGGGGAGTTTAGTAAGCTACTAGCTCTAAACTGACGGATCGAGGAGTTGTTAAAAGATGACTAGGATTGGTTAAGAAATGAGAAGTGTCGTGGTTGGTGAACCGTCTACGGGTTAGCAGGCGGCTAACCCAGGGTAGCGGGCGTGAATTGGTTAAAAGACGTTAGAAACCCTAATAGGCATGTTTGTGTGGTTGTGAGTCTACTTCGGTGTTGGGCCGAGTAGACTGTTGATTGCGTGATTGTGTTTGCTGTGTGGTTGTGGTTAACCTTTTGTGCAGGCCTTTAAATCGTCTCGGTGTTGGGCCGAGCGATCCTTGTTGTTGCTTAACTCGGTAGCGGGACCGGTTAAGTTGTGGTGCTGACTCGGTACGGTGCCGAGTCAGAGCGGTGTTGTGTGTGAGTAGACTTGCGGGATGCGGGGTTGAGTGGATTGTTGTTATTGATTGAGATTGATTGCTAGAGTCCAAGCGAGTGTGCGTGTTTACATTTCTGCACTAGGACTCTAGGGTGCGTTAGATCCCGCAAGTCTAGGTGTGTGATTACGTTCTGGTACTTCCGACCCGATTGGATCCTCGGGTAATTACCTAACCGGATCGTGGTGATTCTGGTTATGGTGTTAACCTATGGAGTGACGTCTGTAGGTGTGTGATCCGGAGAATACGGGGTCGCGTCCTAAGGCCGGACTGCATGGAAGCTTGGGCTATCTAGGGGTAGCCGGAGTCGCCGCGTATCAATGGACAGAGAACGGTGTCCTAGTCGTTGTGTGGACGGCTAGGAGTCAAGGGTTAGTTGCCATATCGGTAACGGTGAAAACCCGTGGAAGTTACCAAGATCGTAGGGGCCCAGCGTGTGTGTTTGGTGTAGTTGGTAGTGCGCGGTAGATAGATCGAGTCTCAATCGGGGACATGTGCCGCAGTGCTCCCGATTTCCTCTAATCGCCTTCTCGTTCTTTTGGCAATTGTTTGTATGTGGCTCGACACGACGCGGTAGAGCGTGATCGGCTATTTTGTTGATTGATTGTTATTTTAGGGTTTCGGGCGGGGATCTATAGATGATAGATAGAGTAGAAGCCCTAGTGGGGAGCCGATTCACTGGGTGATATTAGATCGCTCATTAGACTCTTTTTGTGTTTTCAGGTGTTGCAGCGACGGACGCGGGAGGTCCTCGGTGTAGTTTCGGGATGGCTTGTGGCGGGGTTTTGATTCGATAAATTTTGGGGGGTTTTCTCTCGGTTCGGCTTGACGCCTCTTTTGTATTGATTTGCGTGTTGATTGTTTATTGATGAAAGCGATTTGTAAAGTGACGATTAAACGTTGTACCGAACGTTTGATTTACTCAGAAATGAATATGTTTTCCTGATATTGTGTTTAGTCCGAACCGACACAACTCGCTGAAGTAGTGCAGGACGGCCGACTTGCATTACGAAAGTGAGGATAGCGGGGTCAAGGATAGGTCGGTGCGAGCCTTTGTCTCAAAACGATATGTCTCTGGCTTCGTCCTGTGGCGAACTTTTCCTGTTTGACTTGCTCGGGTTCGATCGGTCATGTTCTTGTTTGATTGTTGGCCGGTCAGCTCGATGGTCAGCGGAGAATGGGAAAGGGGCGTTACTGATAGGTGGTATCAGAGCATGGTTCTGCATGGGTTTCAAAACTATTCATTTCTGAGTGTTTTCCGTGGTTTTATCGAGTCAAAATTGTGTCTTACCCAAGCATCCAATAGGAAACCGAGCCGCGTCTGTCAAAACCGGGGGTTGGGATGGGGTAGAAAATTTGTATTATGTGAACTAATGTTTTATTTGTGGTTTTTGATTGCAGACAGCAGCAGAGTGTCCTAGGACGGTGTGTGTGTGGGTGTGTGCATTGGGTGTGAGGGACAGTAGCGAGCAGTATGGGTGAGCGTCAGATGACTCGGGCAGAGTACCAGGCTTTGGTAGACCAGCATCATGCAGGTCTGAGGATAGCACCACAGGGTCAGTCGCAGGGTTCTCGGGTATCGGATCGGCCGCCAGTTGTTCCCCGTGTGCATCAGGGAGCGAGAGCAGCCACAACGGATTGGAGACTATTACCGGACCCGTTACCGCCTTCTCTACAGGACGATGCAGGTACCGCAGACTTGACAGCAGGAGTGATGGGATATTTGGGATTTACAGACTATGGGTTGCCGCCGTTTCCACCTCAGCTTGAGGCACGTGATGTGCCACTACCCTACAGTCTGCATGAGTCGGACTTCATTCCACTTGGTGGATGGGACTTCCAGTTGGATCCGTTACACCCATTTTTTGACATGGACATGGAGCCGTTGGATCCGGAGCAGCATGCGCAGTGGGCGCAGCAGATGGACGAGCATATGGCGATATTAGAGGACGTTTTGGAGCAGCATGTTGGGCCGCATCATCAGCCAGGATCGCCGTAGAGGTCAGGAGCTCCATCACCTGGTTCCACCGAGCCACTCTCAGCGATGGAGTCAGCCACAAGAGTTGAGCCGATGTCGATGGCGGGATCGGATTCGCAGTTTGAGTCACTTACGTCACCAGAGGCACCACCGACCGAGCCGGTTGCACCACCGGAGATTCCACTAGCCGACACGCCAGATTCAGTGCCGCCTATGCCGGTGTACCGGACATGCAGCGCCTGCGGAGTTCAGGGCTTTCATTTGTACTGGTGTAACCGACCAGGAGATCCGCGCTACCGGGAGACGTATCAGCCAGTGCCGGCCCCGTATTATTGTCAGGTGTGCGGGATGGACGGCCATCTTGCACCTATTTGCCCGATCGCAGGACCCGGACCTCGTATGTCGGATGCAGAGCCGTATCGTGCCCCGTTACCTGAGGAGTATCGACTTGGTCCGAGTCGTCGAGACGGTGGGCTTATTCGGCAGTCAGTCATCCAGCAGCCAGCAGCGCAGTCACCTGTAGCTCAGCCACCATTGGATCAGCCACCGAGACCATCGAGGAGTTGCAGGAGGTGTGGAGACGAGGGACACAGAGCATCCGCTTGTTCCCGTCGGTTCACTTCTCGTCGATCCCGTTCAGCGCCCGTTGTTTGTCAGATTTGTGGAGGTCAGGGACATCGAGCAGCTGAGTGTTTTCAGGAGCCTTCTTTGGGGTCTGTTTCTTCCTGTCAGTTGTGTGGAGCGACGGATCATCAGGCAGCAGCATGTTACCGTGGGACATGCCCAGCGCCCGTTCCGGTTTGTCAGATTTGTGGTCGCGGAGGTCATGTAGCGCAGTTGTGTCCGATGGCAGAGCCGCAGCAGGTCGGACCGCCGACTAGAGATGCGCACCCATCACACCCTCCCGGCGCACCTGCCAGTGGGTACCAGCGCAAGCCGCGATGCCGTCTGTGTATGGCATTCCGGTCGTGTTGGGGCTGTTAGGGTTAGAGTAGTTAGGCCAGGTGAGTTGGGCACTAACTATGTTGTTGTTTGTGTGTAACCAGATCGACGGTTTTCGTATGTTGTTGGGAACATCTCCAGGATATGGCGGTGCAGGTTGTGGGTTGGGTTGTTGATGACAGACATCTTATGGTTGTATTTCTGTTTCCTTATGTATTTCTATAAACTTCGAAACATGTGTGTTGTTGTTTTTGTGTATGTATGTGATGCAGATTGTTCACCTTATCATTATGACTTTCGTAGTAATTGTTTGCATGCGTGTGATGGTTTTGGGATGCAAACGAATTACCATGTGAAGTCTGATGATGAGTGGAACTGATGACCGTTCATCATAACCTAAACCCAGACTGATGACATATCCGGAGCGATCTGATGATTGTTTGGTTGTGTGTGGTAATTGTTTGCTTTTGCGTTATTTGCTTGCGTGATTTATCTAATGCTTGTGTGATGCATTGGATAGTTAGGGTTGTCTTTCGTTGTGGTGTAGCACTGTGAAAGTGCTAGTGTTATGGCATGCTTAGCATGTGCGGAGTGTGAGTGGCGTGGTAAGGTGTTTGTTTGAGTAGTTCAATTTTATCGCAATCTTTGGTCGTTGCGAGTAGTAGCATTAGAACCCTTTTGTTTAAAGTGTTGAGCTAACTCGAGAATGGTTGGAATCGACTGTCGATTCGCGAGAGCGCGGAATTATAGAATATCGTTACTTAATCATGGGAGACCATCGGGTACATGATTAACTAACTATAGTTCTATGAGGAAGTGATATCGAGGAATTGATTGGGTTGAATTCACCACTCCAGTGAAAATTGTTGTGTTGAATGTAGGACGGAATGGACGATGCGATACGAATGCGAGACCGAACCCGAACCCGAAAGCGAGATGGACTGGAAAGGAGCAGTGAGACGAGTTGACCCGGGAAGTGAAGCAGTCAGTGTGGAGTGTCCGTGGGAAAGTGTCAGTGCAGAGCAGCGGAAGAAGCGAAGCGGTTAGTATGATGAGTTGGCAAAGAGATTTGGCAAAGAAGATCGAGGTAC
Organism: Orychophragmus violaceus; assembly: GCA_030180135.1. Taxonomy (NCBI): domain Eukaryota; kingdom Viridiplantae; phylum Streptophyta; class Magnoliopsida; order Brassicales; family Brassicaceae; genus Orychophragmus; species Orychophragmus violaceus. The sequence goes on from CM058231.1 coordinate 89,395,446, forward strand.
AATTCGGAATTAGTCGGACAGAAGCAGATGGTCAGATTCTTGAAAAAGTGTCCCAGAGAGGAAGCGGGAAAGTCACCAACAGAGGGACGTGGAGGTTTAAGCAAAGTGGGGAAGTCAGAATGCGAATCAAAGGGGAGGAACCAGCAAGAACAAGGTCGAGGTCGAGACGGATAGACGGAGAAAGACAATTGAGCATGAAGCACAATACGGAATACAAGACTGGAAGCCAGAATGGAACGGTTGTTGAGATCAGTGGGATGGAAGGGATTAAGACGGAAGGTATGCATGGTATGCAACAAAAACAAGGAAGATCGCAGTGTCGTAGAGTAACGGAGCAACTTACAGGAGTTGGGTGCCAATTCAAAGTCTGGTAGTGACGGAGAATTCGGGGACCGAATTCCTGTAAGTGGAGAAGAATGTGATACCCCGTATCCAAAAAAATACGGTCAACGGGCAGAAAAAAAGTCAACAGGGGCAAAATGGTAATTTTGCCCAAGTTCGAGATAGAAAACGAGATGGGCCAAATGTTCTCTTTTTAAACCATAAAGAACATTTACAAGATCAGAAGTCGAAGAAACGGAGCAGAAATGCATTTTTCGGAGTGTTGGGTGAAAACCGAGCAAAACCGAGGAAACTTCGGAAAATCATAACGGGAGCTAGGAAACTCCAAACAAGGTGATTCAAATTGCTAAATTTATCTAAAAGCAAGGAGAATCAGTCTATTTAAGGTTGGAGATTTATGGGGATCGTCTGGTATTTACTAAAACATTTATCGGGAAAATGAGCAAACCAAGCATAAGTGATTAAGGGGATTAGAGGGGAAGATTAAGGGATTAAGAGATGATTACCTGGTTCAGATGCACACCAGAATGACAAGTGTCTCTCCCCTGCAGGCGCCACCTCTCCCAAGTGTATACATGCATGCAAAAGAGAGTGCATGCACCAAAAAGGAGATACTTTGTATCACATCATTCTCACTCTCCAAAGCCACTCTCTCTCTCTCTACACTCTCGAACTCTCTCATCTCTCTCTGGGTGGTCATCAAGTTCATCTCCTTTTTCCAGAAAGTTCATCAAGCTCTCTAATCTTCAAAGATTTCTTCAAGGTGTTCTTCACAAAAACTCAAGATGTTCTTCATAACTTGGGGTGCAAGCAAGATCATAACTCTCTCATCCTAAGCTCAAATCTTCTGCTTCAAAGTCCAGGAGCTTAATCTCATCCTCCTCTTCAGTTTCCAGCCGGTCGCCGTCGCCGCCGTCGCCGGAGTTCGCCAGAATCCGGTGAAGAAGCAACCGCAACTTTGGGTTCATGGTATAACTCTCTCTCCTCGCTGGTTCTTGCATTTTGGAAGCCATGGGTGGGTAGATCTGATCACGCTGAGCATTTTGGTGGTCAGATCGCCGTCAGAAGTCACCGGAAAAGCCATCGCCACCGCGGTCAACGCCGGAGCCGCCGCGGTCAACGCCGGAGTAACCGCCAGAAAACCTCCTTCGCCGCCGTGTCTTCAACCGGTTATTCAGGGGGCTGGTTCAGATGGGTTGGAGCAGGATTGGAGCTGGTTTGGTTGGGTTTAGATCGGTTTAGGTTAACCGGTCAACTCTCTGTCAACGGTTGACTTTGACCCGGTTCACCTAAACCGGTCAATTGGAATCCGGTTCAATTGGTCAACCGGTTCAAAGGAGTGGTCAACCGGTTTAGTTGGGTCAGCGGTCAGCGGTCAACGGTCAACGGTCAGCGGTCAACGGCCGGTCAACGCCGTGGTCAACGCCGGTCAACGCGTTGACTCCGGCCGGTTTGTATGTGCGGTTCGTGTGCGGGTGTTCGGGACGTTTCGGGGTTCGTGTTCGTGTGTTCGGGAGGTTCGGGTTTAGTTTGGGGTCTCGGGAATCCGTATCCGCATCCGTGCCGTTCGTTCCGTCAAATCACTGTGAGTAGGCTCAAACACTGTAGTTGCATATAGACGATAAATGGGAAACCGTAGAGATAGGAATGCATACCCGTGAATATTGAATTGAATTGAATTGAATTGAGTGATTGACTGAATTAACGGTAAACCGGCTAGGGTTAAAGAAGCATGTTAGACTTTAAAACGGATTAAACCTGATTGTGTGCCGCTAGGTTGGTAATAGCGTTGCGTGATGCATTCTAATAGTCGTTGCATGACTAGGGTCGCATATGCATATATATATATATATATATATATATATATATATAAGTAAGAACGGTAATTAAATGAATCTATATACGGGAAGTAAAACGAGTTAAAATACGGAAGTTAAACCTGAACGAACGTATTGAATATGAATGGTGTCAGGGTTTCCCGAGGTTTAATGAATTAAGTAATGAATGATGAGACGTCGGGGAGTTTAGTAAGCTACTAGCTCTAAACCGACGGATCGAGGAGTTGTTAAAAGATGACTAGGATTGGTTAAGAAATGAGAAGTGTCGTGGTTGGTGAACTGTCTACGGGTTAGCAGGCGGCTAACCCAGGGTAGCGGGCGTGAATTAGTTAAAAGACGTTAGAAACCCTAATAGGCATGTTTGTGTGGTTGTGAGTCTACTTCGGTGTTGGGCCGAGTAGACTGTTGATTGCGTGATTGTGTTTGCTGTGTGGTTGTGGTTAACCTTTTGTGCAGGCCTTTAGATCGTCTCGGTGTTGGGCCGAGCGATCCTTGTTGTTGCTTAACTCGGTAGCGGGACCGGTTAAGTTGTGGTGCTGACTCGGTACGGTGCCGAGTCAGAGCGGTGTTGTGTGTGAGTAGACTTGCGGGATGCGGGGTTGAGTGGATTGTTGTTATTGATTGAGATTGATTGCTAGAGTCCAAGCGAGTCTGCGTGTTTACATTTCTGCACTAGGACTCTAGGGTGCGTTAGATCCCGCAAGTCTAGGTGTGTGATTACGTTCTGGTACTTCCGACCCGATTGGATCCTCGGGTAGTTACCTAACCGGACCATGGTGATTCTGGTTATGGTGTTAACCTATGGAGTGATGTCTGTAGGTGTGTGGTCCGGAGAATACGGGGTCGCATCCTAGGGTCAGACTGCATGGAAGCTTGGGCTATCTAGGGGTAGCCGGAGTCGCCGCGTATCGATGGACAGAGAACGGTGTCCTAGTCGTTGTGTGGACGGCTAGGAGTCGAGGGTTAGTTGCCATATCGGTAACGGTGAAAACCCGTGGAAGTTACCAAGATCGTAGGGGCCCAGCGTGTGTGTTTGGTGTAGTTGGTAGTGCGCGGTAGATAGATCGAGTCTCAATCGGGGACATGTGCCGCAGTGCTCCCGATTTCCTCTAATCGCCTTCTCGTTCTTTTGGCAATTGTTTGTGTGTGGGCTCGACACGACGCGGTAGAGCGTGATCGGCTATTTTGTTGATTGATTGTTATTTTGGGGTTTCGGGCGGATCTATAGATGGTAGATAGAGTAGAAGCCCTAGTGGGGAGCCGATTCATTGGGTGATCTTAGATCGCTCATTAGACTCTTTTTGTGTTTTCAGGTGTTGCAGCGACGGACGCGGGAGGTCCTCGGTGTAGTTTCGGGATGGCTTGTAGAGGGTTTTGATTCGATAAATTTTGGGGGTTTTCTCTCGGTTCGGCTTGACGCCTCTTTTGTATTGATTTGCGTGTTGATTGTTTATTGATGAAAGCGATTTGTAAAGTGACGATTAAACGTTGTACCGAACGTTTGATTTACTCAGAAATGAATATGTTTTCATGATATTGTGTTTAGTCCGAACCGACACAACTCGCTGAAGTAGTGCAGGACGGCCGACTTGCATTACGAAAGTGAGGATAGCGGGGTCAAGGATAGGTCGGTGCGAGCCTTTGTCTCAATCCGATCTGTCTCTGGCTTCGTCCTGTGGCGAACTTTTCCTGTTTGACTTGCTCGGGTTCGATCGGTCATGTTCTTGTTTGATTGTTGGCCGGTCAGCTCGACGGTCAGCGGAGAATGGGAAAGGGGCGTTACTTTGACAGTCCTAATTCTGAATCAGTAAACAAACCTATAGACAGAGGCGCGGGGGGGGGGGGCCCGGTACCCCCACAGTCCCCATGAAGATGATTTCCTGGAACTGTCAGGGCCTCTGTGGGCTGCTGACAAAACCTAGGCTGAGAGAACTTTGTCGCCAACAACATCCCGATATCTTATTCTTAGTGGAGACGATGAATGTATCCTCAGTTGTTCAAGATGTTGCTTCTACTTTAGGATTTCCCAATTTCATTTCTGTACCTCCTTCATCGACTCGCGGTGGAGGCTGATAGGTTCTAAGTTTTCCCTATACTAAACTGCAAGTGAACAGCAATGTCAAAGTAGTATATAGGGTTATCGAATCCACAGGGACACTCGGTCTCAAGAGAATCAAACTGTAGGAATAAATACTAGAAATAAGCAAATAGTGAATAAATTGCGGTGCGAGAAAGTAAATCAGTAGCAAAGATTAACGGTTGTGAAGCAAGTAATTAAAAGCGTCAAGCCTAGGGTATTCTCAGGAAATCAGACAAGCAGACAGTTCATTCAGCAAGGATCTAATTAAGAACGGTTCTAGAACTCAAAACACAGATATAGAATTAACCAAATTCCTTTGCGATAATTCTCTAAGTCTAAGTGCAGCAAACCAAACTTTCGTTTGCGAGAACTAACAGATTAAACTAGCAATAAGTCCAAGTTTGATATGTTCACAATTATCCTAAACCAAACTTCCGTTTGCGCAAAGTTTAATTGCCCAATTTAATTAGTTCAGATTCCTAAACCCCACTTCCGTGACGTATTTAGCAACCTAAGATCTAGATTCTAATTGATCAGGTTAGAACTAGCTTTAAGCACAATTAAATTGAAGAACAGATATAGTTATGAATCCTTAACTGAATTTGAACAAGTCTAGCAAGTCATGAAATCCTATGTGAGAAACCCTAAACCTAACTAGGAATCTACTCAGACATAGATGATGAAAACATAATCATAGAATGAATAAATTGCATAAAAGAATAAGAGTAAAAAGGGGTTCGAAATCTTCTCCAAATACAGATGATGTAACAGGTTCAGATCAGCCCCAAAAAGCTCTAAAATCCTCTGCTCTTAATTATGAATTGCGTAATGTAAAAAGTATAAAGCGTATCTAATAAAGACACTAAAAACTCTAATATATAGGCATAATCTCGGCCAGGGGCTTCTTTGTAAATATCAGGAACTTCTGGATCAAAGTGCAAATTCTTCACTCTTCTAAACCGCCGAGTTTTTGGCCCATCTCGCTGGTGCATCGATCGATGCTAGAGTGCAACGATCGACACCTTCCTCTGTTTCGGACAGTGAACTCTATCTCTCGGCCAAACACTCCAAAAATCTCCAAAATGCTCCATTATCTCCAATTCAGCTCCCAACCTGATTATATCTGTAAAAGACTCTAAAAGAACACAAAAGACACTAAAAACATACTTATATCATGGTCTAAAACTAGTAAAAACCATGATATATCAACTCCCCCACACTTAGCCTTTGCTTGCCCTCAAGCAAAACAGAGAACTAAAACATGGTGAAGAGGTTTGAAAACTCTTCAGAAACTCATTTCATCCTAGAAGCTACAATACTCAGATTCCCCTTAGTAAACCACTGCAAGAATCAATCACAGGATATCAAGACCACAATGTAATTCCCCCACACTTAGCAACTGTCCTAGGTAAACTCCACAATCACATTCAAGCATTCAAATTCTCCCTACTGACTTCTGCAAGTATTTAAGTGCGGTCTCACCTAAGGAGTATCGATCTAAAGGCACATGGATTCTTACCTTATCAGCTCTAGACCACCATACTATCTTTCTCTAGTCCCTTTCTTCTCTTTCCCTTCTTTAACAACTGATTTTTCCCCACTGGGTATCATTTTATTTTTTTTATCAGTGTTCTTCCCGTTATGGGGTGTACTTTGGACACATTCCATGGATCACATGAGAGATAATAGTGTTTGCCACTATTCTCATGACCACTTCGGAGTTACTAACTCATCCTCAGTTTATTATATATATATTTTTTTTTTACTTTATAGAAGGGGAGAAGGGGACTAAATAGGACAGGTTTACAGGCTGTGTCAGAACTAACAGGGAATCCGACATAAAGCATACCAAGCCCTTAGGTGAGAAATCTAAGTCAGTATTAAGGTTGAAGTCAGTAAAAGATCCTCTGATACCTGAAGTGATGTGGGTGTTCCCAGTAGGTTGATCTGTGATGGGGTTTTCTAACAGTCATAGATAGATCCTGCAACTTCATCCCAATGGTTACTTAAGTTCCTGCAAGTCTTGTAAATCTTCTCAGAAAATCATAGTTTCTTACTTAAACAATTTTGACTCAATAAAACAAAATTTTTTGAAAAACGGACTGACTCTTAAGAAAACAGAAAACAAAAGTCAGTAGCACCTCCCCCACACTTAAGACACACTGTCCCCAGTAGTGTCCAGCGAAGGCTCGGTAAAAAGAAAATAAAAATTGAAAAGGTGGAATTATGTCTGTCGGGTTACCTCTGTCGTTCAGCATCGACCGTTGCACTAAGTGCATCGACCGTTACTTGGCGATTTTCGTGTATAGTCGATCGTTGCTCAGGACCGCAACGATCGCTGCAATGCGATTCCTTTCGTGTTGTGACGATCGACACAGAAATGCATCGATCGCTGCACTGCGATTTAACCGAGACCTGCAAACATAAACTCACCAGAAACAAAACAAACGTAAAATCCTAACAAAAACACTAAAAATGAAAAAGAAAAACACCAGTACCTAATGGTGGGTTGCCTCCCACCCAGCGCTTGTTTAAGGTCAATAGCTTGACCGGACGGATGAGAATTTTTCAAGTAGAGGGTGCAGCATCCAGAGGCAAAATCTGACCTCTTGGAATCTCGGCCTTAGCCCAATAGTGTTTTACCCTCTGCCCATTAACAGCAAACTCATTACCTTCCTTGCCAATTAAAATGACAGCTCCATATGGACGCACTTCCTTTATTGTGTAGGGACCGGACCATCTTGATTTCAGCTTCCCTGGAAACAAATGCAGACGAGAATTGTACAGAAGTACCTGGTCATTAGGCTCAAACCGTCTAGAAACAATCTTTTTATCATGATAAGCCTTAGTCCTCTCCTTGTACAGCTTTGAGTTCTCATAGGCAAGATGTCTAATCTCATCCAACTCATTGAGCTGTATCAATCTCCTCTCTGCAGCTGGTTTGAGGTCAAAGTTCATCTGTTTTACAGCCCATGCTGCCTTGTGCTCAAGTTCTACTGGCAGATGACATGCTTTTCCATACAGCAAATGGAATGGAGTAGTCCCTAATGGTGTTTTAAATGCAGTCCTGTAGGCCCATAAAGCATCATCAAGCTTAGCTGCCCAATCTTTCCTTGTCTTCCCAACTGTCTTCTCCAAGATCTCCTTGATTTGTCTGTTAGAAACCTCTACCTGTCCACTAGTCTGTGGGTGATAAGGAGTAGCAACTCGGTGATGCACTCCATGCTTCTTCAGGAGCTTCTCAAAAACCTTATTAATAAAGTGAGATCCTCCATCACTAATTACTATCCGGGGTACTCCAAATCTAGGGAATATGATAGATTTAAACAGCTTAATGACTACTGAAGAGTCATTGGTTGGACTGGCTATTGCTTCTACCCACTTAGAAACATAATCCACAGCAACTAATATGAATTTATTCCCATAAGATGAGGGAAAGGGACCCATAAAGTCTATGCCCCAGCAATCAAAAACCTCAACCTCAAGAATGAAATTCTGAGGCATCTCATGCTTCCTGCTAATTTTCCCTCTTCTCTGGCAGGCATCACAATGAGAAATAAAGGAATGAGTATCAGCGAACATTGTAGGCCACCAGAAACCTGCTTGCAAAACTTTAGACACAGTCTTAAATGTAGCAAAATGTCCTGCATAATCTGAACCGTGACAGTGGAAAAGGATATCTGGAACCTCTGACTCAGCAACACATCTTCTATAAAGGCCATCCGAACAATGCTTATAGAGGTAAGGTTCATCCCAATAGTACCTCCTAAGTTCTCTGAAGAACCTCTTCTTTTCATATCCTTTCAGATTATCTGGTTCAGTCTCTGCAGCTAGATAATTGGCTATGTCTGCATACCATGGTCGATCATTTGTTGTGACAGCGTAAATCTCGAACTCATGCTTTCCAATCCGTACCATAAAAGTTTCTGGGTCTGTATCCGCGCTGCAACGATCGTCACAATCAGGTGTATCGATCGTTACTGCCCCGATAGATGCATCGATCGACGCTGATGTAGCATCGATCGACGCAACGCGATTAATCCGACAGTTCTGCAGATTTCTGTCCAAATCTGTCTCACAGATTGTCCCAACCATATTGACGTTTTCTTCAGGCAAGTAGTCATTAATTGGCACATCCTCCTCTACGAGCATCCTTGAAAGATGATCAGCAACTCCATTCTCAACCCCTTTCTTGTCTCTCACTTCAATATCAAATTCCTGAAGCAACAGGATCCATCTCAACAATCTCGGCTTAGCATCCTTCTTCTGCATCAGATACTTCAGTGTTGAATGATCAGTGTGGACAATTACCTTAGAGCCAACAAGATAAGAGCGAAATTTCTCAAATGCAAAGACAACTGCCAGCAACTCCTTTTCTGTTGTGGCATAGTTTCTTTGTGCATCATCCAGTGTCCTACTGGCATAATAGATAGCATGAAGTTTTCTATCTTTCTTTTGCCCAAGAACAGCTCCCACAGCATAATCACTTGCATCGCACATTACTTCGAAAGGCAAATCCCAATCCGGTGGCTGAACTACGGGAGCACTCACTAATGCCTGCTTGATTTGTTCAAATGCAGTTTGACAATCTGCAGTGAACTCAAATTTGGTGTCTTTACACAGCAAAGCAGTTAGTGGCCTAGCAATCCTACTAAAATCCTTAATGAACCGTCTATAGAAACCAGCATGTCCAAGAAAGCTTCTAATAGACTTAACAGAATCAGGTGCCTGCAGGTTCGTTATTACCTCGATTTTGGCGCGGTCCACCTCTATTCCTGCTTCGGACACCTTATGTCCAAGCACAATGCCATCTCTGACCATGAAATGACACTTCTCCCAGTTAAGAACTAAGTGCTTCTCTTCACATCTTTTCAGAACCTTACACAGATTATCTAAGCATTCATTATAGGATGATCCATATACTGAGAAATCATCCATGAATACTTCCATAAAATCCTCAATCATATCTGTGAATATGGACATCATGCATCTCTGGAAAGTGGCTGGTGCATTGCAGAGTCCAAAAGGCATCCTACGGTAGGCAAATGTCCCATATGGACAAGTGAAAGTGGTCTTTCCCTGATCCTCTGGATGGATGGGGATCTGAAAGAAACCTGAGTATCCATCTAAAAAGCAGTAGTAAGGATGATTTGCTAACCTTTCGAGCATCTGATCAATAAAAGGCAGAGGAAAATGATCTTTCCTGGTAGCAGCATTAAGCTTCCTGTAATCTATGCACATCCTGTGTCCTGTCACAGTCCTAGTAGGTATTAGCTCGTTCTTCTCATTCTTCACAACTGTAACACCGCCCTTCTTTGGCACTACATGGACTGGACTCACCCAATCACTGTCAGAGATAGGATATATAATTCCAGCGTCAAGGAGTTTCATAATCTCCTTTTTGACTACTTCCTGCAGATTAGGATTAAGTCTCCTCTGATGTTCGATTGATGTCTTGGACTCATCCTCAAGATGTATCCGGTGCATGCACAGCTCTGGTGAGATACCTGAAATATCATTAAGGGAATAGCCAAGAGCTTTGCGATGCTTGCGCAGCTTGCTTAGCAGTAAAGTGAGCTCTGCGTTGTTCAAACTAGCGTTGACAATCACTGGATAAGTTGAATTCGGTCCAAGAAATGCGTACCTTAGCCCCGATGGAAGTTGTTTCAGATCTATTTTCGGAGCTTTTTCCTCTGCCCAGTCTCTGTCGACTTGCAACGATCGTTGCTTAGTTGGTATCGATCGTTGCAGTCCCGCGTCAGACACTTCTACTTGCATTGCAACCTCGACAGAATCCATCAATCTTGTATAGCACATCGCAGGCTCGTCCTGCAGGTATTCCAACTCCAAAATAGAACTCAGTAAAGCCCTTTCTAGTGGGTCCTCAGCATGTGATTGATGGAAGTACTCTGCAGCCAAATCACCCAATGTGTCCACATAAAAGGTCTGCCCATCGATGGTCGGTCTCTTCACCAGTTTGTTCATGTCAAAACTCATCTTCAGATCACCCACATTCAGAATTATCTTACCTCCTTGACAGTCAATCATCGCACCAGCTGTTGCTAAGAAAGACCTGCCTAGAATTAATGGGTCTTTTGGCTCCTGTCCATATTGTAGAACCACAAAATCAGTTGGGATTACGCACTTGCCAACTGTTATAGGCACATCCTCTATTACTCCTTCTGGAATCCTGACTGATATGTCTGCCAGAACCAGTGATATCCTAGTTGGTATAAAATCTGTCATCCCCAGTCTTTTAGCAACAGAAAGGGGCATTAGATTTACACTGGAGCCAAGATCACATAGGGACCTTTCGAACCTCTCCTTATAGATAGCACAATCTAACACGAAGCTGCCCGGATCTTTCAATTTCTCTGGAATTCTACCTTGAACCACTGCACTACATACTTCATTGAGCATCATTATACTTTCTTCATCAGACCATTTACCAGAAATTGCATCCTTGAGGCATCTCTTCATCATGGGGGAAGTTTCAATGGAATCCAACAAAGGTACTTCAACCTTTACCTTTTTTATGAACTCCTTCCATTTTGCATATTGCCTATCATTCTTAGCTTTTCTGGGGTTCTTGGGATAAGGTATCTTAGGCTTGTATACTCTTTCAGCCGACTGTTTCGGGTTTTCAGCACTCGAACTTTCTGCAGTCACCTTGTGTCGATCGTTGCCTTTATTGCACCGATCGATGCTAGGCGACTTTGTTACGACCTCCGGTTCCTTGATTTCGCTTGGTAACGATCGCTGCTGAGATGCATCGATCGATGCTCGGCGAATATCGCGTATCTCATCCTCCAATTCTTCAATTTCCACGAGTTCCTCAACGCTTAACTGCTTTTTCTCGCCAGATGACAGCTCCTTACCACTTCTTAATGTCACGGCATTGCATTGGTATTTAGGATTGGCATCAGTCCTCCCCGGGAGATATCCTTCTTCCCTTTGAGCATGTCCAGCAGTTTTTGCAACCTTAGCATCAAGCTCTTTCATGTGCGTGTTCAAACTTTCAAACTTCCCATTCAGCTCCATGTAAATTGTATCCATCTTTGCATCAGCATCTGCTGCATACTTAGTCTGATTTTCCATCATCTGTCTTAGCATCATCTCCACTTTACTATCAGACTCATTGGCTTTCTTAAAACCACTTTGCTGAACTCCATTTGAGAATCTGTTTCCCTGTTGATTTCTAAATCTATTGCTTTGGAAACTAGAACTCCCCATGTAATTCACTTCTTCTTCCTGAGTGTCCTCCTCAGTCTGAATCACCTCTACATCTTGGGCAAAGTGGACAGCTTTCTTACTTGTCAGGAGATTGTAGACTGTGTCTAGTCTAGATCTAATCTCAGTCATGTTAGAATCCTCTATACTTCCACCGGATTTCTTCCTCTTTTCATCCATAGATTTGCAACTGTAGCTGTTAATAAGGTTCCCAATCAACTGCACAGCTTGTGTAGGAGTCCTGGTGTTGAAGTTAGCATTACTGGAATTGTCCAGCGCAGTCTGATAAGGAAGATCTATGCCTCTGAAGAAAATACCAATCAGCTGTACTTCTGTGAATCCATGGTGTGGACAGTCACGCTGATACTGCTTAAATCTCATCCAGGCAGTCTTCAAGGGCTCCACGGCTCCTTGGGAAAAGGTGAGTATGTCCTGTCTGGACTGATCCGAGCGTGCATCATCATAAAAGTGACGCAGGAACTCACTCTTTAAGGCTGCCCAAGTAGTATACTGACCAGGTGCCAGTTGTCTCAGCCATGCACTAGCGTCTCCAGCAAGACTGTGCGGAAATAGCTTAAGGAACAGATAGTCCGGGCATACTCCTTCATACTTCATGCCAGTGACTATGTCCTCAAACTTGTCAATGTGATCCATAGGCTGCTCTGCTTGAAGACCATGAAAAGCAATCTGTCTCATTAGCTGGTAGTAGATGGTTTTTACCTCAAAATCATTCCTCTCGAAAGCAGGAAGCACTAGAGCTGCTCGGTTTGCATGAAACTCATCAGGTCTGTTGTAATCAGCTAGTGTCCTCTCATGAACCACCATCTCTCTACCTTGGGCCTGTCCTTGACCCTGGTTTTGGTTCAGCTCCTGTTGCTCAGGAGGATCAGGGATAACATTCCCTTCAGCATCAACCCGATGCCCAGCAGCATTGTACGGGTTGTCATCTTGGTCCCTCAGGGTACCTTCAGCGTCTGGTATCAAGATCAAACGTTCTCGTACCATTCTCTCTCTCTTTTCTCTTCTGTTAGTCCTTTCTAGACGTCCAAGTTCCTCTAGTCCGAGATTAAGCAAGCTCGAGTTCGGATTACTTCGAGTTTTCTGCGTTGGCATAAACTGTCTGTAATCGTCCAGCAACGATCGATGCTATCAGTGCAACGATCGATTCAATCTCAGAATCGCCTAGTGACGATCGACGCAAGGTATGCAACGATCGACGCAAGGTGAAATTCGTACCTGCGACAGAAAGAAACCGAGAAAAAGAAAATCAGCAAAATCAAAAAAAATAAAAACGAAAAAGAACAAAAACAAAAAGAAAAATTTCTAGCAGAAACCCTAAGTTCGGTCCTATCGAAGACTCAAAGAGTCCCCGGCAACGGCGCCAAAAACTTGATAGGTTCTAAGTTTTCCCTATACTAAACTGCAAGTGAACAGCAATGTCAAAGTAGTATATAGGGTTATCGAATCCACAGGGACACTCGGTCTCAAGAGAAACAAACTGTAGGAATAAATACTAGAAATAAGCAAATAGTGAATAAATTGCGGTGCGAGAAAGTAAATCAGTAGCAAAGATTAACGGTTGTGAAGCAAGTAATTAAAAGCGTCAAGCCTAGGGTATTCTCAGGAAATCAGACAAGCAGACAGTTCATTCAGCAAGGATCTAATTAAGAACGGTTCTAGAACTCAAAACACAGATATAGAATTAACCAAATTCCTTTGCGATAATTCTCTAAGTCTAAGTGCAGCAAACCAAACTTTCGTTTGCGAGAACTAACAGATTAAACTAGCAATAAGTCCAAGTTTGATATGTTCACAATTATCCTAAACCAAACTTCCGTTTGCGCAAAGTTTAATTGCCCAATTTAATTAGTTCAGATTCCTAAACCCCACTTCCGTGACGTATTTAGCAACCTAAGATCTAGATTCTAATTGATCAGGTTAGAACTAGCTTTAAGCACAATTAAATTGAAGAACAGATATAGTTATGAATCCTTAACTGAATTTGAACAAGTCTAGCAAGTCATGAAATCCTATGTGAGAAACCCTAAACCTAACTAGGAATCTACTCAGACATAGATGATGAAAACATAATCATAGAATGAATAAATTGCATAAAAGAATAAGAGTAAAAAGGGGTTCGAAATCTTCTCCAAATACAGATGATGTAACAGGTTCAGATCAGCCCCAAAAAGCTCTAAAATCCTCTGCTCTTAATTATGAATTGCGTAATGTAAAAAGTATAAAGCGTATCTAATAAAGACACTAAAAACTCTAATATATAGGCATAATCTCGGCCAGGGGCTTCTTTGTAAATATCAGGAACTTCTGGATCAAAGTGCAAATTCTTCACTCTTCTAAACCGCCGAGTTTTTGGCCCATCTCGCTGGTGCATCGATCGATGCTAGAGTGCAACGATCGACACCTTCCTCTGTTTCGGACAGTGAACTCTATCTCTCGGCCAAACACTCCAAAAATCTCCAAAATGCTCCATTATCTCCAATTCAGCTCCCAGCCTGATTATATCTGTAAAAGACTCTAAAAGAACACAAAAGACACTAAAAACATACTTATATCATGGTCTAAAACTAGTAAAAACCATGATATATCAGAGGCTTAGCTTTACTTTGGCGCTCTTCTGTTTCTGTTTCAGTAAATTCCCAAGATGTAAGGTTGATCGATGTTTTTATAAGAAGTAATGAAGCGTGTTTCTATTTATCGTGTATATATGGACACCCTGTCCAGCAATACAGAGTTGATCTATGGAACCGTTTACAACATATTGGTTCAGACCGCCAGGAACCATGGCTTTTGTTCGGTGATTTTAATGAATTGCTCTCAAATTCAGAAAAAGGGGGGACAAGTCAGAGATGATTGGACTTTCAGACATTTGCGGAATTTGTATGCTATGTGTGATCTTCAAGATTTGCGATCTCCAGATAGTCGCTTCTCATGGATACGACAGGGTCAGTTTGATGTCATTGAGGAATGTTTGGATAGGGTCGCCGTCAACACAGCCTGGTTAGCGAGTTTCCCGACCTCCGAGGCTCGTTTTCTCCCATATACAGGTTCGGATCATAAACCAGTCCTTGTGCTGTTGGCTCATGATCATCAAACACGTAGAAAATCTTTCTATTTTAATTCTAGACTCCTCAAACTACCGGATTTCAGAGATTATGTGACTAAAGGTTGGCTGGATTTACCTTCTACGGCTACTATTGTTGATCAAATAAAGCAGGTTCGTACTGAATTGTCAAAATGTCGACGTAATAACAACCTAAACTCAGCTAGGCGAATTAGAGAATTGCAAGAGGATCTTAACCTCGCGTTAACCTCTGGCCAACGTGACAATGTTGAGAGTATAAAGAAGATACTCTCTGTGGCATATGCTGATGAGGAAGAATATTGGTACCAAAAAGGGCGACATGTAAAGCTTCTTGACGGCGACCGTAATACCAAGTATTTCCATGCTTGTACTAAGGAGAGGTATGCCCGAAATGTTATCATGTCAATTCAGGATAATCAAGGAAACTGTGTATCTGGTGAAGCGAATATAGGGGCAGTGGGTATACAATACTTTCAGAACCTTTTTGCTTCATCTCACAATGCAGTGGATCTCTCTATCTTTCAAGGATTTGTACCGACAGTATCTGATGAGATAAATGAATCACTCACCAGCGATTTCACAGACCAAGAGATTTACCAAGCAGTTTGTGCGATTGGTTCAGACAAAGGGCCTGGACCGGATGGTTTCACAGCCAAATTTTATCAAGAATGTTGGGACATTGTAGGAGTAGCAGTGAGACAAGGGGTCCGTCGTTTCTTCCAGACCAGTGTCATGAACACTTCCATCAACCACACTAACATTCAACTGATACCCAAAGTTACCAGTCCGGCTTCATTTCAAGACTTCAGACCAATTGGTTTATGTAATGTGATGTACAAAATTATCTCCAAGCTGCTTGTTATGCGTTTGCAACAGCATCTTGACATGATAGTGTCTGAATCTCAAGCGGCATTCACTCCTAGAAGATTGGCCTCGAACAACATACTCATTGCCAATGAAATGATGCACTCTCTCAAGGCGAGAAAGCGGGTTTCTAAATCATATATGGCTATCAAAACCGACATTTCTAAAGCATATGACAGGGTGGAATGGGATTTTCTCGAAGCTACAATGCGGGCGTTTGGTTTTTCGGAAATTTGGATATCCTGGATTATGGCTACGGTACGTTCAGTATCTTTCTCGCTTCTGATCAATAATACACCATATGGTAATTTTCAACCGGAAAGAGGGCTGCGCCAAGGAGATCCGTTATCACCTTATCTCTTTATAATCTGTGCGGACGTTTTGAGCCACCTTATTAATAAGAGTATAGCAGAGAAGAAGCTCCTGGGAATTGAAATAGGAATTGGAGTTCCGCGTATTAGCCATTTGTTCTTCGCAGATGACTCGCTCTTCTTTATCCTGGCCAATGAGCGCAACTGTCGGACGTTAAAACAGTGTTTTGATCTCTATGAAAGATGTTCGGGCCAAAAGATTAATACAGAGAAATCTACCATAACGTTTGGCACCAAGGTGAATGGTCAGTTAAAAAATCGACTTCAAAGAGTTCTAAACATTCACAAGGAAGGTGGAGGTGGTAAATATTTGGGGTTACCAGAAGTTTTTGGTAGAAAGAAAACAGAATTGTTCCAATCTATTATCGAGGCAGTGAAACGAAGAACATCTAGTTGGAAGTTCAAGTATCTTTCTCAAGCGGGTAAGGAAGTCATGCTCAAGTCCGTTGCACTATCGATGCCAGTTTTCTCAGGGTCTTGCTTCAAGTTACCCGTTCAGATAACAAGTGAAATTACGTCGTTACTGCGACAATTCTGGTGGGACAAAAAATGGACAGCCGTAGCATATCATGGGTGTCCTGGGACAAACTCCAGCTCCCTAAGTACAAAAGAGGAATTGGGTTTCGGGACCTGCCTAAGTTTAATGATTCTTTGCTCGCCAAGCAGGCTTGGAGATTACTTAAACATCCAAATTCTCTCTTCGCCAGATTTTTTAAAGCAAGATACTTCAAAGATTGCTCTGTTCTGGATGCCAAACCTCGGCATCTACAATCTTTTGGATGGTCATCTATCCTAGTTGGTATTTCTCTTCTGAAACGAGGAATCCGTCATAACATAGGAGATGGTGAAAGCACTCGTATATTCCAGGACAACTGGATTCCTTCTCCTATACCGCGAGGGCCAGACCAGCACAGCCTAATGCTGAAGTTTTAATTTCACAGAGTCCAACTGTGAGTACTCTTATCACTGAATCAGATAACAACCGTACATGGAATATCGACAAGTTGAATGAGTTAATCCATGCTGAAGATCATGCGCTTATTACTTCCATACATCTCACTAGAAAGAAAGAACCGGATGCTATGATTTGGGACTATTCTCCGGATGGTGTTTACTCTGTTAAGAGTGGCTATAAGTTTGCTTGGAACTCTGAACCTATCTTGTCTAGCATTACTCCAAATCATGGAAGCGTTGATCTGAAAAACAGAATCTGGAAACTAAAGATTCAACCTCACATACGACACTTCTTATGGCGGTTAGTCTCCCAAGCTCTTCCTTCGACTACAAGACTCCGGACACGAGGGTTGCCAATCAGTGCACTTTGTCGTCATTGTAGAAAGGACAATGAAAGTTTAAATCATATTTTCTTTGAATGCTCTGTATCTTCTCAGATATGGAATTCAGCTCATCTCTCTGACCTTCATTGGATTACATCACCTTCTCCAGACCTTGAAACAAATATCGAGGCTCTTATGGACAGGATGTCAAATGCGGATCTCACTAACGAAGAGCAGTTCATGCCTTTCTGGATTCTCTGGAGGATATGGAAGTCTCGCAATTCCTTCATATTTGCAAATAAGAGCATCAATATCGCCTTTGAAGTGGGTCTATGCTTGGATGAGGTTAAAGAATGGTTAGCGCTCAAATCTTCTACAAATATGGGAAGCTCTCAACAACATACTTCAGAGCAATGGTGTCTTCCCGTTTATCCTACTTTGAAATGCAATTTCGATGCATCTTTTGATCCAGTTACAGGTCATGCAACTGGTGGTTGGATCATTCGGGACCATTACGGAAGGACTCTTCTATGGGGTTTTCAAAGACTGGGCCCTGTATCTTCAGCATTAGAAGCAGAAGCTGCAGCATTGCTCTTAGCGTCCACAACTTGTTTTGATCACAAGTTTCTTAACATGATTTTCGAAGGTGATTCTCTCCTACTTATTAATCATCTCCTACATCGGTCTCAACAGTGGAGCATCCATAATATCACCCTTGATATCACTGAGCTTGCGAAGCACTTCTCTTTCGTGGATTTCAGACACGTTCCTCGTGTACTCAATAGAGCTGCGCATATTATTGCTACTTCTTCAGGAACCAGTTTCATTTCAGACTCTGTACCTATTTGGTTAAAGCCAATTACTGATTCAGATGTTGTAAACTCGTTTGTTTCATAATGAAAGTAATGTTTTAGTCGGAAAAAAAAAAATTCACATTTGAAATTTTATATTTGCAGATGTGTGTTATAATGTGTATATATTAACGAAATTGATGTTTTCTAGGTGTTTTGTTTAAATATTTTCACTTGTAAGTGATAAATATTAAATTTAGGGTTTTTAAGACTTCTAAGAGAAGTCTGAATTTTGGGGTATGTCAGACTTCCAAAAGAAGCATGAGACATATTTAAGTTTTCAACTTAAATAAAAATATTTTGAACCAAATATACCTTCAATAGTTAAATTTATATAAATCAAAATTGATTATGTTTAATTTATGTATAAATTTTTTGTATCAAATTATTTTTTTATTTATAATTTTTAATTTAAATTTTCAACTTAAATACTTATGAGACTTTTGGTTCAAATAACCATGTAGCTTGATCTATATTTGATATAAGAAGTTGGATATCATGTTTTAATCAGTAGGGTTAGATCGAGATTTCTGAATTTTCATTCATATTGTTACATTTACATATACTGGCTAGTTTGTGACTATGTTAAAGGAGTTTGATGTTTTTTATAAGTTTTCTATATAATATGATGGTATTTAAGTAGTAATTATTAGATTTAGGGTATCTCAAACTTCCAAGTTAATCTGGTTTAAGTACATGATTTGTCAGACTTCTAGTGAAGTATGACTAAACTGAACCCAATAAACTACCCTATTTGGGAATTTACCCCCATATATAAATAAAAGTTACCAACCCTAATTTGTAAAAGACATTATCAAGTGTCTCTCTCTAAAATGAAAAGTTTCTCTCTCTAAACACTCTCAAAACTATCTGGAACCCTCGTCGCCACCGCCACCGCCGTCGTCATTTCTTCATTCTTGTAATTACCTCTCCTTTTTCGTGTCTCTTTACCAGTCCATGCACCGCTGTCGTCATCTTTTAATCTTTTTTTTTCTGCAAATTTTTTAGATCTATACAAAAGAAATAATTTTTTCTATGATCTTTGTCTAGATATAAACTAAAATATGTGTTTTTACTTTTTCTCGTTTTAGATCTAAATGAAAAGGTTTACTCCCACTACAATAAAACAGCGTTTTTGCGACTGAACCTTGCGACTATACTTGTAGTCATAACATTTGGCCACTATTAGGGGACAATATAGCTACTATTTTGCGACAACGGATATATGGACGTTTATTAGTCGCTTATATACGACCAAAAATGTCATCAATGTCGTCGTCGGTTTACGACTGATTAACGACCATCGTTGATATGATGACTATTTTTGTGTCTGATGTTAAGAGTCGTAGAACAATCGCGAATTGGTCAGTACATGGGCGACAAAT
Source organism: Orychophragmus violaceus (assembly GCA_030180135.1). Lineage (NCBI taxonomy): Eukaryota > Viridiplantae > Streptophyta > Magnoliopsida > Brassicales > Brassicaceae > Orychophragmus > Orychophragmus violaceus. The sequence continues at coordinate 89,414,787 of CM058231.1, forward strand.
TTGCTACTTCGGTATAGTAGTAACCAAGTCATTTATTTGTCGCTATTGATACGATTAAAATTGAACTCATTATTCGTGTCGAAAAGTAGTCGGGTATGGGTCGTATCATATAGTATTTTTGGATTTAGTAATAATAATATGAGATAGTTTGGTCTTCTGGAGTCCATACATACGATGTGTTTTGAATGCAAACTATAAATGTGCAAAAACTTTTATTTCCGTATCACAAATGAAATATATAATTTGATATTTGAATTTAACAATAACCAAATTTATCAGAGTTTCTATATATGCTATTTAAATAATGTAATAAAAAGGAGATTTTGATATATAGTGGACATAAAAGTTGTAAATATTAACGACAAATGTGTTTTTAAAAGAAACATGAAGACAATCAATAAATCATCTAACCCAAAAATAACAAATTTTAATAAGGTCTTCTAAAACATGTACATAATTTAGAAGATATTTAACCAGGCATAATTTCTTCAGGATATTAGTCAGGTACCGGATTTGGAAAGCTACAAAATAGAAAACAATGTATGAATTCCGGAAACATATAAAGCATATTACATAATGAGTTGCATTTGATTTATGACCAAAACCTATTGAGAAATCCATTTAAGTCCGGATTATTGGTTTGATCGTACATAATCGTTGACATCCTTCTTCTCCTTTAAGCCAAACTACACCTAATTAAACAAACTTTATACACAAACACCATTAACATTTTAAACAATATAGAAATCAAAAGTATCATCAATCCTTAACCCATACATGTAATACACCATGAGATCATTCTAAAAATAAACTAAATTAAATTTCTAATCATACCAATTTCGTGCTTTCTGTAGAAGCACCGAAGAATCACAAATAGATGTCTATCAGCATCCTTCCAAAACATTTTTACTAGTTCCTTAGCATCTTCCCCGAGAAATAAACACCGAAGACCGGAGGCTAGAAAAAAATGTATTTTCATTTTCTATTATCAGAGACAAACAACAAAACATATGTGAGGAAGATTATATAGGCATTTTTTTAACTAACCTTAGGTCGTGAATTATAAACTGCAGCTTTGGTCGACCTATCCAATGAGGTTCAAGGTTTCCAACAAGTGTAACAACACCAAGGACATCTATAATAGAAAAATAAAATCATTTAGAAAACTATACCTTAATTTATTTAGTTAATAATATAATGTTTACCAGATACGTAAATAATATGATTAATATAATCCGATAAAGGAAACAACTATATAGACTAAAAGTCACTTATAGGGTATAATCACAAACTCTCACATCTAATATATCCGGAAACGATTCAAATTGCATAAAATGACATTCCGAAATATTATCATAAGTGAGGCAGAAAGATGTGTTTAACCCGAATATGAACTTAAAATCGTGAGGGGTCAACGACACATATACAACTCAAGCATTCACAAGTTTAAACCAACGACCCTCACACCATGTAGAGAAACGGAATTTCTCAATGAAAGAGGCAGAAACAGTTGCCTTTATTTTGATACCCTAAATCAATAAACGAATACCTTAATAAAACATGTAATGACCCAATAAATAAAACAGATTATAGAGTAAAAGAAAGATTACCTCCTCATCGACCAAAATAATTTGGATTATTGGTTCTCCAATAGATGAAACACACATCCAAACACGCAAAAGAAGAACTTTTAGGTCCCAAAACCAAGGAATGAAGTTGTTGATTTAACAAATTTTTCTGAAAGTCTGTGGAGCCATGGTTGAGAAACGGAGAAATTTTCGCGGAAATTAGCTTGAAAATAAGTTTTTTTCTCTCAGTAAGCGGTAAGAAAATGAAGCGTCTAGGGTTTTAATATTAAATAGTTTCCCAAACTGGTGAGTAAAAAGTGTGAAGCCCTAAAAGAAAACCTTTGAATTAGTAATATTAAAAGGTGTAAAAATTAGAAATCACAACCCTTGGTTTAGATAAAACTCACAACCGCTAATGATATTTTTTAATAATAACGATTTGGTTTAGGTAAATTTGGTTTTGAATCACATTTATCCATGTCAATAACAATGATTCAAAAATCCTTATTCTCGATAAACTTTCTAGTATGCTGCAACCACCCTCTTATCTTGTTTTGAATGTTTCATTTGGTAGGTTTGTGCTTATTGGTTACACATTAATTGAGAGCCAAGAAGAATATTTAATGTTCCTTAACATGATAAGTTCGTATATAATAAAAAAATATCAGATATCTAGAAAGATTGCAAAATCCTAATTTAATTTCCCAAACCATCTTAAAATAATTAAGAACATTTCACACAAACCAGGAAACTAGCACTTATGGGTGTTTCTCTACGAGACCCCTATCAAATCAACACTAATCATGGTTAAATATATATCATGCAAAGGAGAGTTACGAAGTTTGGTTAACTTGCTCTGTTTTTCATTAAATTGATTCCATCAATTATTGATCTTATCATGCCACAACTTCATCCGTTTAGATTATATTAATATTTCCACTGTTGCCTTGTAAATATAAATAAATTCGGTAGGTTTATAACTTGCTTATTTTTTATTATTTGAAAGGTCGATAGCTACATAATCTACTACATTAAACAAACATTATATTAATAAGGATCATCAAAAAGATAATGAGGCCAAATTCTAAAATTATCTCTCATGATTGTGAAGAAGAATAGTGACTCAAGGGTCCAAAAGCATGTATCGCAGATGTTTGTACCTTTGAAACCATTGTCCCACCAACTCAACCCAGTCTTTATCGGAGCACACAGACATCTGTAAAGCCCTTTGATATCTAATCCTTTTTGCTTCTTATAGAACAATGCACACTGTCTGTCTGACCGTCCATACCTTTGTCTCTTGGTTATCTTAACACGTACTCGAGTTGAAAATTCGCGCTCGATGATGTACTTACGGTTCAAAACTTCTCCATATCTATAAAACACCCGCAGGAACATGGAGTACGCGTATATCCATGTCTCCCATTCAGTATCTGCCGATCTTTTGATCATAGCCTCTCCTTTAACCATCCGGTCGATGGAGTTCCACGATTGGTCGACCCAATTGTCACAATATACAAAAAGACACATACCTCTGAGGAGAAGATCAAAAGGGTTTTCGTATTCCAGACATTTGTTGGCCAATTTAGTTTTAACCCTATGTGGGCACCATATATCTTCAGTAATGTTGGAGAAGTACAGATCGACCAACTTATAAAAGTCTGAGCTTTCTCCGACGTTTTGCATCGCAGTGCATGTCTCTTTCATCCGAGCTAAATAGCGTATCCATTGGTTATCATCAATGACAGCAAGAAGGATTTTTTAGGATATCACTAGGAAAGTAATCCATGGCCGATTTTAAAAAAGAATTTTAAAAAAAAAATATTGCAGATTGTTAGAGATAGGTATTGTTTCTAAGGCATCCGCAGATGTTTATTTATAGATCGGATACAACCTTTGGGTCTTCCATAAATTTAAATAGTATTTATGTTATTGTTATTTATTAATTAATATGCATATGTTAGCGTGCATCTTCGGCTGGAGTAAGTATGTACATGATGAATCTTATTTGGTAGGTAGTGATATGTAATGTCGCTTCATTATTTATTGCAATTAAAAATTTATCACAAAAACGTGTTGTTACTTGCATGGATATAATAATATTCGCAGTTTAACACATTCTATTCTAGCCGACACAAATGAACGATAATCAAGAATTTAAACAGGGCCAAATTCTGAAATTGTTCAGCAGGAGTCTGAAGTAAAATAGCGACTCTATGGACCAAAATCATCTGTCGCACATGGTTGAACCCTTGAAACCAAAATCCCACCAACCCTTCCAGGTTGTTATCGGAGCACACGTGCAACTATAAAGGCCATTGATATCTACACTCGCTTCCTTCTCAAAGAACAGAGCCGAAGGCGTTTCTGGCCATACACGCCTATCCCTTCTAGTTATCTTTATACGTATCCGAGTGGCAAGTTCACGGTCGATGACATATCCACTGTTCAACACTACACCATCTCCATAAAAACACGCAAGAGCATGGAGTACGCATATATCATGTTTCCCATCGGATATTTGCTGATCTTTTGATCATTGCCTCTCCTTCAACCATCTGGTGCAGGGTTTCCTGATTGTAGACACCTCTCGACGAAATTTTGTTTATAATGAGGTGGGCAATCAAAGAGATTTAAGTTAATAAAACCGTAGTATAAATCGATCGACTTGTAAAAATCTTGACTCTGTCCGAAGGTATGAAGCGCCTTGCATGTTGTCTTCGCCCTTATAAAATAGCGTAAACCTTGTTCACCGTCAATGACGTCAAGAAGGATTTTTGAAAGAACATCACTTGGAAGATAACCCATTGCGAATTTGGTAATGAAGAGATGGAAGGCAAAACGAATTTTGCCAAATAAAAAAGGCTTTCAATATTTGAGAGTTCGAAGCAACCACCAGAGTTTATTTATGGAGACAATGCTACATTTGGTTGTTTAGTCTGTATTAATTATGTATATATTCTTATCACTAAGTCCCAACTAACAACATTCATGATCATGATCGTGGTGTTAATGAGTCACATATCTATCTTTGAAACAAGGAAAGAATGGGGGTGTCAAAGGTTGTGATGAACATTCAATATTCTTCTTGTCTGCATATCTTTCGTCTAAGGTTTATAGTATAGTTATTTAGTAATTCATCTTAGTCATCTATTTATGTACAATAATTATACCGAGTCACATATCTATCTTTGAAACATGGGAGGAATGGTGGTATCAAAGGTTTATTTATGGTTTAGGGTTTATGGTTTATTATTTAGGGTTTAAGGTTTAATGGGCTTGTCAAAGGTTTTGGGGGTTAGGGTTCAGTATTTAGGGTTTAACGTTTGAGTAAAACAGTTTAAAGTATAGGGTAAAAATTATTTATTAATTAAAACAATGTAATTATTACACTATTACTTAATAAAATATTAAAAAATTATATATATAATAATAATATAACTTAATAAAATATTATAAAAAATTCTATATATAATAATAAAGCACACATAAACCCCAAAAAAAACCAATTCAATTAAGCACCACAACCGTCTGTTCAGCGTGAGTAAATATTTAAATATTTCGCGTAATTAATTCGGGAAACCAAACCTAATTTTTAAGCCCAAAACTATTCAATTACGCGTCTTAACCCAAAAAATTTTGCCTTTGAATCATCTCGGAAATTTTTTTGTCTGCAAATCCTCCTCCCTACCGACTAATCTCTAACTGGCATCTCTTATTTGAATATCTTATTCGAGGTTCTCAGTTTCATTGCTATCGACCCTCTCAATTTCTTATCTGAAACTCTCTGTGATATGATGCCTCAAAAGGTAAAGAAAGGAGGAGAATGTCGTAAGATACTAATCATTCCAAACGTCACTCAGAGAGCCGTCTGGTCCAATCCAGTGGTTTGAGAAAACCACAGAGCCCTCTGCCATCCCGATACACCTTCACCCCGAATCCCGTTGATGCTCGACTCAGACCACTCAACGTCCAAATAAAAAACCAGCTATTCCCCAAACGTTAGCGTCAGCACCCCATGTACAGGACTATCCACCGCCAATACAACTATTCCAGAACTCGACTACTAATATGCCTGAAGTCGAAGCTTCGCCGGTGTTAGAAGAAGTCCAGAACAACCAGGACCCTGTTGAGGACGCCTCACCTTTGCCAGTTCAGCTATCTCAGGCTCAAAGTCATCCATCTTTTGAAGGTCACAACTTCCTCGACGAATCTCTTAATGTTTTACCGGACCTCGAGGAGGACACACTGCGGGCTCTGAATGTGCTGCTTTGGGTGCCAGACAGGGAAACGTTTACCACCGTACTCTCTCCCGCACCGATGCCAGGCACGACTTGGTATGGCTATTGTCATGTACTGTTTCTTCAGTTGTTGATATTCTCTGTATGGTTTTTTTGTTCTTGTCTTATACCTTTTGCAATGGTGTGTTTTTAAACCGTCTAGTTTGTTTATGAATCTCTCTGTTGGTTTGCTTATGACTTATGCTGATCTAAAGAGTTCGAGTCTCTGATGGTTAGGATGTCAATCTTGTACATATTTCAGGTTTACTCGTGACACAGGATCGAAATTGGTACGGAAGATTACAAAAAAAATTACAAACAAATTTGATAAAGCATACTATAGCTGGTCACGTGTGCCTCGTGATAAAGCAGAAAGATATTTCCTCGAGTTCGCTGTACAGTTTTCTCTCCTATACCTTTCATATATTCCTTGCATGTGTTGCTTTTACTAATGCTATGCTTATTCTATCTGTATTCTAAAAAACCCACCATTGGGATCCCTTGATAACAGGGACAATTCAACAGTATTTCGAGGAGATCTGTCAACGACGGTTAAAAGACATGATTAGCACTGCGCGGACTAAGCGAGAGCGATCCAAGTGGATCGGCGAGACTCTCTGGAAAACGATGACCGAGTATTGGGAAACTGAAGAAGCAAAGGCTAAAAGTAAGACCTATGCCAGTCGTCGTATGTCTGACTGTGGAGGTCTCGGTCATCACGTCCATTTCTCAGGGCCCAAGTCGTACCTAGAAATCAGGCTCGAAATGGCAAGTAACCTTTATTATATATTTGTTGATCGGAAGCATTGCAACTAGAAATTTCTGTAATAATCCTTGTTTGAGGTATAACACTGCAGAAAGAGGAATATGGAAGACCGGTTAAATATGGTGAGGTATTCGTCAGGACAAATACAAAGGCACACGGTACGTTTGTTGATCGGAAGGCAGAGGATATCGCTGCAGCTTTCCAAAAGATCGAAGACGATAAGTTGTTAGATCTAAATATAGAGACTTCAGAAGTTTCGAACGGTGCTGCTTCGAGACATCGGGAACTCTCGCTAGATGAATATAAGCACATCTTCCTTGAGGTAAAGTAATATTTTTCACAATTCACATTTATAAAGTCAGGTCATGTTCTTTATTTAATTGTGTTTCGCGGATGTCTTTAATTATAACAGGCCACTGTGACGGATAGACGAGGAAATCCTTATGGAGTTTGAAGCTTGAAAGACTCTCTTTCGAGGGGCAATCGCAAGTAGCCGGGAGACTCTTCAGGGTTTTTGGCCATACAAGAGAAATTGAAGGAAGCTCAACGTAAAATTTCCATTGTAGAAAAGTATTTGCGGGAAACTGATCCGCATTTTCTTGGCTTCCTTCAGACTCATAGGCAAGCAGCCAACACAGACGGTCATCCCCCAACAGGTACAACTTAACTCCATCTGTTGCATAGGTTACTTGTTGTTCTACCTACCGAACTTCATTTCTGGTGTATGATTTCGAAACTCCTTAATATTGGAGATTGCACATGTAGATAATCGTTTGTGTATGTATGCAACGCAAAACTATCAAGGTTATCAATGTTTTCTTGAAACAATTATCTTATACATTGCTTATATCATTCAAATTGAAGTATCACCAATTATCAAATCTTAAATTTGACAAATGGAAGAACACCAAATTCTTATTTTCACGCAAACTTAACAGTCGTCAATTAATGGTATCTTGATGTCCCGCGTAGTCGCTGCATAGTCGTTAGTATAGTCTTAAACAGTCCATAAAGTGTCACTGATGAGTCGCCAAAACGTCACCATAGTCTACGACTAAATCGTGACTTTTCTAGTCAATCACATAACAGGCGCCACATAGTGGCGAGATCACTACCATAATCGTATATGGATGTTCAGTTTAGTCGCGGGATAGTAGTTAAAATGGTCGTTACCCAGTCGCTCCACAGTGGCTAATATTTACGACTACTTTCTGACTATACAATATAGTCGCGTATTAATCGCCCCGTGGTCACCTCATTTAACGATCATTTGATGACAACATTTCTCCGACCGTATCTGGACACCCTCTATAGTCGCACAATTGTCGCTATCGTAGTCGTAGATTAGTCTCTATATCTCCCGACGACGCTATGTCTATTTTACGATTACCTATGTTGATCGTATAAATAGTCATAACTCGCCGACTAATAATACGACTATAAGATTTAGCGACTATGGATTGATGACTACCACATTTAGTCGTATGTTTGTATTAAAATGCCAACTAACGACTATTCTGCGATTAAAAGTGCAGTCGTAAAAACGTTGTTTTATTGTAGTGTTCTCTACGTAAGGTATACTTCTCGTTTTTGATACATAAATTATATATTTCTCGTTTTAGATCTATACGATTTTGAGTCATTTTTCTATGTTATTTCTTAGATCTAAAAAGATGGATTTTTTTATTTTTCTCGTTTTAGAACTAAACAGAAGACGTCTTCAATTTGCTTAGATGTAAGCAAAAATATGGATTTTTAAAGATGGATTTTATACTTTTCCCGTCTAGATCTAAACAGTATTTCTTAATCTGAATCTTTTGTCAAAAACAAAGATCTAGGTATAATATGGATTTTGATGCTTGGTTGGAGACTTCTTTGCTACAAATGTCTTCAATACACTGGATAAGAAGTTTGAAATTTACTTGTTCTGAATTAGACTCTATTAGAAGTCTGAAATTGAATATTTTTTAATTAGACTCTACTAGAAGTCTGAAATTAGACTTCTTTCGCAATTGTTTTATGGGACACATGATGGGGCGATTCAGTCACCTTCCAACGTCGAGTAGTAGTTCATGCTAAAGTATCAGTTCCACAGCTCGACAACGATCCGGATCATGCCATGGATTCCCAAGGAAATGTTTCTGTGGTCTGGACCCTGTGATGTTAACATCCACTACTGCCGATAATCCGAATATGATTGTATATTTGAAATGTGGATGTATAGGATGGTGGTTACCATATAATGAAGTGGTGGGATGAAGCTATGATGGAGGAGTTTCACGAGTTAAATCTGTTTGTGGACCAACATGGTGAACAAATTGATTACATATTCCTTATGCTGAAACGACTATGTTACCACGTTGCACAATGACCTCAAGATAACGCAGGTAGAGATAACTCAATTAAAGGAGCTGATGACTGAGAATCCATCTAACCAAACGAAACGTGTCATCAAGTTGGAGTATCTGATGTTCGTTGGTGCTATTATTATCGTCACAATCATCTATATTTGTGTTGTTTTCTTGTAATATGTTAACCCTATGTAACCAATTCCAATTTTATGTATTGTAAGACAAAATTTCATTATGCGAATTGTCCTCTTTCTAAGCTATTAAAATACTTGGTCGCCAGACTTCATATGCAGTCTGACAAAAGAGTAATTACAAAATTTTAGTATTTTCACAAGTATCAGTTAAACTGTCAGACTGCATATGATGTCTGAATAAAAACTATGTTGTCAGACTTCATATAATGTCTGATATTACAAAGTTTTTTGTAATCTCCCCAGTTAAAATGAGCCGCATTTAATTTTTTTTTTTGTAAATTTCAAGAAAAATGTGCAGCAGTTTTGTAAAAGAGAGACGAAAAATGCGCGGCAGAACTGTATGTTGTAAAACCGTCATTTTAACTGCCCCTAATGACCCACATATAAAAAATATTTTTATCTTTTTTACAGTTACCAAGAAAAGAAAAATAAAAAACTGAATAAAAGCCATTGAATCGAGATCTTCAACATGTTCGTCGTCTGGTTTCCAGATCTGGTTTCCAGATCTGGTTTTTCTCTCCTCCAACGTTGTCCTTCGACGGTAGGATTCACCACTCCTCTTTTGGTATGTATACTTAGCATAACTATTAGTAGCCAGATTGCATATGGTGTATGACTATAGTACTCAGACTGCAAATGGAGTCTGGCTTGTAGTTATCAGACTGCGATAGTGTCTTACTTTTTTCTCATACTTGCGATGAGCTTTTGTTTTTTTTTTAATTCCAGATTTGGTTTCTCTCTCCTCCGCAGTTATCCTTCGACGGTAAGATTATCGACTTCTCTTTTCGCCCATATTAGTCTTTGTTATGAAAAAATTACAGAATGTCATTTTTCCACATCATACAAAAATCCATTTATTTACAAAATGCCACCACGTTTTTGAAATAAATTTGCAAGTATTTTTAAATAAATCTGCAATATTTGTTTAAGATTTATTTATTTTGCAGATTTATTTTTCAGATTTAATTAATCTGTAACATGTGAAAAACTTATCAAAAATTATTATATTAGCACCATAGTGTTACATATTTATCACCTAATTTTACAAATTTTTATATGTATAGCAGATTTATCACTTAATTTTGCAGATTTTTTTTTTGCTGAAATGTCATTTTATTTGGTTACAGATTTTCGAGTCCGTGCAGATTTATTTTTCAAATTTTTTTCTAAATCGGAAGATTAGTTATCCCAATTTTTTTTATGTGTTGCAGATTTAAATAAATCTATAACACTTGAAAATGAATTGATTAATTACTATTTTAGCATTGTTTGTTACAGAATTATTAGTAATGTTGTAGATTTTTTTTCTTCATTGCATATTTGTTATATGTTTAAGATTTACTATAATGTTGCGGAATTTTCAAAATAAAATTTTCGGAAAGGTTTAAAAATTCGAAAATATTGTTGTCATATCTTCAGCGATTTTTAAAATTTTTTTAGGAAACTATATATTTTCCTTAAAATTAAAATATTTCGCTAACATAAGTAAGATAAATCCGTTGGTTTATTTTTCCTTAAATGATAGTTTTTTATTTAAAATATTTTGTATTTATTTCTTATTTTTGGGAAAGAAATTAACCAAGGAAAAAATATTTTGTTTAGTATTTAAATGATTTATTCTTTTTTGGGTCAAATTTAATGATTTATTCATAAAACTCTTTTTTTATTAATTTGTTATGTTTGAAAATAATTTTTTTTTTAAATATCCAAAGAAAAATAAATATTTTTGTATTAATTCTTATTTTAATGATTATTTATATAAGTATTTTATTTATTATTTTTTTCATAAACGAAATTTAGAATAAAAATTACCAAAGAAAAAATAATATATTTTATTTATTTTATCTTAATGATTTATTTATATAAATATTTTGAATTAAGTTTTTTGGAAACGATTTTTTTAAGTAACTATCAAATTTTTTTTAAAACAAAATTCATATTTAAAATTCAGTAAATTTTTAAGTAAATTAAGTAAATTACCTTGTAGTATAATTTTAATTATATAAAAAACTAGTTGAATTAGAAAAATATTTTACAAAACTAATTACTCAAATTAATTTGTAAGATAATTTAGTATTCCAACAAAAAGATGAATGCTACTCTAAAAAAAATGAAAGTTAATGCTATTATAGTATTTATAGCTAAAATTAGTGATACTAAAAGTAATTTTCACTTAATTTTATAAGCTTTTGAATATTAACCTGATGCATTTATTTGTTTTCATCAGAGAGCTTCGAAACTTGATTTTGGAAGAGATCGTTTGTTCTTTGCATTGTACCGTTGGCATATATATTAGTTTTTTTGACCTCTTGGGTCATTTCCACAATTCCCACTCAATCATGTGCATCGCCTAAGACATTGGCTGTGCACCTTTCCTAGCACTATCAACAAAGGGCGGAGCTATAGTGTGGAAGGGGTCAGCTGATCCCACGTAATTAAAAGTTTATATTATTTATTTAACTAAAAATATTGTGACTCCATTAAAATAATAAAAAAGCACACAAGATTGATTTAATTGTGTAATTAAACCCTTAGACTCACTTTTCATTTTGATTTAGAGCTCGTTTTTAGTATAAGCCCAACTAAAATGAATAATCCATAATTTTATAGTCTAAATTAAGTATTATTATAATGTCAATGTTCACTTTTGTAGAAGTCAAAGAATCGACTCCACCCATCCTCTATATATGAAGAGATCCTTCTAATATCAGGAATATAGCTAATGAGCCGGTTCGATGTATGTAGCCCAAAACTAGTTGACAAAAAAAAACTAATCACTAGTAAATACCAATAAAATATAAAACAAAAAAAATATTTTTTTACCCTAAAACCTAAAACTTAAACCATCTCATAAGTTTAAGTTAGTTTTTTATAGATTTTTTTAAATTACTTTAATCTCTTTAAATTATAGTTTCAGTTTTTATTAAACTGGAGATAATATATTTGTTACTCATAGAAACAAATTAGGATTTATAAGCATATAAGTTCAACTATATAAAACTTTTAGTATTGTAATTTAAAAATAATCTGATCTATTATAGTTTATAAGATAATTAATGGATTGATTCCTAAAAAAATGGATGATATTAATATTAGAATAGTATTTTGAGCTATGTGAGATAAAAAAATATTAAAATACTATATTGATCCAAAATAGTTAAAACAGAAAACATATATCAACTGTTTTATTTTACTTTTTTATATAAAAATAATATATTTTTTTCAACAGAATACATAATAAAAATAAATTTTATCTCTCTTTAATCCATGTAGGTAGCTCCGGTCTAATGTGCATTGTGTTTGATGGCCAAGACGAACACTTCGTGTCAATATGTCTGCCATCAGATTTCTTGTGCGAGGTGAATGAATGAGGTCAAAAGAAGTAAAGTAACATTTCCTTCGTTCAAACTCTTCTATGTGGATAAAGAAAACTGGTCATTCTTCTAGTTCTGACACTATCTTAACCAATGCAGAACAGTCTGTCGCAAATGTGATGCAATATAGTTGAAGAACTTTAATGCATTCCATCGCCCAAATGAGGGATTCAAATTCCGCATGAAGCGGGGATAAACTTACTCTAAGATTCATTGCTCCCATCATGACATTAGCATTTCTCTAATCACAGTTGTACCATCCTTGACCTTTTAACGATTCTCATTCCTTTCATGATCCATCCAGAAAACACCATTGGCCATTTTGGACCACATCAATCCAACGGCTGGAGTGTCTTTTACCTCAAGTAGTTGTGCATCTTCCCATGTCCCAAATTCGGTTTCTGCCATTCGCAATGTTTTCTGAGGGCTTATGTCAATTCGAGTGAAGACCATATCATTTCTACTTTTCTAAATATACCATAGAATCCAGGAATATATATTGATATTATCCGATGGTAATCTCCAAAATAGATAATCTAAATTCGTGTAAATAGATGACGAAGAAAAAACATCTTGATTTGTTGGAATTAGGGATAGTGCCAAAGTCTGAATGGCCGGTGGACATGCAAATAACACATGGTTGATCGATTACTCTTCTATTCCACACTGAACACATCGTGTATCACATATTTCCCTCTTCCCTTCAATTTTTTTTTGTTTTCGGTAAACATATCATGAAATAGATTGCCAAATAAAATGCCTTAGTTTAGGGGGACATTTAATCTTCCAAGAGTGAACTTGGATTTTTAACATATCGACCCTGGACTAGAATCTTCACCCCTTTATTTGGTATATCGCACTCTATATGATAACCCGACTTCACCGTATATTTTCCTGATTTTGTAAAATGTCATCCCAAAGAATCATGTCTCTTCAGTTGGCTAAACGGAATACTCATGATCAAAGCTACCTCCTCAGGTTTCATTATTGACTCTATCAATTGTTTATTCCAGATCAGAGATTGATGATCGATCAATTGATCTACTCTAACCAAACTTTGAATTGTATTTGATTCTTGAATTGCCGGTCTCAGGCGATAGGCTGGTATCCTTGGATCGTTCCAATTCGAAATGGACTCTCTTGTTTCCAACTTGTTGATAAGTCCTTTTTTAACCAAAGATCTAGCTGAAGTAATACTTCGCCATCTATAGGATGGTAAATATGATCTTATCGGATCTAAAGGATCAGTGTTTCGAAAGTATATTCCTTTGAAAACTCTCGAAAAGAGTATATTCGGTTTGTCCATAAGTCTCCATAATTGCTTCGCCAAGAATTCCGAATTAACATCCTGAAAAGCACAATCCCGCCATTATCTTTACCTCTGATAGTTTATCCATGACATCTAGTGCATTCATTTACTTGTTTCCCCCGAAAATGCAATGTTTTATGTATGTTCTCTAACCGAAAAAACCCCTCAAATTTGAGGTTTTTCTCACTCTAAAAGAATCAAGAGCAACAACGACCTTCATTTGATCCGAATAATTATCGACAATATTTCGATAATCTTGAAGGTTCTGGATCCAGTTTACCGGTTGAAAACTAGTATTTTGGTACCACTTGTAAGATATGTAATATTTAAATGTGTTTATGTTCGTTATGATCTCAAATATGATTAATCAATACATTTTGAAGTGCATTTCAAAACTGAGGTTTTACTGTTCAAAACCTCAGGTTTTGAGGTTTCTTTTGGAGTGAGCAAAACCTCAAAAATGAAGGTTTAAAGTTTCTTTTGGAGATGCTCTTAAAAAAAGATGAAACCTCAAATTTGAGGTCATCACCTCAATCTTCGCTTGGTCAAAAAAATTATTACTTGTTTCGAATAGTATTCTAAAGACACGTTTTACGAAAAGCATATTTCATTTTTTTACAGTGGAACCTCAAAGATGAGGTTTTGCGGTTTCATCTTTACTTTTAAATCTAACCTTAAAAACCTCAAAATCTAAAAATCTAAAGTTTCATCTTTACTTTTACATTCAAGTCCCAAAACTATTTCTTAAGTTTTTGTGTATTATTTTTAATTTAGGGTTTCAAAACTTGCAAAACTATTTCTTAATTTTTTGTGATTTATAATTTTATAATTCGGGAAGTATATCCCAAACTTTCATAAAATTTAAAACCAAAAATTACTTTCATAAAACATGTCTTTAGTCGTACTTTATATTGTGAGCAAACTTTTTCGGATTTTACTAAGTATAATAGGTAAGTATAAACCTAAAAATAGAGACAACAAAAAGAAAAATATGATGAGTAAGTTACGCCTACAGGTGGGTAAAAATTCAAACAATTTTCCAAAATAATTCAGGAAACCATAACCCAAATTTATAGCCCAAAACACTTCAATTACCCGTCTAAACCCAAAATAATTCGACAAAATGTCAAGAAATCCTCAATTACGACAAACCCTGATTTTATTTTGTTCTCCCCCTTTGCCAAAATCTCCTTCGAATCATCTCGCTAATCTCTCTCCAAATCCTCTTCAATGTTCACCCATTTCAAACTGAGATCTCTTCTTTGAATCTCTTATTCGAGGCTCTCAATTTCATCGTTAACTTTGGCAGAAACCCTATCGACCCTCTCAAAATCTTCGTTGAGTCTCTCAATCAGGAAATCCTCTGTGATACGAGGCCTACATCTACATGTAAGATATGGCGTTAGAGTGTGTGTTAAACCGTCTAATTTGCTTCTGCTTTACTTTTCTTTGAAACGGGATTGCTTCTGAATCTGATTATTGGTTTTCTTATGATTTTCTTGTGGTTTGCTTGTGTTGGAACAATTAATTTTGGTTATACAGGTTGTAAACGACTCATATATTCCTCTATCAGCTTCAATATGGTCTCCACAGTAGGGCTGGACGTTCGGGTACCCATTCGGGTTCGGGTCGGGTATTTCGGGTTTTCGGGGTTAAGGCTATAGGTCCCGTTCGGATATTTCTACATATCGGGTCGAGATCGGTTCGGGGTTAATCGGGTTCGGTTCAGATTTAGTAAACATCTTAGGTACCGAGTTCGACCGAATACCAATTCGGATCTATCGGTTTCGGGTTTTTATATCGGGTTTTTCGGGTATTTTTACTCATTTTCGCCTAAAATACCCAAACTTATTAGAAAATAGTTATATTAACCGATATGGTCTGTTGTATATTTATGTTGGCGTCTCATAGCCAGAAGACAAACATTTGACTTTATAAACATATCAAATGCATAAACAAAACTAGTAAAGGTACATGCTATAAGGTAGACAGTAGCAACTAGGCAATCGAACAAGATTGACTGATTAAAAAATGATTCATAATCGACATTAACCATGAGTTGTGGTAAGCCTCATGGCTTTTTCACTGCTTGACAAACTAATTGAAGATACGCAACTTAAGCTATTCAAGAAATGAAACCCACAAATGTTTATGTATATTGAACTTGAACCAATATCACAAAAACAATAAAACTGAGTTGATCAATGTTCAAATAAAGAAAGACTATAAAAACTGAGTTGCTAAGCATAACACAACTAAAAATCCGATTCAATATGCAATAAGACAATAAGGAAAAGAAATCTAATATAGTTTAAGTAGATAATAGAGATATAAGAGAACTAAAACATGTGTTGTGCCTGACATCTTGTGCTTGTTGTAGTTCCTGTAAAACCAAAGAAGAGTTCATGACTTCATTTACCAATTAAACAGAGACCACTGTCAATTGTAATGCAACAAAACCGCATGAATACTTTTGTAAAAGCTGAATTAGAATTAAGTACTTCTCGGATTGTTTTAATAAACAAGTCAGCATAGTATGATTAGTTAACCATTGACCAACCGCATGAATACTATCTTTGTGATACAAATTATTAAACAAGTTCCTGAAAACTAACGCTAATTCAACACAAGCTAGATAATGGTATGAAGAGTTCAGTGAGTCTAAACGATATCAATGCAGAGTCATACAAGAAGAAAACATAGGCAGAGAGGATGAGTTCAATGACTCTAAACGATATCAAAGTTTCATCATTGGTGAATTATATACAAGGATGGTAAACGTTGTCAAAGTTGATGTAAGTCCTAAGATCTAGCTAAGACTTATGCAGAAACAAATCAAAAGATTAAAAACATTGGTTCTCAGAAGAAAAAAAAAGAGATGAAAAACATACCATCACATTCAAGATTCGAAACATTAAAGAAGGAAAAAGTCATTTTTCTTTCTTCTGTTGCTGCGAGTTAACATGTTTCTAACTTTTTCAATTGTTTAAACTATCTTTAAGGGTGGCATTAAACAAAACAAAAGAAAACAATTACAGCATAAGAAGATCATATTAATATATATCGTAGTGAAAAGAAAGAAAAATAAAATAAAGCGAAAAACAATCAAAGAACGCCGTAAGCGATGTTTAGCTAAGGCTTTAGAATCGAAAAGCTTGAAACAATGTAGGATTCTCGAATTACACAGAAACAATGTCGGATTCTCAAATTGCCCAAAAAACAAAACACGACAGTGATGAAGAAGAACTTACGACTGACTTATTCCTCGAATTCTCAGCTGAAGGAGATGGTGAGGAGGACCGTCGACTTTGATCTGCCAGCTTCATATATTGTGATTACACAATATTAATTGGAGTTTTAGGGCTTCCGAGAAAGAATCGCAACAGAGCCGGAGATATAGAAATTGTATATTCGATTGATGCCATATATGTATAGGACATAGAATTGTTTGGTTACATTCGGGTTTCGGGTAAAACCGATCCCGACCCGAACCCCAAAGTACTCAACTGCAAAATCCCGTTCGGGTATTAAGACAGATCCGTACCCGATCCGATCCTGTCATTTCGGGTCAAGTTCGGGTCCGGATTTCGGGTACCGGGTAAATGCCCAGCCCTACTCCACAGTCTGGATAAGTTGGTTGTTTTTTTATAAGTGGTTGATGAGTTTAAGTATGATGGTTAGGATGTTAAGCTTATAGTTCGCAAGCAATTGATTTTGATGTCTCAGTTTAAATATTTTCTGTGTTTTGTTAAGTCAATGTGTCTGAGTATTTACAATATAGTGTTTTTATCATTTGAGACATGACCAAACCATCCATAACTTTCATCTAAAACAATTTTTCGAGGATATTTGTCAACGACGGTTGAAAGACATGGCTAGCACTACAAAGGACTGTAGAAGCACTGCAAAAGATTGCGAACTCGAGAGATCTCAACAAATGAATATAACTATATTTTTCCTCAGGTAAAGTAACATTTTCACAATCCACGTTTATAAAGTCATCTCATGTTCTTTATTTAATTTATTTTCTCTTAATGTATTTAATTATCACATGCCACTGAGAAGGATAGACGAGAAAATCCTTATGCAGTCGAAAGCCTGATATAAAATCTTTTAATAGGCAAACGCAAGCAGCCCATACACTTTTCAGCATTTGTGGCCCAACAAGAGCAACTGAAGAAAGCACAACGTAAAACTACAACACCATATGCTTCGTAAGTTACTTATCACTCTCTCTTGCACTTGTTAATTTGTTGGGGTATGTTTTGGCAAATCCATAATGCTGGAGTTTGCATATGTAGATCGTTTGTGCCTACATGCTACACATAAGTATATAAGTTACCAATGTTATTTTGAAGCAAATGTCTTTTACATTTCTTGTACCATTCAAGTTACGGTATCACTAATTACCAAATCGTAAATTGAAATAATCCAATTTTTTATTTTTACGATAAAACAGTCATCAATTATACGCACTACACACACAAATTAGTCACAAAATCTTTATCATAAACGTATCTGGATTTTCCGAATAGTCGCTAAATAATCGTTAATTAGTCATTAAACCATCGCCAAATAGTCACCATATATTACGACTAAGTTGTGACTATATTCAACAGTCAGACAGTAGTCGACAAGTAGTGACACAATCATTACCATAAACGAATTTGGATGTTCCGATTAGATATTGCATATTCGCTAAATTAGTCATTAAACAGTCACTAATTAATAGCAAAATGTTTACTATAATCATATATAGATGTTCATGTTAGTCTTTATATCATCGTAAATTAGTCAATAAACAATCTCCAAATAGTCACCATATATTACGACTACGTTGTGACTATATTAGACATTCACGTAATAGTCGACAAGTAGTGGCTGAATCAGTACCATAATCGTATTGTATGTTCCGATTAGTCTTTGAATAGTCGTTGACCTAGTCATTACCAAGTCGCCAATTAATCATCAATATTTACTATTACATTGTGACTATATAATACAATCACAAAATAGTCAGCCATTGGTCACCTAGATTAACGACTACTTGGGGACTACATTTCTTCGATTGTATTTTGACTGTCTTTAGTCGCACAATTGATGTCAAATGGTCGTTAATTAGTTCATATATATAATCCAACAATGCTACGTCTATTTTACGATTATCTATGTTAGTTGTAAAAATAGTTGTATACCGCCGACTATTTTTATGACTATGCATTTTACTGACTAAAGATTTACAACTATCAGTTTAGTCGCCATTTTTGGTCGTAAAACCGCGTATAACGACTATTCGACGACTAAGAGTGCAATCGCTAAAACGAAGTTTTCTTCTAGTGAATGGTACCTGCAAAAAATGGTTATATAGATCTTTATAATGTAAGAAAAAGCATATTCGTTTAAGCATACATGATACATGGTATTCATAAATTATAAACTTTAAACTGAAGACACATCATACACAAAAAAAAAGAGTCAATACACTAATCATTCAACACAAAATAAAACATACATAATTCAGCTTGAATGCTTTATTTTCTGATCAGGTAAATAATTTTGACATGCCTAATACAATTATTGACTCAGATTTTGGAGATGAGTTCAACAACACTTCAAAAGATAAAAAAAAAAAAAAAATTGTACCGAAAAAAATAGGTAAAAATAAAAACGAGGATCAATAATAACAATCTAAGATTCAGTATCTATGAATAGATGTTTTCTATTTATTTATTTAGGAAATTAGGTCTTTTAGCCGATTTATATATAGACTTCATACTCGTCATTGTACAACCGCACTATTCTAATATAACCATTTTCACACAAATTCTCCACGTCTTTTAAGAGTTTTTTCTGATGATCTAATCTTTTTATTTCGCCGTTTCCAATTTTCCAACGACCTAATTTTAACCTAATTTGATCATAATCCACCGAGCTAGATTTAAAAAACTGTTAAGAATCTCTAACTAAAATCCTAAAGTTTTTTTTATTTCTAAATAAGTAGAATCGAAATCTTATACCACCGTACCTTCATGATCCTTTGAAACCATCCACATTGCTACTTTCAAACGATTTAATCACTTTGGTTCTTCTCACCAACCTTCTTCCATCAGATTAGACAACCATACAAAGCCTTTGAAACAGTTCCGATTTGGTTTGGAGGCAACATCAGTCTCCCATAACCCAAAAGAAAAATTGAATCCTTGATCATAACAACATTAGAAGCTGTGAGATCTGGGATTCACACTAAGAATTTGTATTCGTGGATTTGGAATTTTTAGTATAGAAATGGTATAGTTTCCTATGAATTAAAGACTTTATTGAGATTGATCGTCGAGATAGAACAAACACAGTCGAAAAGAGAGTACAAAGATTTATGATCGAGCTATCTAGTCGAGGTGTTCTAAGCTAGGGTTGGAATGTCCTTGAATGAATCGCCACTTCTTCTTTAAATAGTCTCGACTTTGATCTTCTTGTTCCGATATTTCGGCCTCGTCGTGCTAACGATCTCCGAGATTTACGTGGATCAGTTGAACCGACGAAGACCAGGTTGCTCTATCTCCACGTCGTCTCCTATCGAGCTCGAGCTCGATCGCCTCTCACTTCGGCGTTGATTGGGCCTTGTCAGGATGTCAATCGTATGGGCCCAACAAAGGATAACGTTCGATCTCTTCGTCTTGATTATCAAGCGGGCTCACGATTATGGGCCTTTGTTTGGTTTGTTTATGGGCCGGATTTCTTAGAGGGAAATCCAGCACCAACAATAGCCCCCCAGCCCATTAATTTCGACAAGTTGAGGTTAATGGGCGGTGGACGTCCTCGGGAAGAAGCGCGTGCCTCGGGTGTGAAAGACCTAATGATTACTTTCGCCCCGTCTGTATATCTTGTTTCGATCCAATGGTCAAGGATCTGGCGCGTGGGTCGAGCTGACCTGCTCGTGGCGCGTTTGACAGTTATGGCGTATATTCGTTAACATGATCTCATCTTCTACCATCGATCTGGTCGATCACTAACGGCTGAGATTTGAGGGTTACGAAGGGTCTCTTCGAACTCGATCTCTTGCTGACGTGACTTGGCCATCACGCGTTCGTAGCCGTCGATCTTAAATCAACGGTTGAGATAAAGGGGTTTTTGCGAACTCGAGGACGTTAAGTCCCTTTTATCTATGAATCGCTTTTCAATCTTTCATGCCTTAGCATAGATTTGACTGTTTAATGTCTTAGCATAGAATTGGCCGTTATGACAGCTCAATCCTCTGAAGAGGGGTCGAATAAATAATTTGGCTTGAGTTGCCTTAGGGAGTTCTCTACGAACTTTTAGGTCGATTGTATTTGAGCTCGAGTTCCTCCTCAAGGTTTGTTCGAGGTAGAACTCTTTCAAGATGTAAAGTTCGAGCTTGGCGTTGAATTGAGATGAAATACATAGATTCGTTTCGAGCACTTGCGGAGGTCGCTTTGCGTGAAACAGCTGTCTCGTTTTATCTGTCTCGACGTAGACTTAACCTAGTTGCTTTGCTTAAGGGAAGGGGGTAGTCCCCCAACCCTTCTAATCTGTATAAGATTGAAGGAATTTTAGGTTTTTGAGGGATCATTTTAGATCGTTTACTTTGGGACGATCATTTCAGTTCGTTCAGTTTGAAGGGACCGTTTCAGGTCGCTTGTTTGGGACGACCATTTCGGTTCGTTCTATATAGAGGGACCGTTTCAGGTCGCTTGTTTGGGACGACCATTTCGGTTCGTTCAATATAGAGGGACCGTTTCAGGTCGCTTATTTGGGACGACCATTTCAGTTCGTTCAATATAGAGGGACCGTTTCAGGTCGCTTATTTGGGACGACCATTTCAGTTCATTCAATATAGAGGGACCGTTTCAGGTCGCTTATTTGGGACGACCATTTCAGTTCATTCAATATAGAGGGACCGTTTCAGGTCGCTTATTTGGGACGACCATTTCAGTTCGTTCAATATAGAGGGACCGTTTCAGGTCGCTTATTTTCGGGACGACCATTTCAGTTCGTTCAGTATAGAGGGACCGTTTCAGGTCGCTTATTTTTGAAGAGATAATTTCATATCACTTGATTCTGGGAGAGACCATTTCAGGTCGCTCGGAAGGTGTGACTTAATATCGTTTGTTTCCAAAGAGATAATTTCTTATCACTTTGATTTTCTGAAGAGATAATTTCATATCACTTGGAAAAATGAAATGGCGAAAAGTTTCGCGATGACTCTGACTTTTACAGCGGAAAGAGACATTGATCGAGGGACTTATTTTGATTTCACAAAGATAAGCTAATACGACTTCATCTGAAGTTGTCGAGCTCAGTAAGAGCTTTGTGTTTGGGGGTGGCTGCGCTCGAAATCGAGCTGCCTATGTACCCTTTTAAGGGGATCGAGCCATTTCGTAGTTCGATTATGTTGATGTACTTTTAGTGAAAGTACTTTTTGAGGTTGATGATGTTCCAAGGTCGTAGTTCAGGCTTCTGGGTTTCTACCGATTTGAGTCGGTAGACCCCATCCTTCACAACATCAGTGACCTGGTAAGGACCTTCCCACTTTGCTCCTAACTTTCCAGCGCGTTCTTCCTTTTTATGGTCGAACAATTTCCGTAAGACGAGCTCGCCTACTTGAAACCTTCGAATTTTGATCTTGGAATCGTAGTAGCGAGCTGCAGCTTGTTGGTAGTTCTGGATTCGAGCTAGTGCGAGGTTCCTCCTTTCGTCGACGAGATCGAGCTCGTCCTTTATCATCTTGTTGTTAAGTTCCTCCTGTCGTGGGCATTCTTCTTTGCGGATGCTTGACACGAGGATTTCGGCTGGTACTACCGCCTCGATTCCATAAGCCAGCGAAAAGGGAGTTTCGCCGGTGGATTTGCGAGGAGTAGTCCGGTGAGTCCAGAGTACGGCTGGGAGCTCGTCGCTCCAGCTCGTTTTGCACTCGTTGAGTCTTTTCTTGAGGCTGTTCATGATTGCTTTATTGGCTGCCTCTTCCAGTCCGTTCCCTTGAGGATAACGGGGGCGTTGAGTAAGTCAGCTTTATGTTCCAAGTTCTACAGAACTCTTTGAACGTGTTTGATATGAATTGAGGTACGTTATCAGTGACGATCTCGTGGGGTAGCCCGTGTCGGCAAACGGTGTTTCGCCAGACGAAATCCTTAACGTGAACGTCTTTGACCTTTTGGTACGACTCTGCTTCAATCCATTTGGTGAAGTAGTCCGTCATTACCAATAAGTGTGTGGCTTTCTTTTTGCCGGACGCGACTAGGGGCCCCACGATGTCCATTCCCCATCGCATGAATGGGTATGGCGATGAGATAGAGGAGAGTTTCTCCGATGCTTGGTGGATAATCGGGGCATGCTTTTGGCACTTGTCGCATTTGTTTGAGAAGGACTCGCATTCGGTGGCCATTGTTGGCCAGAAATAGCCTTGCCTTTTGATTCGCACGGCCAGGGCTCGTCATCCGGAATGGCTTCCGCAGGATCCGTCATGGGCCTGCGTGATCACGGCTAGGGCTTGCCTTTTGTCGAGGCATTTGAGGTAAGGTCCGGAGAGACTTCTTTTAAAGAGCTCTCCTTGTGTGACGCAGTACCTTGCACTTTGTGTTTTGAGTTTCCGTGCCTCCCATTTGTCGTCAGGTACTTCGCTATTTGTAATGTATCGAATGATCGGAGTTCTCCAATCTTCGTCACTGTTAGGCTTGGGTCCCTGACTAGCGGATGCAGCTTGGATTGGTCCATCGGGGACGTTCGCGACGTACACGGCATTTCTCGGATCAGGATCATCATCAATTTCGATGATGTCGCGACTGTGTCCTTGGGACATTCTTTGTGTTCGACGTCGTCCTTTATGGCAGGCTCATCCTCTTTCAGGGATATGTTGGTACTGGATTTCCCTCTAGGAAATCCGGCCCATTAACAAACAAGACAAAGGCCCGTATCTATGAGCCCGTTCCAGGATCAAAGACGAAGAGACGAGCCGATTCGATCGTTGGGCCCAAACGAATGACGTTTTGACGAGGCCCAAGCGATGCCGAAGTAAGAGGCGATCGAGCTCGGCAGGAGACGACGTGGGGATAGAGCGACTCGGTCTTTTCTAGTTCAACTGATCCGCGAGGATCACGGGGATCGTTACGAAGGAGAGGCCAAAATATCGGAACAGAGAGATCAGAGTCGAGACTATTTAAAGAAGAAGTGGCGACTCATTCAAGATATTCCAACCCTAACGTAGAACACTTCAACTAGATAGCTCGAGCATCATACTTTGTACTCTCTTTTCGATTGTGTTTGTTCTATCTCGACGATCAATCTCAATAAAGTCTTTGATTCATAGGAAACTATACCATTTCTATATCCTAAAGTCCAAATCCACGAATACAAATTCTTAGTGTGAATCCCGGATCTCACATTTGGCGCCGACTGTGGGGACTATCTATGGTTTTTCCTGTCTTAAGAATCAGATCTTAGATCCGATAGATCGAGATGAATCCCGACCAATCTGGCTCTCCCAGCGCCACACCACCGGTTGACCACCCTCAAACGGTCGACAACGTTCCTCATAACACCACCGAGGTAAGAATCATGGGTCAGACCGATGGCGTGTTGACGAGGTCTGCCTTAGTCTCCGTGACCTCGGCACCGGCCGGCTCAGTCGCCCAAACAATCGCGACGAGTCAGACTCCGACAAATGTTTTGTCGGGAACTAACGATCCGAGCAGAAACTGGGTGTGGATGAGAAATGATTCGATTCCCACCCCAGGAGGCGGATCTGGAACAACCAGACCCAATTCGCCACTGCCTTCTGCTCCAC
This sequence comes from Orychophragmus violaceus, assembly GCA_030180135.1. NCBI lineage: Eukaryota > Viridiplantae > Streptophyta > Magnoliopsida > Brassicales > Brassicaceae > Orychophragmus > Orychophragmus violaceus. The sequence goes on from CM058231.1 coordinate 89,439,427, forward strand.
AGAGACAAGGGCCAAACGATCTTGCTGAAATCCGTTCGATGTTAAGCCTATTGGTAGATCGGACGAGAAATAATGAGGCAAGCGCAAGGGCCCAAGAGATCGCAAACCGTTCTCTGGCCGCGCAGCTCGATGAACAGGAAAGGCGTATTAACGCCCGTCTTGAAGAGCTCGCTAGCCAAAACCAGGGGGGTAGATCAACACACGATCCACGAACCCCTATAAGTCCCCCACCGTGTACACGCTTGGACTTCTCCCAGGTGGTAACTCCACCGGGAACGTCGGAAAATTTCGCCAGTACGTCGAATAGTGGCTTTCGCCCTATAATGACGCCCATCGCGACTCCAACCCCATTCGGTTCAAATTCAACGATCACAGATCCAATCAGATCGGGAAGTCGACCATTACCCGGGCCGCCACCTTTCCCGAGTAGTTCGAATATCCGGCCGAGGCAACTGATATACCATGGATTTTAGGGCTTTTAAGCATGGTATATGTGTTATTTATCGAGTATTTTACTATGTTTTAGAGTCTTTTCAGGTGTTTATTAGGTACAAGCACATTTGGAGCATATTCGGTGATTTAGACACTTTCTGGAGCTAATTGGAGTATTTGGCCGAGAGATAGAGTTCACTGTCCGAAACAGAGAAAGGTGTCGATCGTTGCATTCCTAGCATCGATCGATGCACCAGCGAGATGGGCCAAAAGACGGTTTAATAAAGAATGATGAAACTGCAGTCCTGCCCAGAAGTTCCTAATATTTACAAAGAATCCCCAAAACGTGTTTTAGGATTATAATTAGGTTTTACAGCCACTTGTGAGGCTTGACAAGCTTTTCTTACGTTAAGTTTTACTCAGAGAGAGTTGAGGGGCTGATCCTGATCTCGAAAGAGACTTGATTTTGAACCCCAGTTCTTATTTGATTATATGATATTTGGTTTTCTACTTATGATATCTTCTGTCTCGATGAACATGTCTGAGTAGATTACCTGTTAGGTTGAAGGATTCTCATTAGGGATTTCAGAGAATTATAGTTTAATTAATCTGTAGAGATTTATATCTGCTAGTTCTTTATCTAAGTTGTTCTTAATGCCTAATCTGAAGTAGCTAATCAGAATTATGATGTTAGGTTGATTAATGCAGCGGAAGTTGGTTAATTTAACTAGAAAGAATTTAGATAAGCAATTAAACTGTTCGCAAACGGAAGTTTGGTTCAGGTTAATTGTGAACATATCAAACTTGGAGTTAATGCTAGTTTAATCTGTTAGTTCTCGCAAACGGAAGTTTGGTTTGCTGCACTTAGACTTAGAGAATTATCGCAAAGGAATTTGGTTAATTCTATATCAGTGTTTGAGTTCTAGAATAGTTATTGATTGGATCTAGATAGATTGATTGCTTGCGTTCCTGATTTCCTGAGAACTCCTGAAACCTAACGCCTCGCCTTCTTGCTTCCAAACTCACTCGATTTACTTTGCTATTTCGTTTACGGTTTTCACATCTGCTTCGCTTAATTTAATCTGAATTGCTATTAATCTATTGTGTGACTGAGAGTCCTCGTGGGATTCGATACCTTATATACTACGATTGCATTAACTGTGCACTTGCAGTAGAATAGGGAAAACTATACAACCTACCATGTTTTTGGCGCCGTTGCCGGGGACTCTTTGAGTTCACCTATAGATTTAGTACTAGGATTTAGACTAAGCATTCTTTTTAATTTTCTTGTTTACTCACGTTTTTGATTTTTGGATTCGCAGGGATTCGCACTGCATCGATCGTTGCTCACCTTGCATCGATCGACACAAGGCGAGAACAGCGATGCTGAGATCTGAGACGCTCAATAGGTTCCGCACCATGGAACCTGTTATTTTAATTCGCGGTGAAAACGGCGTTTTACGAGACCAGGAGGGTCACATATGCAACGCAAAAGGTCAGAAAATAGATGGGGAAGGAAATCCCATCTTACCAGATTACCATGTATTGGTTGGGCAAGTAGCTGAGATGCAGAGTAAGATAGATGACATCCATGACATCTTACTTAGGGAGAGACAGTTCCGAGCAGAGGCAAAAACTGATAAATTTGCAGAGGTACATTATATGGCTGGAGCCGACTCTTATGGACATACATTGGAACATCAACACAGACAAGGTTCTAGGCATGCTCAAGGATCAAGAGACCATAACTACACTTCCTATCTAGCACCTCCTACACAAAGGAGCAGACTAGAGATGATGATAGAGCAATCAATTGAAAAGCAACAGCAGAACACAGCTTCTTTCAGCTCGAAGCTGGAGAACCTGTACACTAATCTGAATGAGAAATTTGAATCCTTGAGCACTCGCATGAAGCAGCTGGACACACAGATGGATCAAGGTTCAAGTTCTACTCCAAGGAAGGATTCTCAAGAAGCTCATGCCAGCAACATTCCCATTCAGGATGACATACAGATGGATCATGGATCATATCTAGCAGTTAAGGCTGTGGAATTTATGGAAGACAGTGGGGAATTTGATGTTGAATTGCCTGAGTTTGAAAGCTTCAATGCACCCGACTCAACAGAGATTGACATGGATCTCTTGACTTGGATAGTTCAGATCGAAGTGGGACCAAGCCAAGAAGAGAAATTTGAGTCTGAGATGGCTGGAATGGATCAAGAGGCGGATAAACCCGAGACCAATGTTGAAACACGAGAGGAGACGATAGCATCGATCGATGCATCACACGCAACGATCGTTGCACCCCGAAGGGAACCAGTTTCACTCATGTCTCAAGGACCTACTAAAGAAAGAACCTATAAACCTCCATTACCATTCCCGAAAGCTCCCGTTACGCCTAAAGAGATAGTTCAGTGCACCGTAGTGGTTGACAAGAAGATGGTGGTTCCACAAGAGCCTATTCTAACATCTTCAAGGCCTAAAGCTACTCATAAACAAAAGGCCCCGAACATCAAAACTTTGCCAAAGGTAAAGCATAAATCCTCTAAGTTTAAACCTTCTGACTCCACTATTTTGAATGCAGGAAAGAGGGTTAAAACACCCAAGTGTCAATTTCACCCTACATTCATCCCGACGTTTCTTGGACGACATCATGCTGCTACTGCTTACACACCACCATGGATGATAAGGCATTCACAGAGACACTCAAAGTCTCTGTTGAAGCCTCCATGAGTCTGACCCCTTTCCAAAAGTCAAGCTAATGACTTAAAACAAGCGCTGAGTGGGAGGCAACCCACTGTTAGTTTTAATTATTTTTCATTCTCATTTTTTGTGTTTTTCTTAGGATTTCACGTTTTTAGTTGTTTTTGTTAGTTATTAGATGCAGAACACAAGTCTGGAGATGTGTGACGATCGTTGCTCTCATGTGCAACGGTCGTTGCAATTGGTTTAAATCGAAAATTAAGGTACGTTGAGCTAAACCGGAATCAATCTGGTTCACCCAGCATCGATCGTTGCCCCTAAAGCAACGATCGTTGCACCCACGACCAGGTAAGTCACCTTAAACCCTATTTTCTTTTCTTCTTCCCCATTCCTTTCGGTCGACACACCAAGAACCCAAACCGAAAATCACCATTTCTTCATCGATTTCTTTGATTCTAAGCACTATTTCACTTATTTTTACATCCCCAATCTGTTTCTCATACCCAATTCTCACGAAATCAAGGTAATGTACTTCTATTTTTGATTTTTCGGATTTCACTTTTAGGGTTTTAGAAATTGGAGATTTTAGATGGAATTGATGAATGCATGTTGACATGATTATGCTTTAGGTTGTTTAGTGATGGATTGTTGTTGATTTTGTGGTTGATAACACAATTTTGAACTGATTTTGATGAATTGTTTGCGGCAAAATCGCCCTGCAACGGTCGTTGCTCTCGAGCAGCGGTCGTTGCACTGCGATTTTGGGAAATGTTCGATAACGCGAAATCGCCTTGCAACGATCGATGCCTTAGATGCAACGGTCGATGCTTCGCGATTTCACAGTGAAATTTTGCCGAGACTTGATGAATGTTTGAACTTTGTTTTTGCAGATGGCGTCTCAAAGGCAACCCCGCAAGAAGCGAGCCACAGCATCCACAGCAACAAGACACTACACCCCACCGCCTCAGTGGTTTAACAGGGAATCAGAGTCACCCGCACCATACAACAGATACGGGCCACCAATCGCTTTACCTTGGCCCAGGGAGGACGCGACACCATTTCCGACGACCAGACAGTGGCCGGAGGATCTTATACGCTTCTTAAGGTCCACTGAGTTCACAGAGCGGCCATTGCTCTCTTCATGGGACGAGTATGACTCGCTTCTCTACAGTGGTTGGTGTGGGATGATCATCAAGCCGACCAAGTTCGCGGACTACTCCACCTGCAGGATTCTGGGGATCGATGAGCAGGTGATGGCTGTGTGCAGAGGCATTGGTCTAGGGACAATGCCGATGCGACACTATGACCTCTATCCTGAGCTGGTCAGGCAGCTATTGGCCACTTGCAGAGTGGTTTACTCGGATCCCGACCACAGGAGCGCTACAGGTGGTGCTTTCACCTTCATGAGTTGGGGAGTCAGGTATCGGATTCCTCTACTTGATCTCTGCAGGATCTACGGGTTCAGTACTACGCCGAGGCGCATAGCCATGCCACTCGAGTGGGATCCGCTGGAGGCTCGCACATTCTGGGAGAGTATTGGCAGCGGTCGTTACAACTCCAGGACCACGCCAGTAGTGCAGATGAGACATCCGGTGCTGCGATATGTCTCGCGTATCTTGTGCTGGAGCTTGCTTTGCAAGTTTGAGGCCAACAAGATGCGCAAACTTGAGATGGAGTTGCTGTTTATGGGGCTGAGAGATCAGTTTAGGCAGAGTGGCGTGAGAGATCCGACTGCGGGTCTCAACTTGGGAGCTATTTTCGCACAGCATTTGGTTGATTTGCAGCTGAAGCCGTTTGATGGAGCTGGTACAGAGACGGTAGGGAGTTTACTTACTCCCATTTTTGAGTATTGTGGGATTCCTCTGCATGGCACAGAGCGTGATACGGCTCGCGAGTTCCTGGATCTCAGTCATCTGCAGAGCGCTACCTGGCTCAAGGAGGGGCGCATTTGGGTTTACACTGATCCGACCACTGGGAGGACTGGTATCGAGCTTCCCGCTGCCAGATGGACACAGATTGACACATTAGAGGCACTGAGATTTCAGCCTCCTGAGTCTGCGCAGCGTGGGATTCCGACCATGGCTCATCCGCTGGGAGAGCCTTCCTCACGAGCTTCGACATCTTCTGCCCCTGCTCCTGCGCCCGCGCCTGCCCCAGTCGACATTGCGGGTCCCTTTCCTGAGCCTGCGATGCCTTACGGTGCATATTCTGAGGCAGAGTGGAGAGAGAGATCCGATGGTATGTTTCGAGTTCTTTGGAACTTCATGCGTACTTGCAGCTGCAGGAGGCCACCACAGATCCATCAGCCCGTACCTGACCGTCGTCGACAGCGATCTCCGACTGATACTGATCCCGCACCCGAGGCAGCCGATGATGATGCACTGTATGGTGGGATAGATGATGTTAGCGAGTGAGATCAGTCTCCATGTTCAGTCTTTCGGTTCTGTATTATGACTTTTTCTTTTCTTTTGCACTATTCTTCTTTTGATTTTTAGGATTCTACTATGTTTGGATGATTTGCACTTTATTTGGTACATCTTTTGCTTCGGTTTTACTCTTGTTTCTAGTGTTCTCAGCTTGCAGGGATCAAAATTGACAAAAACAGACGGATTAACCTGCTAACTTGCTAACTGTTCGTGAATGCGCAGTGCGTCGATCGATACACCATTGTGTCGATCGTCACAACACGAAAGGAATCGCATTGCAGCGATCGTTGCGGTCCTGAGCAACGATCGACTATACACGAAAATCGCCAAGTAACGGTCGATGCACTTAGTGCAACGATCGGTGCTTATGCGACAGAGGTAAAACCCGACAGAACTAAAACATCCATTAACAATTTTTCTTTCTTTTTACCGATCCTTCGCTGGACACTACTGGGGACAGTGTGTCTTAAGTGTGGGGGAGGTGTTACTAACTTTTGTTTTCTGTTTTCTTAAGAGTCAGTCCGTTTTTCAAATTTTTTTGTTTTATTGAGTCAAAATTGTTTAAGTAAGAAACTATGATTTTCTGAGAAGATTTACAAGACTTGCAGGAACTTAAGTAACCATTGGGATGAAGTTGCAGGATCTATCTATGACTATTAGAAAACCCCATCACAGATCAACCTACTGGGAACACCCACATCACTTCAGGTATCAGAGGATCCTTTTACTGACTTCAACCCTAATACTGACTTAGATTTCTCACCTAAGGGCTTGGTATACTTTGTGTCGGATTCCCTTGTTAGTTCTGACACAGCCTGTAAACCTGTCCTATTTAGTCCCCTTCTCCCCTTCTGTAAAGTAAAAAAAAAAATTATAATAAACTGAGGATGAGTTAGTAACTCCGAAGTGGTCATGGGAATGGTAGCTGAAACTCTCATATCCTGTGTACCATGGAATGTGTCCAAAGTACACCCCATAACGGGAAGAACACTGATAAAAAAAAAAAAAATGATACCCAATGTGGGAAAAATCAGTTGTTAAGGAAGGGAAAGAGAAGAAAGGGACTAGAGAAAGATAGTATGGTGGTCTAGAGCTGATAAGGTAAGAATCCATATGCCCTTTGATCGATACTCCTTAGGTGAGACCGCACTTAAATACTTGCAGAAGTCAGTAGGGAGAATTTGAATGCTTGAATGTGATTGTGGAGTTTACCTAGGACAGTTGCTAAGTGTGGGGGAAGTACATTGTGGTTTTGATATCCTGTGATTGATTCTTGCAGTGGTTTACTAAGGGGAATCTGAGTCTTGTAGCTTCTAGGATGAAATGAGTTTCTGAAGAGTTTTCAAACCTCTTATCTGCATTTAGTTCTTTGTCTTGCTTGAGGACAAGCAAGAGCTAAGTGTGGGGGAGTTGATATACCATGGATTTTAGGGCTTTTAAGCATGGTATATGTGTTATTTATCGAGTCTTTTACTATGTTTTAGAGTCTTTTCAGGTGTTTATTAGGTACAAGCACATTTGGAGCATATTCGGTGATTTAGACACTTTCTGGAGCTAATTGGAGTATTTGGCCGAGAGATAGAGTTCACTGTCCGAAACAGAGAAAGGTGTCGATCGTTGCATTCCTAGCATCGATCGATGCACCAGCGAGATGGGCCAAAAGACGGTTTAATAAAGAATGATGAAACTGCAGTCCTGCCCAGAAGTTCCTAATATTTACAAAGAAGCCCCAAAACGTGTTTTAGGATTATAATTAGGTTTTACAGCCACTTGTGAGGCTTGACAAGCTTTTCTTACGTTAAGTTTTACTCAGAGAGAGTTGAGGGGCTGATCCTGATCTCGAAAGAGACTTGATTTTGAACCCCAGTTCTTATTTGATTATATGATATTTGGTTTTCTACTTATGATTTCTTCTGTCTCGATGAACATGTCTGAGTAGATTACCTGTTAGGTTGAAGGATTCTCATTAGGGATTTCAGAGAATTATAGTTTAATTAATCTGTAGAGATTTATATCTGCTAGTTCTTTATCTAAGTTGTTCTTAATGCCTAATCTGAAGTAGCTAATCAGAATTATGATGTTAGGTTGATTAATGCAGCGGAAGTTGGTTAATTTAACTAGAAAGAATTTAGATAAGCAATTAAACTGTTCGCAAACGGAAGTTTGGTTCAGGTTAATTGTGAACATATCAAACTTGGAGTTAATGCTAGTTTAATCTGTTAGTTCTCGCAAACGGAAGTTTGGTTTGCTGCACTTAGACTTAGAGAATTATCGCAAAGGAATTTGGTTAATTCTATATCAGTGTTTGAGTTCTAGAATAGTTATTGATTGGATCTAGATAGATTGATTGCTTGCGTTCCTGATTTCCTGAGAACTCCTGAAACCTAACGCCTCGCCTTCTTGCTTCCAAACTCACTCGATTTACTTTGCTATTTCGTTTACTGTTTTCACATCTGCTTCGCTTAATTTAATCTGAATTGCTATTAATCTATTGTGTGACTGAGAGTCCTCGTGGGATTCGATACCTTATATACTACGATTGCATTAACTGTGCACTTGCAGTAGAATAGGGAAAACTATACAACCTATCAGCAACTAGGAGGCTCTGCTTTCGCCTCGAGCTCAGGACCCGTTAACGGGTCAAATACGGTACAGTTTGGAACGCCGCAGGTCGACCAGACGGGATCGTTTCCAGCAATCGATCTCCTCGACCCCGCTTTCCCCGGACTTGAGCCCAATCAGGCACGAGCTCAGTTCGCGCCTACGACGGGCGACGACCACGACATGCTTAGACAGTATATTAAACAAGCCAAGGCTCAGTTCGTCATTATGAGCTCCAAAGTTCACATGGCGACAAGCGCGGCGCCCGACATCGATCGAGTGATCGAAGAAACGCGACAAACACCGTTCACAGACCGGATCGCCTTCGCAAGAATCCGAGAAATCAAGAAAACTAAATTCCCGGAATTCTCTGGGAAGTCGGACCCCAAAGCCCATATCAGGGCATTCCGACTAGCGATGGCAAGGGTATACCTTACCGACGAGGAGAGAGAGTCGGCTTTCTGCAGGCTCTTCGCCGAAAACCTATTAGGCTCCGCCCTAGAATGGTTTGCCGGACTGGAAGAAAGGTCCATCGACAATTTCACCCAGTTCATGACGGCTTTCCTCAAACAATACTCCGTCTTTATCGAGGAAAAGACTACTGAGGCAGCTCTGTTTGGCGTCTCCCAAAAACCCGACGAATCGCTTCGCTCGTACATCGACCGATTTAAGGAAATAAAATCCAAAATCGCAAACCCACGAGACGAAGTAGCTATAGAAGCACTGCGACGTGGACTATGGTATTCAACCAAATTCTGCGAGGAAATAACAGTCCGTGAACCTCAAACACTCGACGACGCCCTTCATCGTGCATCGGCCTTCGCTCGCCTCGAGGACGAAACCACGACCCTCAGAGAAAAGCACCGAAACGAAAAGAACCCTTCGAGCTCGCAGAACTCGAACTCGAAAAAGGATTCCCGTAAATCAGGGAACGTCAATGCGGTCGAGAGCCCGAAGAGCTCGAAGAAATTCGAGTTCGACAAGGAAAAATTCTGTGAATTTCACAACAAAAGAGGACACTCGACCGAAGACTGCTATACTTGAGCTAAAGCCGAGGCTCAAAAGCGAGAGTCCGAAAGCAAACGAGACTCAGAAGTCGAGGAGGAAACTCCATCCGACGAAAAGGAAAGTAAACAGACCAAAGAGTCGAACACCAAGAGGACTTCTCAAAATAAACGAGAACTGACAAAGGAGCCGGAATCTCCCGAAACACTTCCTCAGGGGTCGCGGAAGCGAGTTGAGTTTATTCTCGGCGAGCTCAGCCTGAGCGGCACCCCGAAAGGTTCGGCGTTATCCCCACCTCCGGCTCCCGTTAAGAGTTTACGCTCACGAATCAATCTCCCTCGTCTCTGCGGGGGGGGGGGGGGGGGTGTACGGGCTATACCCCCTAAACGAATCGACTTCATCTTCGGTGGCTCCAAGCTTTGCCGAGACTCGGTCAATTCAATCAAAGCTCTTCAAAGAAGAGTCGAAACTGACAAAGGGGGGAAAATCCCAATGATAGGTCCAGACCACGAGATCACTTTCCACGAGAGCGAGACAAGAAATCTCGACAAACCACACGACGACGCTCTCCTCGTTTGTCTAGTAGTGGGAGATGTCGAACTCTCAAGGATAATGATCGACACAGGAAGTTTGGTAGATGTCCTCTTTTACGATGCGTTCAAAAAGATGGACTTCAACGACTCCGAGGTCGTGGAAGAAAAGACACCACTAGTAGGGTTCGCTGGCGAAACAACGTACTCGATGGGCTCTGTCTTCGCCCCGGTGATAGCTGGAGGAGTCCGAAGAATGACAGAGTTCGTCATAGTGGATCGGCCAGCTCCCTATAACGCTATTTTAGGTCGACCATGGATATATGACATGAAAGCGGTACCGTCGACCTACCATCAATGCGTAAAATTTGTTGGATCCCTAGGATCTAGGGTTCGTTATATTGAAATTTACCAACCTCGTTCTTACCTTGAACTGGCAGCGTAATGAATTGGTGAACGAGATCAGTGAGCAACGCAGACGCCTTGCCTCTACCAGATACACACGCACACAAGCTGGAAAACGGGATGCTAGTGTCGGATCTATGGGATCTGAGAGTTTCTGGTGTTTCTACTTCTTCTGTCAAGAAAAAGTCGACGGCTAATGTTCTAGGTCGAAAACCATCATGTTTTATTCGACCTAGAATCACACATAACGGGCCAGACTCGTTTGAGTCATAAAATCGAAAAGTCCTTTCGAAACCCGAACTGTGTCGACCGACACACATGCTGTGTCGATCGACACAACACCATTTGCTCGATACTAATGTGTATCCAATACACATTAACATGATCATTACCATAATGATCATTCCCATGTTTTAGCTTCCAGTTTGCTTAGGTGTGTGACCCTATAGGATCATATAATACTGGCAGTAAGTCTACAACTTACAGATTGCAAGAGGCTTCTAGCAAAACATTGCAACCGCCCAGTATTATACGAATGTCTGATCTCGACACACAACTATCATCAGGAGTGAGTACAAGTGTGATTTCAGGACACTATCCCAATAATCTCCCACTTGTACTGGAATCATCAATTCCTATAATCCTTTTGTCTCTATATCTCGATTTGGCATAAGGCAAGATTGGTGTCATCCTTATTAAGCCAACATCGTATTTATCGAACTCCTGATCTATACTGAACATGACAAACAACTGAACTACAGTTCGTTTGAGTGCGGCCACACATTTTCTCAGCATACAATCTTCGATAGGCCCTGAGATATTTATCTCCCGTTATTCAGGAGGGACAAATCCCATCTTGTTCCATCCCTATTTCAACGCACACTTCATGATATACCTGAACAGTGCCGTTACAGTCGCCAGTTACGGGTCGACGTTTGACAAAGTCAAAGTGTACCAATTCATATGCAAGAAAGCATGATGAACTCAGGTCTAAGGACTATACTCTATAGTCATAATGAGAACCTCTCATGACACAGATATAACTATCCTGGAGACTTCTCATTAGCGGGTCACGTCCGATCATATGTTCACCAACATATATCTATGTGGCTGACTGTGATACTCATATCATTGACTCCATGAAACTTAGTCAACAGTCACCTCACAATCTAGTCTCTCACGGTTGTTATTGTCCCACTTTAACAACCTCGACTAGGGACACATCATAATTTATGTCATTTGTTACTTGTAGGGTTTCATGATCAAGTCCTCAACTTTATGACATATAGTATGACATAAACTTATCTTGGGACCATTATTTAATTATCCAATAGTCAAATAATGTCGATGTCAGTTTTCATAAACATGACCATATCTATCTAAACATCATAACTAAACTAACTCCCACTAGAATCAAGACCAAGTCTTCAGATATCTAGTACCTACAGCTACAGTATACAACTCGTGCTTAGGTTGTGAGAGATGCTGCGGTGTTCTTGCTTGGAACCATTCCAACAAACCACACCGCTATTCTTTAATGAGCACTTGGGGATATTCCTTTACAACTGTCCAGTGACTCTTACTGGAACAAATTGGTATCTTCTCGTCATGCTTTATGCATCAGCTGCATTTAGACGAGCGCATAATATGGCATTCATGATGGATTCTATTGCATAAGCAAAAGGAATCACACTCATAGACACTAGCTCAGCCAGTGTCCAAGACACTTCATCTTGCTAAGATCATTGCCATAAGACCTTTGGTGTGAAGCCATTCTTGGAATCATGCATATTGGAACTGTCCAGTATCTTATAATCATAAGGATTCTGACACGATCCAATTAGCTCTTCTGATCCATCTCAATGGATCCATATTCCAAGAGCTTACGCAGCTTCTCCCATGTCCATCGTTAAGTTTGACTTCCGACCCAAATCTTGACAAGACTTTAGCGTCAGAACGTCGTTTATGAGATTAAGTACGTTCTAAACATACAGTTTGAGAATTGCAACTACGCTCCCACTAGTTTACTTGTAAACGCATTGTTTCTATTCGTTCCTTATCGAGTCAAAGCCTTTGACCGTTTTGACAGAACATAGATTCCAACTCCAAGATGCTTGCTTCAATCGGTGAAGCTAACATGCATAACTAGCCAATTTTCGGAGTTGGGGCTCACCTTCGCTTCTTTGAATTTCGCAGGTCCGTCACTTTTCAATGATCAACCGATCACGGCAATCGGTCACGAGAAATCACTCTCGGGTTAGTGACGGATCCATTAGGATCAGCGAATTTCAGGCTCCACAGGTGTCGATCCTACAGCACTATGTAGATCCAACCGCTGCTCTTCCTCAACAGGTTGAACAGCCTCCTGTGTTTCTCGAATTTCTTCGAGCTGTACTTTTACTCCCATTGTTCTTCTTGGAAAAACAGAGTTCCGAACAACAAAACTTTGTTCTCGGATTGGCTGCAAAAGTACTAAGCCTCGGTGTCCCTAGGACAACCAGCGAAGCAGCATCTATCAGGCTTGGATTCAAGTTTGTTTGTTGGCAACTGCCTTACACAAACCTTGCAATCCCAATTAATCAGAAAAACATATTTGGAAATCACCCAGTCCACATCCAATGTGGTGTTTTTCACTGATTCTCATAGAAAACTAATTTGCGTAAACATATTCATTTTAGAGCGTATTTTTTTTTTTAAAAGGATAATGGAAGATTCATGTGACTCATCATTAATCGGAGCATATCCAATAAGATCCGATTCATTCTCTCAGAAACACCATTCAAGGTTTTCAGGAGAGATGAGCTGTGAAGTGACTTCACACTCACTTAGATGATCACCCAATTCTTGACTCAAGTATTTTCCTCCGCGATCTAATCGAGGATCTCAATACTTCTGTCAAATCGGTTCTATGCTTCATTCTGAAACTCCTTTGATCATTCCAAATGATTCTGACTCGTGTCTCATCAAATGAACACAGTCATATTTACTGAAGCCATCAATAAGTCAATGAAGTATTGAAGTTTTCCTTTAGCACTAATGCTCATCGGGCCGTATACATCAGTATGTGTAAGGCCCAATGAGCCTCTGGCCCATTTCTTTAGCTCTGCTAAAGAAGCCTTAGTCATTTGGCCCAGCGAGCAGAATTCATGTCTCAATTGATTTACAATCAAATGAACCTGAAGCCCATAACTATGGAACTTCTGAAGCCGCTTCACTCTATTTGGTCAATATGACTATGCTAAGGAAAATCGAGTTCAAGTCATCAGACTTAAACCGTTTGGTATTTATGTTATATCCAAGTGTATATTGGTTTGAAATATAAAACCCATTTAAAAGGGGTGCTACCATATAATATTTCATTGAGATCAAAAGAGCAAAACTTGTCTTTTATCAGAATGAAAAGCATCCAAATTCTCACAAGAAAATGAAAGACATTTCTGCATAAAGCAGGTACATAGTAGAAATAACTAAATTCAAAAACCAAGCTTGAAAGGCTCCTACAAGTGGAGAATCTCTACGGCTTATGTAGCAACCATTGCTCCATACCAGACACGCAGTTCCACTTGTCCTTTCCTCAACGTTCTACCGTTGCTTAGGCCCTGCATATTTCCAAAATATCAGTACCACAACTAGTATCCAATACATATGTAGAACTTGAATTAATAACACAATACCTGAAGAAGAAGTACCATACATCTCCTTCATCTCTTGTGAATCTTCCAAGAATTTAATGCAATCTCTCTTCCAATGCCCATACTCATCACAGTAGAAGCACTTTCTAACACCAGATGGGCCGGACTTGGGCTTATAAGATGACACAGGCTTATCCTGATTCCAAATCTGGACGGCCCTGTCTCTACCCTTGTCAACACAAGATTTCTCAAATCTTTTACCTTTATGATGTTTTGCTCAGCTGTTTTGAGCATGCCATGCAGCTCAGTCAATGTCTTCGTCAAGTTATTCTTGATATATTTATGACAAACTTATCATAACTAGACGGCAGTGATTGCAGAATGATGTCTGTAGCCAACTCTAAGCTGACAGGACAATTCAGGTTCCCCAGGTTATCAACGTAACCCATCATTTTAATGACATGAGGACTCACTGGAACATCCTCTGGTAGTCTGCACCCAGTGAGAAACTTCACCATCTGGAATCTCTCAACTCGTGCCAGATCCTGAAACTTCAGTTTCATGCTGGTGATCATCTCTATTGGCGACTCCATGTTCTCGTATTGACTCTTCAAGTCCGAGTTCATGGTAGCCAACATCAGACCACGCACATCTACCACATCAATATAATGCTTATTCCGAGCATTATATACTGCATTCGAGCGATTGGCCCCAAGCCTTTCTGGAAGAGCTTTCTCAAGGACATAGTCCTTACTCTCCTGCTTGAGGACTAATCTCAAATTGCGATACCAATCCAGGAAATTTGACCCATTTAACTTGTCCTTCTCAAGGACGGGTCGTAACGAGAAGGTAGTTTTAGACATAGGCTGAAAATTTTAATCAAAGAAAATTTTAGTTATGATTTCAAGAAATGAGGAATCTTATCCAATAAGAAAAATCGCATTATATTCAAACAACGTTTCCTCTATGAATATAATAATCCAAGATCCATACATCACTAAAATCTGAGTGGACGACTCGTCATCACCCAGAGTTTAGTAATCTAGGTAAGCAAACCATTGCTAATTGTACTCAGTACAACTCTTGGTCGTAGATGAGACAATCCATGTCTCATCCACTCTGACGTTTCTGGGCCCAGAACTTCTGATAACCCAGTCAAGTGAACCAATTTCTGTCTTGTGATCACTAACAGTCGCACTGCAAGTCTGTCAATGACCACCTGCCTTACTCATGTTGCAGTGGATACCAAGGACTCCAAGACTATCCAACAAACGACACGAGTCTTGACAGTAGACAAGATTCGGCAAGGCATCAAGATCACTTGATATTTTGTTGAGGAAATGGAACTCTAAAAGTTTAGTAATTCAATCTCTTAGGTCATGCAATAGTTGATGTCAAGCACTGCAAGACCATCAACACTACTACCTGCCTTACTCATGTAATTGTGGACACCAAGCTCTTGGCAAGACTATCCAACAACGAAACAAGTCTTGACAGTTGACCATGTTGAATAACTAAGCTTCGATCTAACACACATCCAATGTGTATTAAATAGGTTTAGAACATTTTTAACTTTTGATTTCAATTTAGTTTTAATCGTTCTAATTTTAGTGGGTTATGTCATTCGGTCCGGCTTCTTAATCATATGGTTCAAAACCAAACGATTACGGTTCGCATCGTCACCATATGCGTCGACAGACACATTTGGTCGACTCTCGATATGCAACCTTAAGATTATTCGAGATAACCGGTCAAATCCAATTTGACCAGTTCATCTAATCGAACCGATTCAACCAGTTTTAACTAATCGCGATAACCGGTCCAATCCAATTGAATCGACTTATCCGATTAAACTGATCTTAACCAATTAAATCGGTTTATTCTAATTGAGATAACCAGCTCATCCAATTTAAACCGATCTTATC
Source organism: Orychophragmus violaceus (assembly GCA_030180135.1). Lineage (NCBI taxonomy): Eukaryota > Viridiplantae > Streptophyta > Magnoliopsida > Brassicales > Brassicaceae > Orychophragmus > Orychophragmus violaceus. Next base: position 89,455,086 of record CM058231.1, read on the forward strand.
TGCCTTAACCAAGCATGATAACCAGTTCAATCTAATTGAACCGATTCAACCAAGCGTAAGGCTTGTGTCGACCGACATTAAACCTGTGTCGATCAACACCGTAGAGTATTAGGGATTTTGAATTAAACTATCATAACCATGCGAGATAACCAGTTCAATCCAATTGAACCGATCTATCCATTCGTATAGTCTGTGTCGACCGATGCACCCAGTGTGTCGATCGACACAGTGCGATTTCAAATCTTTCGCATCATCACGGTGTATCGACCGACACACCCAGTGTGTCGATCGATGCTGTGCGAAAACCCTAAAACCTTTTACGAGTTTTCGCGATGTGTCGACCGACACAAGCTTAGTGTCGATCGACACCATGCGACAAACCCTAAAGTTATTTACGCGTTTTCGCTCTGTGTCGACCGACACACGCTTTGTGTCGATCGACTGATATATCATGGTTTTTACTAGTTTTAGGCCATGATATAGATGTGTTTTAGTGTCTTTTGTCTTTGTTTAGAGTCTTTTACAGGTATAATCAGGTTGGGAGCTAAATTGGAGATTATGGAGCATTTTGGAGATTTTTGGAGTGATTGGCCGAGAGATAGAGTTCACTGTCCGAGACAGAGAAAGGTGTCGATCGTTGCACTCTAGCAACGATCGTTGCACCAGCGAGATGGGCCAAAAACTCGGCGGTTTAGAAGAATCAAGATATTGCACTTTGATCCAGAAGTTCCTGATATTTACAAAGAAGCCCCTGGCCGAGATTATGCCTATATAATAGAGTTTTTAGAGTTTTTATTAGATACAACTTCATAATTAAGAGCAGAGGATTTTTAGAGCTTTTGGGGCTGATCTGAACCTGATTCATCATCTGTATTTGGAGAAGATTTCGAACCCCTTTTACTCTTATTCTTTTATGCAATTTACTTATCATATGATCATGTTTTCATTATCTATGTCTGAGTAGATTCCTAGTTAGACTTAGGGTTTCTCACATAGGATTTCATGACTTGCTAGACTTGTTCAATTTCAGTTAAGGATTCAAACTATATCTGTTCTTCAATTTAATTGTGCTTAAAGCTAGTTCTAACCTGATCAATTAGAATCTAGATCTTAGGTTGCTAAATACGTCACGGAAGTGGGGTTTAGGAATCTGAACTAATTAAATTGGGCAATTAAACTTTGCGCAAACGAAAGTTTGGTTTAGGATAATTGTGAACATATCAAACTTGAGCTTATTGCTAGTTTAATCTGTTAGTTCTCGCAAACGGAAGTTTGGTTTGCTGCACTTAGACTTAGAGAATTATCGCAAAGGAATTTGGTTAATTCTATATCTGTGTTTTGAGTTCTAGAACTGTGCTTAATTAGATCCTTGCTGAATGAACTGTCTGCTAGTCTGATTTCCTGAGAATACCCTAGGTTTGACGCTTTTAATTACTTGCTTTCACAACCAATAATCTCTGCTACTGATTTACTTTCTCGCACTACTTTCAATACAATCACATTGCTTATTTCTAGTATTCATTCCCTACGGTTTGATTCTCTTGAGACCAAGTGTCCCTGTGGATTCGATAACCCTATATACTACTTTGACATTGCTGTACACTTGCAGTTTAGTATAGGGATTAATTCTTGACCTATCATCGACACGCTGCGAAAACCCTAAATTTTATTTATGCGTTTTCGCTTTGTGTCGACCGACACACGCTTTGTGTCGATCGACACGCTGCGAAAACGCAGACATCGAATTTTCAACAGAGGTTCTAATCCGAGATTTACATCATGAAAATTTGATTTACCAAGCAACAATCAATTCAATAACATCAGTATTCGAATTTAAGTGCTTCAGATTCAATAGACTAAACCCTAAACAGCTCTGATACCACTGTTGGATCCCTAGGATCTAGGGTTCTTTATATTGAAATTTACCAACCTCGTTCTTACCTTGAACTGGCAGCGGAATGAATTGGTGAACGAGATCAGTAACGCAGACGCCTTGCCTCTACCAGATACACACGCACACAAGCTGGAAAACGGGATGCTAGTGTCGGATCTATGATCTGAGAGTTTCTGGTGTTTCTACTTCTTCTGTCAAGAAAAAGTCGACGGCTAATGTTCTAGGTCGAAAACCATCAGGTTTTATTCGACCTCGAATCACACATAACGGGCCAGACTCGTTTGAGTCATAAAATCGAAAAGCCCTTTCGAAACCCGATTTGTGTCGACCGACACACATGCTGTGTCGATCGACACAACACCATTTGCTCGATACTAATGTGTATCCAATACACATTAACATGATCATTACCATAATGATCATTCCCATGTTTTAGCTTCCATTTTGCTTAGGTGTGTGACCCTATAGGATCATATAATACTGGCAGTAAGTCTACAACTTACAGATTGCAAGAGGCTTCTAGCAAAACATTGCAACCGCCCAATATTATACGAATGTCTGATCTCGACACACAACTATCATCAGGAGTGAGTACAAGTGTGATTTCAGGACACTATCCCAATAAAATTCCCAACTCCTAAAGGGGTAAAAACCGTGTACGGAAGTCAAAAGATTTTCCGCCATTGCTACATGAATGGATACAAACAGATTGAAAAATTCCCTGCCACTACAGGAAATTTGAGTATATATAGCAATAGAATATAGCGTTTCAACATAGTCTGCTATAGTAAATACGAACCTTTTTTATTATAGCGTTTTCAAAAAAAAAAACGCTATGTATAGGTTTTTTTAATTTTTATTTTCGTTACGCTTTTGGGTAACTTTGTTTACATAGCACTTTTAACTTCGAAAACGCTATGCATTCTTTTGGCGGAGAAAACTAAAAATTGCCCGCTACTTAGACAAATTTTGGCTCTCTTTTTTCACTTTAGCCTCGGTTTCCCACAAAAAAGGTATCTTCATCTCTCTCTTGATTTCTCAAAGCGAAACACAATCGAGCTTCAATATTGAGTTAAAGGAAGTTTATTTTGTCCAAAGATTCTTGTTTTTCTTTGTTTCCGACTTAGGGTTAGCACTGATTTCGGATTAATCTTCTGTTTATACAGGATTCGAGCTGTGTCGGTGCTAGATTTTCATACAAAGGTAAGAGATTATTAACGATTTCGATTTGCTGTGTTTTCGCGTTAGGGTTCCGAATCCCCGACTAATATCTTTCAATTGTGTTTAGGGTTTTGAAGATCTAGCAAAGGTATGAGTCTTCACATCAATTTCTGGTTTCGATTCAGTTTTATAGCAACAGAAATTGATTCCTTTCAGCTGTTTTTTACAGGTTGAGATTGTTGGTCCGTGTTCCAATTTTATACAAAGGTAAGTTACTGTTATCCGAATCTCTCTTTTCCTCGATTTAGTTCTTAAGTTTTCAAAGGTTGTTTTCATTTATTTTTCTTTGGAATTCACAGGGGAAAAGCACTCGGAATCTACAAAGGTATGACATTTTAGTGTCCTTTGTTTTTAATTCTTGCTTCAAATAAATGTTTTCAGTTTGTAACTCCATTGATTCTGTTTTTACAGAGAAGGATCTAAGTCTTTTACTCAACTCAAGCGAAGGTATAGTATTGTTAATCAATATGTTCTTTGGTTTCGATTTATGTATAAGTTTCAAATACTGATTTCATTGATTTTGTTTCTTATTTTACAGGTTACGGATTTCACCCTTCAAGCAAAGGTATGAGATACTAAGTATTATTAGGATTCATTTGTGATTCGAATAATGGTTTTCTGAAACTGAGTTAATTGTTTTTGCTTTCACAGAGAAGGAACTTGGTTTCACAGAGAAGGACATTCAATCTCGGATTCAAGTAAAGGTATGTTCCTTAACATGTTAACTCATCTATCAATACATCACAAGTTTGTTTTAAAGTTTATTGTTCTGAAGTTGTTTAGATATTGATAGATTTATTGGTTTATAGAGATTTAATCCATTATTAGATGATCTTACCTACAATCTAAGGTTTTTCAATATATGATGTTTCATTAGTGGCTCAGTGTGTTAATGCTTTCAATGCTCTCTTCTTCTCTTCTTTGTTTGTCCATTAGTGAATGTTTTTCTCTGTTTAAAGACGATGTTTGCTTAACTTATTTCAATTAGTTTGTTTTATTTTCTATGAAATTTACAGTAAACATACGAATGATTTTTGGTTTGAACATGAAATTTTTACCCACATTCCCATGTGGGTTAGTACCATATGTTCTAGTTTTTAGACTGTCTAACTCAAAATTAATTTTTCCATAATTCTGTCTCCTTTGTCTGTGGAGTCGTGGTGCTGTTGTACCATGGACAAAAAATGGGTTTGGCATCCAAGAAATAGTCGCGAGTATGAGGAAGGAGCTACTAATTTTGTGAATGCGTCAGCTGTGAAGCTTGGTAATCCTCCCAACATGATATGTCCATGTGTTGACTGCCGCAATGTGAGTCATCAACCGGTAGCCAATATACTCGATCACCTAGTAATAAGGGGTATGGATCATAAGTATAAGCGTAGTTCAAGCTGGAGCATTCATGGGGAAGAAAGGAATGACACAGATGATGCTCCGAGTTCTTCGTTCGAAGCTTATGAGTTGTTAAAAACGGCTTTTACTGATGATGTGGGAAAAACTCAGAGTAGCATCGACGATGAAGCTAAACATGAGGACGTTGAAAGTCATGAAGATTCAGCGTTTAAGAAGAAGTTAGAAGATACAGAAACCCCTCTTTACACTAACTGTCCTAACTATACAAAGGTTTCCGCGATAATGGGTCTGTACAGAATCAAAGTGAAGAGTGGGATGTCGGAGAGTTATTTCGATCAGCTTCTGAAAATTGTGCACGACATGCTACCAGAAAGTAACGTGCTTCCAACATCTACAAATGAGATGAAAAAGTTCTTGAAGATCTTTGGGTTTGGGTATGATTGTATCCACGCTTGCAATAACGATTGCATCTTGTATAGGAATGAGTATGCGGATCTAATGAGCTGCCCTAGATGTAATGCTTCAAGATGGGAATTGGATAAGAACACAGGAGAGGAGAAGAAAGGAATTCCTTGCAAAGTCCTTAGGTATTTCCCAATAAAGGACAGATTTAGAAGGATGTTCAGATCTAAAAGAATAAGTGAAGATCTTCGGTGGCATTTCACAAATGGTAGTACGGATGGAACAATGCGCCACCCCGTTGATTCACTAACTTGGGCCCAAATTAATGATCAATGGCCACAATTCGCTGGTGATCCGAGAAACCTTAGACTCGGCCTATCTACTGATGGGATGAATCCATTCTCTATTCAAAGTACGAAGTACAGTACATGGCCGGTGTTGCTAGTGAACTACAACATGCATCCAACATTATGTATGAAAGCAGAAAATATAATGTTGACTCTTCTAATCCCTGGACCAACTGCACCGAGCAACAACATTGATGTGTATCTTCAACCTCTGGTAGATGATCTAAAGGATCTTTGGAATGAGGGTATAGAGGTTTACGACTCGTTTTCAAAGGAGAATTTCACATTAAGAGCTATATTGTTATGGACTATCAGTGACTATCCGGGGTTGGGGACACTTGCTGGTTGTAAAGTGAAAGGTAAGCAAGCGTGTAATATTTGTGGAAAGGATACACCCTTTAGATGGCTTAAGTTTAGTCGAAAACATGTGTATATGAGGAATAGGAAGAGGCTCAGACCTGAACATCCATATAGAAGAAAAAAAAACATGGTTCGATAATACAGTGGAAGAAGGGGTTGCACGTAGAATTCAGACAGGTTCTGAAATATTTGAGAGCCTACAGAATTTTAAAAATGATTTTGGTAGACCATTAGAAAAGAAAAGCAAAAGGAAGAGATCAAATTTGGGTGACAATGACGAGCTTTCAGATGATGAATCTAATGAAGATTCTGAACAGTGGCGTTGGAAGAAGCGTTCTATTCTTTTCGAGCTACCTTATTGGAAGGTGAATTAATGTCAATATAACTCGCAGAAGCATTACAGGAAATGTATGATCATTGTCTTAGTAATTCTGCTTGTTTTATTTGCTAGTATATGCCGGTGCGACACAACATCGACGTAATGCATGTTGAGAAGAACGTTTCCGATGCCATTTTGTCAATTCTGATGCAAAGTTCTAAATCAAAGGATGGATTGAAATCACGACAGGACCTGGAGGACATGGGTATCAGAAGTAATTTACACGCACAGTTACGAGGTAAGCGATCATACTTACCACCAGCTGCATATTGGCTGACGAAGGTTGAAAAAAGAAATTTCTGCAAGCGGTTATCAGAATTCAGAGGTCCTGATGGTTATTGCGCAAATATTTCTAACTGTGTCTCATTTGATCCTCCGACAATTGGTGGCTTGAAATCTCACGACCACCATGTTCTTCTTCAAAATATGTTACCTGTTGCTTTGAGAGGCAATCTGCCAAAAGGTCCTAGGAATGCCGTGACCCGTTTATGCAACTTCTTCAATAGATTGTGCCAGCGTGTCATTGATCCAGAGAAGATGTTGTCATTGGAGACAGAGATTGTTGAGACATTGTGCCAACTAGAAAGGTTTTTTCCACCATCTCTGTTTGATATCATGTTCCATCTTCCTATACATCTTGCTAGAGAGACACGTTTGGGAGGGCCAGTACACTTTAGATGGATGTATCCATTTGAGAGGTAGTGTACTTTTAAGATACATTGTTCAGATGTCTACAATATTTAAAACAACGTCTAGGACTGATGTATGGCTGTTTGGGGTTTAGGTACATGAAAACTTTGAAGGCTTATGTCAAAAATTATGCTAGGCCGGAAGCTTGTATGGCTGAGGGATATCTCGCTGGAGAATGTATTACATTCTGTTTAGAGTTTCTAAAGAATTCTGTCCCAGTTGAAGAAGTAGCCAAACGCAATGAAGATGTTGAGACAGATTATCGTATTCTTGAAGGTCGCCCTCTACAGAGTGGTACAGAATTTAGTCTAACTGATAAAGACCGAGAAATAGCGCATCGATATGTGTTAATGAACACAGAAGTTATGAGTCCTTATGTAGAGTAAGTTCTCATATGTTTATGATGTTTGAAAATGTATTCAATATTCATTTCAGTGTATGAGCACTAACATACATTTGGAAAATGAAATCAGTTTGCACTTGGAAGAGTTGCAAGAAACTGATGTCCGTTGCAGAAATAATGAAACTCAGTTATGGAAGACTCATGGTGAAAGGTTTTCACAGTGGGTGAAGGAAAAGGTCTGATATCACTTAAGGATTTAGTACTATCTGATATTGTTATATAGTAACAATATCTTGTTCCATTGTCATTAGATTCCTATAAACTCAGAGGAGCATTCAACCAAACTGAGGTGGTTAGCAAATGGACCAAGACATGTGATCCAGAAGTACAAGGGTTACATCATTAACGGACATCGGTTTCACACTGTTGATGTGAAGCGGAAGACTCAAAACTCTGGAGTAACGCTTGAATCTTTCACAATGTGCAGATCAAGCGCCCGAGATACTAATCAGATGGCTGATATTGTATCATACTACGGTGTGATTCAAGAGATTATTATGCTAGATTATCATATGTTCCAAGTTCCACTTTTCAAATGCAAATGGGCTAACAAAGGGAATGGTGTGAAGGAGGAAGACGGATTCACGCTTGTGAACCTACATGTAAATCAGTCAGCTTACCTTCAAGATCCATATATCTTGCCGTCACAAGCTAAGCAAGTGTTCTACTCTAGAGAAGAATAATCCTCTTCTTGGTATGTAGTAATGAGAGCGCCACCAAGGGGATATCACGAGTTAGAAACAGAAGCTGAGCTTGTTGCTGCACCATCAAGTATCTCGGAGATTGATGATTCAGAATATCACTCTGACGACGACAATTTCTTTGCTAGAGATGATTGTGAAGGAGTCTTAGTGATGGATTAATTATATCATAGATATTGTTCTTTTAGATGTTTTATTTGAGTAATGATACTGTCGGTTTTCTATACTATTTCAAAGGATATTGTTTGTTTTTACTTTATTAATAGCTCTAAAGTATTTTTCATTCATATTTTGAACAAAATTGTGCATTCTATCAACTGTTATGTTCCAGCTACTTACTTAGGTTACTGATGAGTTTTTTGGCTTTCATGTTGCAGTTAGTCAAAGATGGTGGATAATGCTCGCAGACGTAGCAAGCGACAGCGTGGTGAAGACGTAACACCTATTGTATTGACTAAAGCAAGAAAGAAAAGGTATGTTTCAATACAAAATGATTATAGTTTGATTTGTTGTTTATTAGCCTGTACGTTATTCCCACAGTGGTAACCATTGTTTTATTTGGTGGTGATATAGGCAGGATCCATTGACTGCCAAAGATAAGGAGGCTCACCAAGATGAAGTGACAGAGATCCAAGATGCAGAGATTGATCATGTCCCTGAAGTAACTAAAACCAGAAAGAAGAGGCATGTTTAATTACAAAATGATTATGTTGATGTGTTGTTTAGCTATGTTGTACAATTTTCCCAAGGACTATCTGACATTGTTTTAATGGATGATTATATAGGCATGATCCAGTGACTGCTAAGGATAAGGAGACTCGACATGATGCAGTGACAGAGATTCACGATGCAGAGACTGAACGTGTCCTTGAAGAGAATGATCATCTTAATGCAGATTCTGAGCACCAAGATACAGATCATCAAGAAGTAGATAATGAGCTCCATGTTGAAGAGGATGAGCAACGTGTAGAGGAGCCTGAGCATCGAGCTAATGGTGATAGTCAGTCACAACACTCGGAATCTAAAAAGAGGAAAACAAGAGGACCTACCAAGATGAATAAAGTGGCCAAAAACCATGAGGATAAGATAGATGTTGAGTTTACCCGTCTTGGTGAACATGTTGGTAAAGGGTCGGTGACACTATCCTCGTTTCTTGGACCGCTTGTGAGAGAGCACGTACCTTACACTGTTGAAGATTGGAGGTACATTGACCCGAAAACAAAACACACGCTATGGGATATAATACAGGTATATCTATCTTTTCACTGTGATTTTGGAAATATATACTTTATACTCAATAAAAACTTGACCAATTTGTTACATTTGCTTTAATAACGTAATGTAGGAGAGATTCAATTTGGATAAAGATTGGCAGAAGGATTGTGTTTTCAAACAGATGGGATGTATTTGGAGAGCTTCTAAGTCGAAGCTTGTTAGCCAAGTTCGATGTGCAAAAAATAAGCAAGAAATCCTAGATTTGAAACCAACAAACATACAATCTGTGTCAGCTTGGACGAAGTGGGTTAAGAGTAGAACATCCGATGCTTTTCAGGTTATTTACATGTTTTATTTGATTTGGTTAGTTGATCTTTATCTTTGGAGTTTTGTTTGGTTAATTTTTTTTATTTTGCTGCAGGAACTAAGTGAGAAAAACAGAAGTTTAAGGAGCAATCAGATTCCCCATACCACCAGTAGGAAAGGAATGGTTCGTCTTGCTCATGAAATGGTATGTCAAAATTCATACTCAATATTCATTAGGTTCACAGAAACTTCAGATTATCATCTTTTATTAACTTTGTATTTGCAGAAGAAAAAAAGTGATGACCCAAGCACTGTGACAAGGAGCAAAGTATGGGTAGCAGGACATACCCATTCGGACGGTAGACCTGTTAAACCAGAGTTTGAAGCTATAATTGTAAGAAATATTTATTTGTTTTCATTATGTTAGTGTATAGTAAAGTAAAGTATTTTCTTTTCTATTTGATTTCAGGATAAGATAAAGGTTCTAGATAGTCAGATGGACTCCACCTCTAGTAGTTTCCGCGATGACGCAGTGAGTAAAGTCCTAGGAAAAGAAAAGTCTGGGAGAGTTAGAGGATTTGGCAGAGGGGTCACAGCTTCCAAGCTAGCATTTATGGATGCTAGAGACACACACGTGAAGCAACTTGAAGCTACACAAGCTGAATTGGTCAGCAAAGTTGAATCACTACAAAATGTTGTGCGTGAATTAGCGGCAGGGAAGAAGGTATTAACACTCTCATTGCTGTTTACTTGCATGTGAAAAACTTAGAATATGAATTCTCTGACTTTATTCTCGGACTCAGGTTGATGATGGCCAAAACTCTGTGACCAGTCATGTTAACAATGGTGGGCCGTTGTGTAAGTTGCTGAGTTGGTACTCAAATGATGATGTTGTTGTTGGAGAGGCAGAACTCTGCTCGAGTGAACCAACATTCAAGATGGGACGTATCCCGCTAGGCCCTAACGCAGCAGCAGTTTTAGTGAAATCTGTATCAGAAGGAGAAACGCATGTGTGGAGGCCTACAACGACTGTTGCGTCTCTTGCCGATGCTGTTGGTTGCTTAATAGCTTGGCCAGCCGAGAAGATAGTTATCGTCAATAACTCACCTAATGGAGCTTCTGGTTCATCTGTAAGTTATTACTCCTTTTTTACTGGTGCAAACTAGTAGTTTATGAGGTCACAACTTATAAAAATATGTCTTGGTTGTTTGATTCTATAGGCTGCAGATGCAATAGACGAAAGGATACTGATTAGTGATTGGATTTCTGAGGATGAAACAATTGCTGAGGGAAGCTTGTATTCAACAGACCCAAAGGAAATGGTCAACTATATCCCTTTGGGTCCAAATGCTGCTATTGTTACGGTAAGGAAAGTTGTTAAAGATGGGGCTTATCTATGGAGACCAAGCGCTGAAATGAGTCTGATCGGCGATTCATTACATGAGAAAATCGCTTGGCCTCTTCATAAGATACAGATTATTCCTCCACAATCACGCCAGCATTCAGCTACCAAAACTGCATCAACTAAGGTATAATCCAAAACTTGTCTTCTATAATGTGTTCTTAATTATAATTTGTAATAGTTGGATGATTTGTATTCACTACTGATTGTAGAGTGCTAGTGCAAGTCTGAGTAACAGCACAGACAACAACAATAGTGTAAAGAAGAAATGCATCCTCTTAGATTGCACAGGAACAGGAGTGAAAGTTGCAGAAGGTAGAGTGTGTTCTACAGACCCGGCACATGTAGTGCACTTCGCTCAATTGGGTCCAGATGCGACATCGGTTTGGGTAGAAGTTCCTAAGGTAAGAGATGCACCTGTTTGGAGACCAAATTCTGAAGTTGAGATCATTGCTGATGCTGTTGGTACTAGGATTGCTTGGCCGAGTGACAAGCTAGTTATAATCTAAACACTTTGTCTAATGTTGTTTAAGTATGAACTTGTGTAATGTTTAATCGTTTGTGTGTGAAACATGACGTAAACGATGTTTTGTTGTATGATATTATGTGCCTAATGTTATGAACAATGTTTGCTTTATATTCTTGATTTCATTTGATTTTCAATTGTAAAAGCAGGTATCAATTGTAGTATAATTAGCTCACCAAAAAATAAACAAAATTCAAAGCGGTTGAACAAAATGCGATAACAAAGAAGCTACGTCCAAATTAAGTCATAACAGATTTAAAACGCTATATAGGATCAAGTCATAACAGATTTAAAACGCTATAAAAGATACACATGAAATATAAAATGACGGAAATAAAACGCTATTACAATATTTATAATTGCATTAAAATAAGCGCTGTTTTAAATATTACAATAATAGCATAATGAAAAACCGCTATGTAAAGTGTCCAACCTATTATAACGGCCGCAGATAGAGCGTTTAACAAACCGCTATGATAGTAATAAATAGTGTTTTTCGGACGCTATATATACTCAAATTTCTTGTAGTGTGCGTAGCAATTACAGAAAGAGGACGAGCTCGCCACCATGCAGACCAAAAGGTCGAATGACCCGAGTCAAATAGGACCTCCAAAGGACCACGCGACCCAAGTTTGCATAGACGATGCTCATCCCGAAAGACTCGTTGGCATTGGAATCGACCTATCAGAGCCAGTCAAAAACGAACTGGTCTCTTTCCTCAAACAAAACGTCGACTCCTTTGCCTGGTCTTCAGCAGACATAAGAGGGATCAACATCGACGTTACCAGCCAAGAGCTGAATGTCGACCCAACCTACAAACCGGTAAGACAGAAACGTCGAAAACTAGGTCCGGAACGAGCTCAAGCCGTCAATGACGAGGTCGGTCGATTATTAAAAATCGGATCGATCTGAGAGGTCAAATACCCCGACTGGCTTGCGAACCCTGTAGTGGTTAAGAAGAAGAACGGGAAGTGGAGAGTCTGTGTAGATTTCACGGATCTCAACAAAGCATGTCCGAATGACAGCTTCCCACTCCCACACATCGACCGGCTGGTCGAAGCCACCGCCAGACACCAGCTGCTATCCTTCATGGACGCTTTCTCGGGGTACAATCAAATATTAATGAACCCCGAGGACCAAGAAAAGACTTCGTTCATAACTGATCGAGGCACGTACTGCTACAAAGTCATGCCCTTCGGACTAAAAAACGCAGGAGCGAATTACCAACGCCTCGTCAACAAGATGTTTTCAGGACTCCTAGGTAAAACTATGGAAGTCTACATCGACGATATGCTGGTCAAATCTTCCAGGTATGAGGATCACATCCCACAACTGAAAGAATGCTTTGTCATTCTCAATAAATACGGGATGAAACTCAACCCAGCAAAGTGTACCTTCGGGGACCCCTCAGGAGAATTCCTAGGTTACCTAGTAACCGAAAGAGGGATCGAAGCGAACCCCAAACAGATCGCAACATTCATAGAGATGAAATCTCCCAGAACAACGCGAGAAGTCCAGCGCCTGACTGGCAAAATAGCTGCTCTGAACCGTTTTATCTCGAGGTCGACTGATAAATGTCTACCCTTCTATCACTTACTCAAAGCCAACAAGAAGTTCCTCTGGGACGAAAAGTGCGAAGAAGCGTTCACTCAGCTCAAAGCTTACCTAAGCGAACCACCCATACTGCCGAAACCAGTAGAAGGGGAACCCCTCTACCTTTACCTAGCTGTCTCGACGGCAGCGGTAAGTGGAGTCCTGGTTCGCGAAGAACAGAACGAACAACGGTCGGTGTATTACATCAGTAAGACCTTAATCGACGCTGAAACCAGATACCCGCCATGGAAAAACTCGCCCTAGCGCTAGTGACATCGGCACGGAAACTCCGACCATACTTTCAATCGCACTCGATCATAGTAATGACCTCTCAGCCACTGAGAACCATCCTTCACAGTCCAAGCCAGTCCGGTCGACTGGTCAAATGGGCTATCGAACTTAGCGAGTATGACATAGAATATAAAGCTCGGACGTGCCTAAAAGCGCAAGTAATTGCAGATTTTATAATCGAGCACCCACCAACTGTTGAACTTGACCCGACCTCCGCCAAAAAATGGAAACTCTACGTTGACGGAGCTTCCTCAAGGCAAGGATCTGGAGTCGGAGTAAAACTGGTCTCCCCCATCGGCGAAGTATTGGAACAGTCTTTCAGACTGGGCTTCACCGCATCAAATAACGAAGCAGAATATGAAGCGTTAATAGCCGGGCTCAGACTAGCAATAGCAATAGGAGCCCGAGAAGTAGACGCGTTCAGCGACTCCCAATTGGTCACGAGCCAATATCACGGCGACTATGAGGCCAAGGACGAGCGCATGGAAGCATACCTACAGGTAGTCCATACGCTCACCGAACAGATCGAATTCTTTGATCTAACACGGATCCCGCGGGGGGAAAACACCGCAGCTGATGCCCTAGCCGCATTAGCATCGACATCAGATCCTAAACTTAAAAGGATCATACCGGTCGAGGGGATCGAGAAACCAAGCATCGACATAGCCCTAAAGGCTTTGTCCTTGAAAAAGGACGAGCCTGCCATAAAGGACGATGTCGAGCACAAAAAATGTCTCGGCAACACCAGTCGCGACATCATCGAAATTGATGATGATCCTGACCCGAGGAATGCCGTGTACATCGCGAACGTCCCCGACGGACCAATCTAAGCCGCATCCACCAGTCAAGGACCCGAGCATGATAATGACGAAGATTGGAGAACTCCGATCATTCGATACATTACAAATGGCGAAGTTCCGGACGACAAATGGGAGGCACGGAAACTCAAAGTACAAAGTGCAAGGTACTGCGTCACACAAGGAGAGCTCTTTAAAAGGAGTCTCTCCGGACCTTACCTCAAATGCCTCAACAAAAGGCAAGCCCTAGCCGTGATCACGCAGGCCCACGACGGATCCTGCGGAAGCCATTCCGGAGGACGAGCCCTAGCCGTACGAATCAAAAGGCAAGGCTATTTCTGGCCAACAATGGCCACCGAATGCGAGTCCTTCTCCAACAAATGCGACAAGTGCCAAAAGCACGCCCCGATTATCCACCAAGCATCGGAGAAACTCTCCTCTATCTCATCGCCATACCCATTCATGCGATGGGGAATGGACATCGTGGGGCCCCTAGTCGCATTCGGCAAAAAGAAAGCCACACACTTATTGGTAATGACAGACTACTTCACCAAATGGATTGAAGCCGAGTCATACCAAAAGGTCAAATACGTTCACGTTAAGGAGTTCGTCTGGCGAAACATCGTTTGCAGGCACGAACTACCCCACGAGATCGTCACTGATAATGGTTCCCAGTTCATATCAAACGCCTTCAAGGAGTTCTGCAGAACGTGGAACATAAAGCTGACTTACTCAACGCCACGCTATCCCCAAGGGAATGGGCTGGCGGAAGCGGCTAACAAGGCAATCATGAATAGCCTCAAGAAAAGACTCAATGAGTGCAAAACGAGCTGGAGCGACGAGCTCCCAGCCGTACTCTGGACCTACCGGACTACCCCCGCAAATCCACCGGCGAGACTCCCTTCTCGCTGGCTTACGGGATCGAGGCAGTAGTACCAGCCGAAATCCTTGTGTCAAGCATCCTCAAAGAAGAATGCCCACGACAAGAGGAACTCAATAACAAGATGATAACTGACGTGCTCGATCTCGTCGACGAAAGGAGGAACCTCGCACTAGCTCGAATCCAGAACTACCAACAAGCCGCAGCTCGTTACTACGATTCCAAGATCAAAACTCGAAGGTTTCAAGTAGGAGAGCTCGTCTTACGGAAAGTGTTCGACCATAAAAAGGAAGAACACGCTGGGAAGTTATGAGCAAAGTGGGAAGGTCCTTACCAGGTCACCGACGTTGTAAAGGATGGGGTCTACCGACTCAAGTCGGTGGAAACCCAGAAACCTGAACTACGACCTTGGAACATCATCAACCTCAAAAAGTACTTCCACTAGGAGTACGACAACATAATCGAACTACGAAATGGCTTGATCCCCTTAAAAGGGTACGTAGGCAGCTCGACTTCGAGCGCAGCCACCCCCCAAACACAAAGCTCTTACCGAGCTCAACAACTTCTGACGAAGTCATACTAGCTTATCTTTGTGAAATCAAAATAAGTCTCTTAATCCAATGCCTCTTTCTGTCGTAAAAGTTAGAGCCATTGCGAAATACCTCACCATAACATTCTCTAAAAGAGATATGAAATTATTTCTTCAAAAGCTAAAGTGATATGAAATTATCCCTCCGTAAACAAGCGATATGAAATTATCCCTTCCGAGCGACCTGGAATGGCCTCTCCCAAAATCAAGCGATATAAAATTATCTCTTCAAAAATCAAGTGATATGAAATTATCTCTCAAAAAAAGCGATATGAAATTATCCCTCCACAAAAAAGCGATATGAAATTATCCCTTCCGAGAGACCTCGAACGGCCTCCCCCAAAAAACCAAGTGATATGAAATTATCCCTTCAAACAAAGCGACCTAAAATGGTCCTTCCAAATCGAACGAGCTGAAATGATCGTCCCAAAATAAGCGACCCGAAATGGTCCTTCCAAATCGAACGAGCTGAAATGATCGTCCCAAAACAAGCGACCTAAAACGGTCCTCCCAATTCGAACGAACTGAAATGATCGTCCCAAAAAAAGAGATCCAGAGCGATCCTTCCAAAACCTATAATCCTTCTAAACCTTATGCGGATTAAAAGGATTGGGGGACTACCCCCTCCCTCCAAGCAAAAGAAAACAAAGTCGAGACAGTCATTCAAGCAAACAACCTTTGTAAGTCTACTTCGATTCGTTCCTATATACTTAGTATTCCTTATATTCAGCAATTTCGAAAGCATCCAGCTATAAGCTCGAATCTTACACTACGAAAGAGTGGTACCGCGCGTACAATCGACTTACAAGTTCGGAAAGAACTCCCCAAGGCAATTCAAGACAAGTTATTTGTCGTCCCCTCCGAAGAGGTTCAAGTTGCCATAACGGCCAAACTCTATGCCGAAGCGTCAAATCAGTAAAGTCTATGCTAAGGCATGAAAGATTCGAAAGCAATTCATAAAAAAAAAAAGAGGACACGATGTCCTCAAGTTCGAACAAAAGCCCACTAAAGGCAACACCAAAAACAAAAAGAAAAGCCCCCTTGGGCAACAAAAGTCTGGAAACAAATTAAAAGCCCTCTAGGGCAGCAACGAATAAAAAAGAGGACTAGAACTGCTTGGAAGGAGAGGAAGCTTCGTCTTGAACCTCCATCTGATCATCAATCGCCCTGTCCTCCTCAAGTCGACCCTCGACCTCGTCGCTAACTCGCGAGCTAACTCCGGTCGGAAGGTTCGATCCATACTGATCAAGACGAGCGGCCGTCTGGTTTAAAGGGCGCGCCAAGATCACGGAATCGTCCGACATCACCGGCAAATTAAGTTTGCTGATACTGAAGTCCGACACCACTGCGGCATTCATCTCCTCCGTGGCCAACCTTTTCTTCTCGGCCAAGTCCATCACCTCCTTAGTCAGATCAAGTTCGCCAGAAGCGAACTCGGCGATAAGCGCGATATTGGCCAAAGCCTCCTGAAGCCTCATCTCGGCGCTCATGGCGACTTTCCTTTGGCTCTCCTTCGCCGCGATCCCCTCGAGGATCCTGAGGTATTCACCGTTCAGCCCCTTCCTCGCCTCATGGGCCGCCACCTTGACATCAAACTCTCGGTCGGCGAAAGCCTTGTCCAGATCGCCCTGACATTGCGCAGCCCGCACATCCGCAACCCGACCTGCCTCAATAGCGGCTCGACTCGCCTCCTCCGCGACCGAAACCTGAGCCAAGGCACCCTGCAACTGCGCATCCAGGTCGCCCGCCTTTTTCCGTAGCTCCTCCTCTCGAGCCAAGGCCCCCTGCAATTGCGCTCTCAGGTCACTAACCGTTTTCTCGACGGTATCGAGCTCACTCGTCTGCGGTATCTCCCGCAGCTCTCGCTCGGCCCTAGCCGCAAACCTGTTCGCAGCCTCCAAGGCCTACGAGAAAAACGAGAATTAAGCACAAAACGTATCAAAAAGCGAAGGAAGGAAATCGTTACCTTCCTAGAAGCCGCCATCATCTCGGTATAAGCTTCACCAAGAGCCATATCCCCGATAGCCGGGAGCTGAACACCTGCGGGCTTAAAATGCCTCAGCAGATAGGCCACACCCTTCGGGTCATCCGCAATCGGACATTCCTTCTGGTGCCTGATGTTGGAATTATGTCCAGTAATCTCTGTACTGTCTCTAGAAAGTAAGAGTATGTCAATGATCAGACATAAGTCATATAATACTGGGGGTCATGATGGCTTGCTAGAGTCCGCTCATGATCTGTAAGTCTTGGACTTATTGCCTTTATTATATGATCCCATATGGGTCACACGCCTAAGCTAACAGGAAACTATGAAGGAACGGTTCAGCAGATGTACGGTAAAAGTGCTAGGCATTTACTGTGCTTGGAGAGATAGAAGGGCCTGATACTGAGAATTGGGCCCAAAAGCCCATGAGAACTAAAAGGAGTTTTAATGAATAAAACTTGACCTAGCTCTCTAATTCTCCAAAGCCTTCTGCGCCTCTCTCTCTCTCTCTTCTGCGCCTCCCTCCCTGTGGTCTAGCAGCCTTCTTCCTGTTGGTGTGCGTGTGTGAACCTTTGGAGGAGCTATCTCTTGGTGGTTATGCTGATCTCTGACAATACCTCTTCTTCCGCTGCATAAACAAGGTATTAGGTGAGATCCTTTATGATTCTGCAAGAGAACCTAGATCCAGTCTGTTTAGTAGGAATCAATCAATGAGAAATTGAATCAGGATATACTAAACAATCCTTCAGTGGTATCAGAGCTATTGGTTCTGTTAGGTTTTCTTGTTTAGAATCATGTTTAGGTTGTTTAGAAGTGTTTGAATCAATCTATTGATAAGAAAAACACTTAAGAAACAAAGAATTAAAACCTAAACTAAATAAAATCGCATGATCCAATCTATATTGAATTGGTATGCGTCGGAGTGTTGATCGGAAAGGATCACACGTCCGGATCGGTCAAGACGCACGAACCGATCGCGTCATGGATCGAGTTGCGTGGTCGGATCGATCAGCTGGTGAACCGCGAGTGATGAACCGATCGGCCGAGCCGATCGCATGTATCGATCACGGATCGATGGCATGGATCGATGCGATCGCATCCAGCTCTCGTCGCGTCTCGACCCGACCACCGTCCCGTCCCGTCTCGCCATCGTCCCGATCGATCGTCAGCGTCGCGGTTGTGATCGAGATGGACCGATCCCGGATCGCGTCCCGTCCCGTTCGTGCATCGCGTGATGCTTGCGGCTGGCCGATCGTGTCTCGTCTCGATCGCGAAGCTAGGTCACGACCGTGATCGGTTCGTGACCAATCGGTTCGGTTCGGTTAATGGTTCGGTTTAAAATTTGTTAAAACTTAAACGTCACGGTTTAATAATTACAGACTTAATAAATTTATTAAGATCTGGTTAAACCGTGATAAGAAATCCAAAGTCGTAAAATTGGATTTAGTGCCTAAACCAGTGGTTTTCTAATTTGATTTGGTTGGACCAAATAAATTGAGAAAATCCGGTTTAGTAAATAACCGGTTGACAATTGTGGTCATCGTAGTAATTAATTTTGGTTAGACCAATTTTAATGAACCAGACCGGTTATGTCATTTAATTGGACAATTGGGTTATGTCTTGGACATAGACCAATTCTTGGGCCATGGGCCAAGAAGTTAAAACAATTGGGCCAATTATTTGAGTCTTATTCTTCAGATTATTTTAAAATTCATTTAATAATTAAAATTTGATTTTAAAATTAATCAGTTTCCAAAATTTCAAATTAGAAAGTTTCTTAGAATAGAAGTTTCTAGATTTGCATGTTTTGGATATTTAGGAAATTTCTATAGTTAGAAAGTTTCCAATTTTAGAAAGTTTCCAAAATCAGTAGGTTTCCCAAAATGGAAAGTTTCCCAAAATAGTAATCTTCTATTTTGGGATGAAATTTTAAGAAAAAACCTACAAACCTCAAATAATATCAAGCGTTGGATGTCTTGTCCAGATTATGTCAGCTGTTGAAGCCCATTCAATCGTACACACGGCCTTACAGTGTGAGGGTGTCTATCTTTTGCGTGGGTAAGACAGTTTGTGATTCATTGATGTCATTGGGAGTCCCAGACATTAGTGATTACATGACTGTATAGTCTGGTTTTCTTGACTAGGCCATCGGGAGTCCCGGGCCTTGAGATATCAGAGTGGATTGGGCCTCGGGCCCAGATTCACAACCAAGAGTTATATCGCGGATATAATTAGCCGAGATAGGGCTTACCGATATAAGCTAAGGTTGGGTGACGGCCAGTGGCCCACTTTGATCTTAGTTATATGTGGATCTTGGAATCATTATATTCTATTGAGGGTAACTGATGTTATTGAATATAATGAGAGATTAATCATATTAACTATAATGCGAGATTAATCATATTGAACATATTAACTAAAATCCTTTTATCTTATATTTTAGCTATGACTACTACAAGCACACAAAACACATTCTCAATCCGGTCTGTTCTCGACAAGGAGAAGCTGACTGGAACGAACTTCCTGACGTGGTCAAGGAACTTGAGGCTGGTCCTCAAGCAGGAGAAGAAGGAATATGTCCTTCGTGATCCCCTCCCCGAGAGGCCTCCTAACAATGCCGCCAGGAATCTGCATAATGCTTGGGAAAAGCATTCGTCAGATGAAAATGATGTTTATTGCCTGATGTTGGCGACCATGACTGCTGAGCTGCAAATGCAGTTCGAGAGTGTGTTGTCGCCCATCGAGATAATGGCAAGCCTGAAATCGCTTTTTCAGGAGCAGGCAAGGACTGAGAGGTTCCAGACAGTTAAGAACCTCTTAGACTGTAAGTTGGCTGCAAATGCGGCAGTGAGTCCTCATGTCTTGAAGATGATGGGTTATCTCGATCATCTTCAGAAACTCGACTGCCCTATCAGCCAGGAACTTGCCTGCGACATCGTTCTGCAGTCTTTACCTGCAAGCTATGATCAGTTCATCATGAACTTCAATATGCATGGCTTGAGTAAGACATTGCCTGAGCTTCACGGAATGCTCAAGACTGCAGAGCCCAACTTGAGGAAAGCCAAGGACCCCAATGTGCTTATGGTGCAGAAGGGCAAGGGCTTTAAGAAATCCTCTGCCAAGGACAAGGGAAAGGCTAAGACTGTTCAAGTCTCGGACAAGGACACGCCAAAGCCCAAGTCCAAGGCTGGGCCTACTGACATCTGCAGTTTCTGCAAAGAACCAGGGCATTGGAGGAGAGAATGTAAGAAATTCCTGGAAGGTCTAAAGGAATTGAAGAAGAAGACTTTGGAGACTTCTTCATCAGGTATTTTTGTTATAGAAGTTAATACAACTACTTCTGATAATACCTCATGGGTTATGGATACTGGTTGTGGGGCTCATATTTGTACTAATATGCAGGCACTCAGCAACAGTAGGAGGCTGAAGCAAGGACAAGTGGAGCTACGAGTTGGGAATGGAGCGAAAGTTCCTGCACTAGCTGTAGGCACATACTTGTTGTCTTTACCTTCGGGATTGGTTTTAGAACTCAATAATTTTTATTTTGTACCTGCGATAAGCAGAAATATTATTTCAATTTCATTGTTGGATTTTGAAGGTTATGATTTTTCAGTTAAGAATAAATTATGTTCCTTCAATCGCAACAATTTGTTCTATGGTTGTGCCCCTCTTACGAATGGGCTTTACATACTTGATCAATCCGCGCCAATTTATAACATTAATACCAAACGGTTCAAACCTAATGAGGAGAACCGAACGTTTCTATGGCATTGTCGTTTAGGGCACATCAGCGAGAAACGCATTAAGAGGCTCCATTCGAATGGACTTCTTGGCTCATTTGACTTTGAGTCATGTGAGAAATGCGAATCCTGTCTGATGGGCAAAATGACGCGGGCCCCCTTTAATAAACCTAACGAGAGGGCCAGTGAGTTATTGGGCCTGATACACACAGATGTGTGTGGCCCAATGTCCACAAATGCAAGAGGAAACTATCAGTACTTCATTACCTTCACTGATGATTTCAGTAGGTATGGATATGTTAATTTAATGAAACATAAGTCTGAATCGTTTGAGAGATTCAGAGAATTCCAAAATGAAGTACAGAACCAACTTGGCAAAAGCATTAAAGCTCTTCGGTCCGACCGAGGAGGAGAATACTTGAGCCAAGAGTTCAGTGATCATCTAAGAGAGTGTGGGATAGTTTCCCAACTCACTCCTCCTGGAACACCTCAATGGAATGGTGTGTCTGAAAGGAGGAATCGGACCTTATTGGATATGGTTCGGTCTATGATGAGTCACACAAACCTTCCAATATCCCTTTGGGGATATGCTCTGCTAACAGCAGTGTTCACTCTAAATAGAGCGCCATCAAAAGCAGTAGCTAAGACACCATATGAATTATGGACTGGGGAAGCTCCAGTGCTGTCTTATCTTAGAATTTGGGGTTGTGAAGCCTATGTCAAGAGATTGATCTCTGACAAGCTTACACCAAAGTCTGATAAATGCTACTTCATTGGTTATCCGAAGGAGACCAAGGCTTATTACTTCTACCTATGATCCGAGAACAAGATCTTTGTTGCTCAGGATTGTAATTTTCTTGAGAGGGAGTTTCTCTCTAAGAAAAACAGTGGGAGTAAGGTACTGCTTGAAGAAATTCAAGATGAACAGGATACTGCTCAACCTAATGAGGAAGAGCAGCAGGAGGACCTACAAGAAATTGTAGAGCCTGAACCTGTAGTACCTGAAGTTCGAAGATCCGGGAGGATCCGTCACGAACCCGAGAGATATCAAGGATTCCTCGTGACTAACTGTCATGATCTTCTGATCATTGATGGTGATGAACCATCGAACTTCAATCAAGCCATGATGGGCCCAGATTCCTCTAAGTGGCGTAAGGCCACTGATTCCGAAATGGACTCCATGTCGGTCAACCAAGTGTTTTCGTTGGTTGACTTACCCGCTGGTGTAAAAGCCATTGAGTGCAAATGGATCTTCAAGAAGAAGATTGACGTGGATGGAAATGTCTAGATTTATAAAGCCAGGTTGGTGGCAAAAGGTTTCAGACAAGTTCACGGTGTGGATTATGATGAAACCTATTCCCCAGTGGCTATGACGAAATCTATTCGGATTCTACTAGCAACTGCAGCTTTTCATGATTATGAAATTTGGCAGATGGACGTAAAGACCGCCTTCCTGAATGGTATTCTGGAAGAGGATGTGTATATGACACAACCTGACGGTTACATAGATCCAAAGAATGCTGGGAAAGTATGCAAGCTTCATAAATCCATTTATGGATTGAAGCAAGCATCGAGGAGCTGGAATCTTCGTTTTGATGAAGCGATCAAGCAATTTGACTTCATCAGAAACGAAGAAGAACAATGCGTGTATAAGAAAACTAGTGGGAGCAAGATAGTATTTCTTATTCTGTATGTCGATGACATACTACTTCTCGGAAATGACGTACCAATGCTGAAGTCGGTAAAGGACTGGCTTGGAAGTTGTTTTTCCATGAAAGACATGGGTGAAGCCGCATACGTTCTTGGAATCAGGATCTACCGGGATAGATCTAAAAGGCTGATAGGCTTGTGTCAAGATTCATACATTGACAAAGTCCTGCATAGATTCAGCATGGCAGATTCCAAGAAGGGCTTCACGCCAATGGTACATGGCACAACGCTAAGCAAGAAGCAGAGCCCTACGACGGCTGCTGAGCTTGAGCGCATGAAGAATATTCCTTATGCATCTGCAATAGGATCTGTCATGTATGCCATGATCTGTACTCATCCTGATGTTGCTTATGCATTGAGCATGACGAGTAGATACCAGTCAAATCCAGGTGAAAACCATTGGATTGCCGTCAAGAATATCCTGAAGTATCTAAGACATACTAAGAATAAGTTCTTGGTGTACGGTGGAAGTGATGTGCTTGAAGTCAGTGGATTCACGGACGCAAGTTTCCAGACAGACCAAGATGATTTCCGGTCACAGTCCGGTTATATCTTTTGTCTGAATGGCGGTGCAATCAGTTGGAGAAGCTCCAAGCAAGACACCGTTGCTGATTCCACTACAGAAGCTGAATATATCGCCGCTTCAGAAGCAGCGAAGGAAGCTGTTTGGATACGAAAGTTCATTATTGAACTAGGTGTGATACCAAATGCGGCTGAGCCTCTGGCACTGTTTTGTGATAACAATGGTGATATTGCTCAGGCAAAGGAACCAAGATCACACCAGAAATCCAAGCATGTGCTAAGAATATTTCACTTGATACGTGACATCATTAATAGAAAGGAAGTCAAGATCAGCCGAGTTCAGACAGATGATAACGTCGCTGATCCATTGACAAAGCCACTCCCAAGACCTAAGCTCGAGTTCCTGACTGTAGCTGTAGGCATTAGAGACATTGAAATGTAATCTAAATTTGAGTGGGAGTTTGAGGGCTTTATTTAGTTATTGATATGTTCTTGTAAAACATTTTAAGATGTTTAAATAAAAATATTATTTCAAGATTATTTTAACTGTGATGAAATAATCGTTCCAAAATGATATGAACCATTTTATAGGTCATCGAAGTAAGTGACTTGATCTTGAGTCATCAAAGTCATTTAGCTTGATCATGAGACCCTATATTTGATAGATGGCTTATATCATCCTGTCCCTAGTCGAAGGTTGTTGAAATTGAAACACCAACAACCGCGTGAGACTAGATTGGTATGTGACTTATGACAAAGTCTCAGGATGTCATAGATGCACGGCATCAAAGTCAGTACATAGGTGTATGTTGGGGTACATACGACCGGACAAGACCCGCTTATAAGAACTCTTCAGGATATTTATATCTGTGTCATAAGAGATTCTTACTACGACTATAGAGTATAGTCCTTAGACCTGAGTTCGCATGCATGTGACTGCACATGAACTGATGCACTTTGATCATTGTCTAACACTGTCGTTCAGCGATAGTTATAAGGACCCTGTTTGGGTGTATTATGAAATGAGTAGTTTACAGTGATGGAACAAGACGGGATTTGTCCCTCCAATATAAATGGAGTGAATATCTCTAGGCCAATCGGAGATTTGAATACTGGAAAATGCATGGCCATGCTCAAACGGACTGTCCCGAGTCGTTTGGATTGTCAGTATCAAATCAGAGTCCGATGAACATGATTAGGCTTTATAAGGATGACACTCATCTTGCCTTATGACTAATCGAGATATTGAGACAAAAGGAATATGAATACAGAGATTCCAGTACAAGTGGGAGATTGTTGGAATTATGTCCAGTAATCTCTGTACTGTCTCTAGAAAGTAAGAGTATGTCAATGATCAGACATAAGTCATATAATACTGGGGGTCATGATGGCTTGCTAGAGTCCGCTCATGATCTGTAAGTCTTGGACTTATTGCCTTTATTATATGATCCCATATGGGTCACACGCCTAAGCTAACAGGAAACTATGAAGGAACGGTTCAGCAGATGTACGGTAAAAGTGCTAGGCATTTACTGTGCTTGGAGAGATAGAAGGGCCTGATTAAATCCAAGGGATTTAATCAGACTGAGAATTGGGCCCAAAAGCCCATGAGAACTAAAAGGAGTTTTAATGAATAAAACTTGACCTAGCTCTCTAATTCTCCAAAGCCTTCTGCGCCTCTCTCTCTCTCTTCTGCGCCTCCCTCCCTGTGGTCTAGCAGCCTTCTTCCTGTTGGTGTGCGTGTGTGAACCTTTGGAGGAGCTATCTCTTGGTGGTTCTGCTGATCTCTGACAATACCTCTTCTTCCGCTGCATAAACAAGGTATTAGGTGAGATCTTTTATGATTCTGCAAGAGAACCTAGATCCAGTCTGTTTAGTAGGAATCAATCAATGAGAAATTGAATCAGGATATACTAAACAATCCTTCACCTGAAGCGCCAGTTGAAAGACCCGGAAGACCCGGAAGAAGCAGGTCTCGCCTCAACACTCTGGTTCGATCTCCTCGAGCTCACCTCTGCGTCAGTTCTTTGACGCTTCGCCGCCGGAGGAGGAGGACCGCCCCGTCTCCGACTGTTTGATCCCCTTGAACCATTCGACCGGGAGCTGCGCAAAGCAGGCTCTCCAGACGGGATCTGAATTGGTTCCTGACCGGCCGAAAGAGGAGGTAAATTCTCCACCCCCACGTTTGCCTCTCCGGACCCTGCGACTTCGGGGAGAGAAACCTGAACAGGGTTAGGAGGAGGGATCGAAGGAGGAGGAGGAGGCCCCTCGCCCATGGCAAAAAGAAGGGCGTTGCTCAAGTCGCCGGCCTTCATTTTCTTTGCCAGATCAATGGGATCCTTCCCGTTCCGACGATTGCTAGATATTTGCGACATCTTTCCAAGAGAAGGGGTGCTTGCGGTAGAACTGTCGTCCGAAACAGATCGATCTGCAGACAAAATAGACTCGAGTCAGCCCGGCAAACGAAAAGGCATACGGCGCAAAAATCCTTGTACGGACTAGCCAAAATACTTACTCTCTCCAGCCCGCTCGATAATCTGAAGTGGAGCCTGAACGATTCGAGTCGAAGTGGGCCGAGAAGGGAAGCGTGATCCGTCTCGCGAAAGACAAGGTTGGTATAAAGGGGGTTGTCGGGCCGCAGGACCTAAGGCAGCTCGATATCTCCTCTCCGAAGGCGAGCTATCAAACTCGATGTATTTGGGTTCAAAGGTAATGACTCAGGAGCCTCTACAAAGAAACCAAAAAGGTTATTAGCAAACAGCTCGATGTCAACCAGAGAAACTAGTAAACCCTATAAGCTAACCAACGCTAGCTGCCCATCTTGTCGGGATAACCGAGTAATCAAAATCCTCGACCGAGTGATGATTGATCCTGAAGTAAAAGTATTTACTCTTCCACACATCCCTCGTCGGGATCTCATCAAGGATCTTCCCATGGCGAGGAGAGAGGTAGTAGGTCCCGGGAAAACGAGTGTTATATTTTACCGAACAAACCCTCATCAACTCCTCGACCCCGAAGTAGATGCTCTCCTCGACGGCTCTGACCCCGAGCCCGATGACATACCGAACGAAATTTGGAGTCATCTGGTGAAAGGCTTGCTGGAGATGAGCCAAAACCCATGAGATAATGTGAGGGATTGGAAAAAACAATCCGCATTTATCGAAATAGGTATAAGAAGCACATCAATGACCCTCGACGACAGTTTCCGGGGACATTTCCGGTGATGGGATAAGTATCTCCACCTCCGGCGGGATCCGGCACTTCGCCCGCAACTTCCGTATTTGGTCGACAGTCAGACTGGACGGTGGATGGGGACCGCCCGGTCCCGCCGCCACAGTTGAACTTGCCCTGGCCGTACTCTTTCGAACCATGATAGTTCGGTGTATCGGAAATTTCTTTCGAGAAAAGAAGAAAGACGAAATCTCTAGAGGAGAAAGTCTCGGAGTAACGGAAAAAGGAATAAGAGCGAGAGGCAAACATAAAAACAAAGAGATATAATGAGGAAGAAGAAGTTACCTTGACGATTTTTAGTGCGAGCAGTAATGTGAGATCCGGGGTTCACACAAAGAATTTGTATTCGTGGATTTGGACTTTTGGATATAGAAATGGTATAGTTTCCTATGAATCAAAGACTTTATTGAGATTGATCGTCGAGATAGAACAAACACAGTCGAGAAGAGAGTACAAAGTATAAAATCGAGCTATCTAATCGAAGTGTTCTTAGCCTAGGTTGGAATATCTTTAATAAATCGCCACTTCTCTTCTTAAATAGTCTCGACTCTGATCTCTTCGTCCCGATATTTCGGCCTCGTCATCGTAACGATCTCCAAGATTTATGCGGATCAGTTGAACTGGCGAAGACCGAGTTGCTCTATCTCCACGTCATCTTCTGCCGAGCTCGAGCTCGATCGTCTCTGGCTTCGGCATCGTCTGGGCCTTGCCAGGGCGTTTGTTTCGCTTGGGCCCATCAAAGGAGTCGGCTCCCTTGTTTGTCATTGATTCTGGAATGGGCTCGTAATCACGGGCCTCTGTCTTGTCTGTTAATGGGCCGGATTTCCTATAGGGAAATCCAGTACCAACAATAGCCCCCCAGCCCATTGAATTCGAGAAGTCGAGGTTAATGGGCGGTGGACATTCTCGGGAAGAGGTGCGTGCCTCGGATGTGACAAATCCAATGATTATTTTCTTGCCATCCATAGATTTTATATCGACGGTAGAGATCGCACGGGACCGAAGGATCACAACTGCCTCGATCTTTTTTCGTGATTATTTACAAATTTCGAATCGAGCGGTTGGGATTGTGGCATACCAAAAATCCCACGGATCTCGAGCACGAGGTAGTTTAAAAGGGGAAGTTACCTAGCACGATTCCCATTACTGCTCACACTGCGAATCGTCAAGGTAACTTCTTCTCCTCCATTATATCCTCTTCTTGCCTCTCGCTCATATTCTCTTTTTCGTCGTTTCGAGATTTTCTCTCTCTGGAGATTTCGTTTTCCCTCTTTCCTTGAAAGAAATTATCGATATTCCGAACTATCATGGTTCGAAAGAGTACAGCCAGGGCTACTCCTACTGTGGCGGCTGGCCCGGTTGGTCCTCATCCACCGTCCAGTTTGAATGTTGACCAAATACGGAAGTTGCGGGCGAAGTGCCAGATTCCGTCGGAGGTGGAGATACTTATCCCATCGCCGGACATGTCCCCGGAAACTGTCGTCGAAGGCCATTGTTGCGCTTCTTACACCTATTTCGATAAATGCGGATTGTTTTTTCCAATCCCTCGCATTATCTCATGGGTTTTAGCTCAGCTCCAACTGGCCTTTCACCAGATGACTCCGAATTTCGTTCGGTATGTCGTCGGGCTCGGGGTCAGAGCCGTCGAGGAAGGCATCGATTTTGGAGTCGAGGAGTTGATGAGGGTTTGTTCGGTAAAACATAACACTCGTTTTCCCGGAACCTACTACCTCTCTCCTCGCCATGGGAAGATCCTTGATGAGATCCCGACGAGGGATGTGTGGAAGAGTAAATACTTCTACTTCAGGATCAATCATCACTCGGTCGAGGATTTTTATTACTCGGTTATCCCGACAAGATGGGCGGCAAACGTTGGTTAGCTTATAGGGTTTACTAGTTTCTCTAGTTGCTGCGGTGTCCTTTATTGATATCGAGCTGTTTGCTAATACCTTTTTGGTTTCATTGCAGAGGCTCCTGAGTCATTACCTTTGGACCCGACTACATCGAGTTTGATAGCTCGCCTACGGAGAGGGGATATCCGTTGGTGTAACTTCACGGATCAGCGAATCCAAGCTGCTTTAGGTCCTGCTGCTCGACAACCTCCTCTATACCAACCTCGTCTTTTGCGAGATGAACCACGCCTCCTTCACCAGCCCGCTTCGACTCGAATCGTTCAGGCTCCGCTTCGGATTATCGAGCGGACCGGAGAGAGTAAGTGTTCCGGTTAGTCTTTCTAGGGGTCGTCGCGCAATATGCCCTTCGTTTGCTGGGCTGACCCGAATTTGTTTCGTTTGCAGATCGACCTGTTTCGGACGACAGTTCTACTGCAAGCACCCCTTCTCTTCAAAAGATGTCGCGAAGATCTAGCAGCCGTCGGAACGGGAAAGATCCCATTGATTTGGCAAAGAAAATGAAGGCTGGCGACTTGAGCAACGCCCTCCTTTTTGCCATGGACGATGGGCCTCCTCCTCCTCCTTCGATCCCTCCTCCTAACCCTGTTCGGGTTTCTCCCGTGGTTGCAGGGTCCGAAGAGGCAAACGTGGGGGCGGAGGATTTACCTCCTATTCCGGCCAGCGAGGAACCGGTTCGGGCCCCGTCTGAAGAGCCTGCCTTGCGCAACTCTTGGTCGAATGGTTCGAGAGGGTCGAACGGCCGGAGCCGAGGCGGTCCTCCTCCGGCGGCGAAGCGTCGAAGGACTGACGCAGAGGTGAGCTCGAGAAGATCGAGCCAGAGTGTTGAGGCGAGGCCTGCTTCTTCTGGGTCCTCGGGGTCTTTCAACTGGCGCTTTAGGCACCAGAAGGAATGCCCGATTGCGGACGACCCGACGGGTGTCGCCTATCTGCTAAGGCATTTTAAGTTGGCAGGTGTTCAGCTCCCGGCTGTTGGGGATATAGCTCTTGGTGATACTTATACCGAGATGATGGCGGCTTATGGGAAGGTAATGATTTCTTCCCTTCGTTTTGTTTCGTGCTTAACTTTCTTCACACACCCCCTCTTTTTTTGTAGGCCTTGGAGGCTGCGAACAGGTTTGCGGCTAGGGCCGAGCGCGAGCTGCGAGAGATACCGCAGGTGAGCGAGCTGCGAGAGATACCGCAGGTGAGCGAGCTCGACACCGTTAAGAAAACGGTCAGCGACCTGAAAGCGCAGCTGCAGGGGGCCTTGGCTCGGGAAGAGGAGCTAAGGAAGAAGGCGGGCGACCTGGATGGGCAGTTACAGGGTGCTCTGGCTTGGGTGGCGGTTGCGGAGGAGGCGAGCCGAATGGCCATTGATACAGGTCGTGTTGCGGACGTGCGGGCTGCGCAATACCAGGTTGATCTGGATAAGGTTCTCGCCGACCGAGAGTTTGATGTTAAGGTGGCAGCCCATGAGGCGAAGAAAGGGCTAAACGGCGAATATCTCAAGATTCTCGAGGGGATCGCAGCGAAAGAGAGCCGGAGGAAGGTCGCCGTGAGCGCTGAGATGAGGCTCCAGGAGGCCTTGGCTAATATTGCGCTTATCGCCGAGTTCGCCTCTGGCGAACTGGACCTGACCAAGGAGGTGATGGATTTGGCCGAGAAGAAGAGATTGGCCACGGAGGAGATGAACGCTGCGGCGGTGTCGGACTTCAGTATCAGCAAGCTTAATTTGCCGGTGATGTCGGACGACTCCGTGATCCTTGCGCGCCCCCTAAGCCAGGCGGCTACTCGTCTTGATCAATATGGGTCGAACCTCCCGACCGGATTTAATTTGCGAGTTAGCGATGAGGTCGAGGGTCAACTCGAGGAGGACAGGGTGACCGATGGTCAGACGGGGGATCAAGACGAGGCTTCCTCTCCTTCCAAGCAGTTCTAGTCCTTTTCATCTGCTTCCGCCCGAGAGGGCTTTTTAATTCAGACTTTTCGTTGCCCGAGGGGGCTTTTAATTTCTTTTTCAGACTTTGGTTGCCCAAGGGGGCTTTTTTTTTTGTTCGAACTCGAGTACATCGTGTCCTTCTCTTTTTATGAATTGCTTTTTTTCTTTAAAATCTTTCATGCCTTAGCATAGATTTTATTGTTTTCGTGCTTTAACACAAAATTCGAGCCGTTGCGGCGGTTCGAAATTTTCCGGGGGAGCCGAGCAGATAACTTATCTTAAATCGCCTTGGGTAGTTCTTTCGGCTTCTCTTTTAAGTTAATTGCGTTTGAG
Organism: Orychophragmus violaceus; assembly: GCA_030180135.1. Classification (NCBI taxonomy): domain Eukaryota; kingdom Viridiplantae; phylum Streptophyta; class Magnoliopsida; order Brassicales; family Brassicaceae; genus Orychophragmus; species Orychophragmus violaceus. Next base: position 89,485,783 of record CM058231.1, read on the forward strand.
CTCGAGCTCCTCTCCCGGAATAGTCTCAGGTGCGGCTACTTCGTAATGCAAGATTCAGGCTTGATTGCTGAACTGAAAACAGAAGCATTAAGTATGAAAACGAATCGTAGTAAACTTACATAGATCCGATTTGGAGTGTGTGTAGAGGTTGCATTCTTGAGTAGCCGTCTTGTCCTCGTAATTTTGCTTGAGGGGTGGGGCAGCCCCCCGATTCTTTTAATCCGTATAAGGTTTAGAAGAATTGTATTTTTTTTTTTGGAGAGATAATTCTGGATCTCTTTCTTTGGGACGATCATTTCAGTTCGTTCGGAGCGGGAGGACCGTTCTAGGTCGCTTGTTTTGGGACGATCATTTCAGTTCGTTCAAAGCGGGAGGACCGTTCTAGGTCGCTTTGTTTTTGGGACGATCATTTCAGTTCGTTCGGTTTGGAGGGACCGTTTTAGGCCGCTTTGTTTGAAGGGATAATTTCATATCACTTTGATTTTGGGGGAGACCGTCTGAGGTCTCTTGGAAAGGATAATTTCATATCGCTTGATTTTAGGAGAGATAATTTCATATCACTTTAGCTTTCGGAGAGGCCGTTTCAGGTCGCTCTGAAGGGATACTTTCAAATCGCTTGATTTTGGGAGAGATAATTTCATATCACTTTTGCTTTTAAAGAGGCCATTTCAGGTCGCTTGGAAGGGATAATTTCATATCGCTTGGTTTTGGAAGAGGCCATTTCAGGTCACTTGGAAGGGATACTTTCATATCGCTTTGATTTAGAAGAGATAATTTCATATCTTTCGTTTCGGAAGAGATAATTTCATATCTTTCGTTTTGGGAATGTTATGACAAGGTATTTCGCAATGATTCTAACTTTTACGACAGAAAGAAGCATTGGATTAAGGGACTTATTTTGATTTCACAAAGATAAGTTGGTGCAACTTCGTCAGAAGCTGTTGAGCTCGGCGTGAGCTATGTTTTTGGGGGGCGGCTGCGCTCGAAATCGAGCTGCCTACGTACCCTTTTTAAGGGGATCAAGCCATTTCGTAGTTCGATTATGTGGATGTACTCCTAGTGGAAATACTTTTTGAGGTTGATGATGTTCCAAGGTCGTAGTTCGGGCTTCTGGGTTTCTACCGACTTAAGTCGGTAGACCCCGTCCTTCACGACGTCGGTGACCTGGTAAGGACCTTCCCACTTTGCTCCTAATTTTCCAGCGTGTTCTTCCTTTTTATAGTCGAACACTTTCCGCAAGACGAGCTCTCCTACTTGAAACCTTCGAGTTTTCATTCGGGAGTCATAGTAGCGAGCTGCGGCTTGTTGGTAATTCTGGAGTCGAGCTAATGCGAGGTTCCTTCTTTCGTCGACGAGGTCGAGCTCGTCAGTTATCATCTTGTTATTGAGTTCCTCTTGTCGTGGGCATTCTTCCTTGCGAATGCTTGACACGAGAATTTCAGTTGGTGCTACCGCCTCGATTCCGTAAGCCAGCGAGAAGGGAGTCTAGCCAGTGGATTTGCGGGGGGTAGTCCGGTAGGCCCAGAGTACGGCTGGGAGTTCGTCACTCCAGATTGTTTTGCACTCGTCGAGCCTTTTCTTGAGACCGTTCATAATCGCTTTGTTAGTTGCTTCTGCTTGCCCGTTCCCTTGGGGGTAGCGTGGCGTTGAGTAAGTCAGCTTTATGTTCCAAGTTCTGCAGAACTCTTTGAATGTGTTTGATATGAACTGAGATCCGTTATCGGTGACGATCTCGTGGGGTAGTCCATGTCGGCAAACGATGTTTCGCCAGACGAACTCCTTAACGTGAACGTCCTTAATTTTCTGGTATGACTCTGCTTCAATCCACTTGGTGAAGTAGTCCGTCATCACCAACAGGTGTGTGGCTTTCTTTTTGCCAGATGCGACCAGCGGTCCCACGATGTCCATTCCCCACCGCATGAATGGGTATGGTGATGAGATAGAGGAGAGTTTCTCCGACGCTTGGTGGATAATTGGGGCATGCATTTGGCATTTATCGCACTTGTTGGAGAAAGATTCGCATTCGGTGGCCATTGTCGGCCAATAGTAGCCTTGCCTTTTGATTCGCACGGCTAATGCTCGTCCTCCGGAATGGCTTCCGTGAAGGAATGTTTAGTTAATCCTGATTCAATTCCAGATTCAGATCATCCTAAACATGCTGATCTAGGTTCTTCTCGAATAGAAACAAATGATGATCTCACCTTATACCTGTTTGCAGCGGAAAGAGATGGTATGTCTGAGATCAGAGAAACACCGAGAGATGAATCCTCCAAAGGTTCACACACGCGATCACAGAAAACGGCTGCTAGACCACAAGGAACTCGGCGCAGAGAGAGAGAGAGTTTTCGGCTCAGGAGATAGGGTTAATCGTTCTGAACTCGAGTTTTATCTCATAAAACTTGTCCGGTTCCGTTTGGGCCATTTGGCCCAAACACCAATTAACTCGACGGCATTCGCGCACTGTGTCGACCGACACACCTTGTGTATCGATCGACACAGAGTGGCTAAACCGTTTTATTCTCTCTAAGTACAGTAAATGCCTAGCACTTTTACCGTACTTCTGCTAAACCGTTCCTACACATTTTCCTGTTAGCTTAGGCGTGTGACCCATATGGGATCATATAATAAAGGCAATAAGTCCAAGACTTATAGATCATGAGCGGACTCTAGCAAGCCATCATGACCCCCAGTATTATATGACTTATGTCTGATCATTGACATACTCTTACTTTCTAGAGACAGTACCGAGATTACTGGACACAATTCCAACAATCTCCCACTTGTACTGGAATCTCTGTATTCATAATCCTTTTGTCACAATATCTCGATTAGTCATAAGGCAAGATTGGTGTCATCCTTATAAAGCCTAATCTTGTTCATCGGACTCTGATTCGATACTGACAATCCAAACGACTCGGGACAGTCCGTTTGAGCATGGCCATGCATTTTCCAGTATTCAAATCTCCGATTGGCCTAGAGATATTCACTCCATTTATATTGGAGGGACAAATTCCGTCTTGTTCCATCACTGTAAACTACTCATTTCATAATGTACCCAAACAAGGTCCTTATAACTATCGCAGAACGATAGCGTTAGACAATGATCAAAGTGCATCAGTCCATGTGCAGTCACATGCATGCGAACTCAGGTCTAAGGACTATACTCTATAGTCGTAGTAATAATCTCTTATGACACAGATATAAATATCCTGAAGAGTTCTTATAAGCGGGTCTTGTCCGGTCGTATGTTCCCAAACATACACCTATGTACTGACTTTGATGCCGCGCATCTATGACACACTGAGACTTTGTCATAAGTCACGTACCAATCCAGTCTCACACGGTTGTTGGTGTTCCAATTTCAACAACCTTCGACTAGGGACGGGATGATATAAAACATCTATCAAATATAGGGTCTCATGATCAAGTTAAATGACTTCGATGACTCAAGATCAAATCATTTACTTCGGTGACCTATAAAATGGTTCATATCATTTTGGAACGATTATTTCATCACAGTTAAAATAATCTTGAAATAATAATTTCATTAAACATAAGAAAGCGGACTCTAACATATCAAATAACTAAATAAAAGCCCTCAAACTCCCACTCAAATTTAGATTACATTTCTATGTCTCTAATGCCTACAGCTTCAGTCAGAAACTCGAGCTTAGGCCTTGGGAGTGGCTTTGTCAACGGATCAGCGACGTTATCATCTGTCTGAACTCGGCTGATCTTGACTTCCTTTCTATTAATGATGTCACGTATCAAGTGAAATCTTCTTAGAACATGCTTGGATTTCTGGTGTGATCTTGGTGTTGGAATTGTGTCCAGTAATCTCGGTACTGTCTCTAGAAAGTAAGAGTATGTCAATGATCAGACATAAGTCATATAATACTGGGGGTCATGATGGCTTGCTAGAGTCCGCTCATGATCTATAAGTCTTGGACTTATTGCCTTTATTATATGATCCCATATGGGTCACACGCCTAAGCTAACATGAAAACGATGTAGGAACGGTTTAGCAGAAGTACGGTAAAAGTGCTAGGCATTTACTGTACTTAGAGAGAATAAAACGGTTTAGCCACTCTGTGTCGATCGATACACAAGGTGTGTCGGTCGACACAGTGCGCGAATGCCGTCGAGTTAATTGGTGTTTGGGCCAAATGGCCCAAACGGAACCGGACAAGTTTTATGAGATAAAACTCGAGTTCAGAACGATTAACCCTATCTCCTGAGCCGAAAACTCTCTCTCTCTCTGCGCCGAGTTCCTTGTGGTCTAGCAGCCGTTTTCTGTGATCGCGTGTGTGAACCTTTGGAGGATTCATCTCTCGGTGTTTCTCTGATCTCAGACATACCATCTCTTTCCGCTGCAAACAGGTATAAGGTGAGATCATCATTTGTTTCTATTCGAGAAGAACCTAGATCAGCATGTTTAGGATGATCTGAATCTGGAATTGAATCAGGATTAACTAAACATTCCTTCAGTGGTATCAGAGCCAGGTTCTGGTTTTTCTTGTTTAGATTCATGTTTAGGATTGTTTTCTTGTTTAAAAGTGTTTTGAATCAACTACTGATAAGAGAAATCACTTAAGCAACAAGGAATTGAAACCTAAACACACATAAAATCGCAGAAACCAAGCTATATGATTTGGTAGAATGCGATTTTCAAAAAGTCAGTATCGACTGCGATCGCATGGATCGATCGATATGATCGCATGGATCGGTCGATACAGTCTATCGGCTAACCCTGTTAACGCGTGAAAGCATCGATCGATGCAGGATCGATGCAGGTTCGATGTTGGTGCATCGACCGATGCGGTTGGTGCATCGATCGACACGGTTAGGGTTTTGGCTCGGTTCAGTGCATGCGTGAGAGCATCGATCGATACAGGATCGATGCACGATCGATGCAGGATCGATGCTGAGAGCATCGACCGATGTGGTTGATGGATCGATCGACACGGTTGGTTCATCGATCGACATGGTTGGTTTAAGGCTCGGTTTAATATTTTGATTAAAATTAATTCGTCCTGGTTTAATAAACAGATTTAATAATTTTATTAAGTCTGGTTAAACCGGGACAAGAAATCCAATGTCGAAAGAATTATTGGATTTAGTGCCTAAACCAGGATTTTCTAATTTGATTTGGTTGGACCAAATAAATTGAGAAAATCCGGTTTAGTAAATAACCGGTTGACAATTGTGGTCATCGTAGTAATTAAAATTTGGTTAGACCAATTTTAATGAACCAGACCGGTTATGTCATTTAATTGGACAATTGGGTCATGTCTTGGACATGGACCAATTCTTGGGCCTCGGGCCAAGAAGTTAAAACAATTGGGCCAATTATTTGAGTCTTTCTTCAGATTAATTTAAAATTTATTTTATAAAGAATATAAATCGATTTTAAATTAAAGTTTCCGATATTTTGAAATTAGAAAGTTTCTTAATTTATAGAAGTTTCTAGATTTGCATGATTCGGATTTTAAGAAATTTCTAAAGTTAGAAAGTTTCCTTTTTTTAGAAAGTTTCCAATTTTAGAAAGTTTTCAAAAATAGTAGGTTTCCAAAATGGAAAGTTTCCCGAAATAGTAATCTTCTATTTTGGGAATGAATTTTAAATAAACCTACGAACCTCAAATAATATCAAGCGTTGGATGTCTTGTCCATTCTATGTCAGCTGTCGAAGCCCATTCAATTGTATTCATGGCCTTACAGTGTGAGGGTGTCTGCTTTTGCGTGGATAAGACGGTTTGTGATTCATAAATGTCATTGGGAGTCCCAGACATTAATGATTACATGACTGTATAGTCTGGTTTTCTTGACTGGGCCATCGGGAGTCCCGGGCCTTGAGACATCAGAGTGGATTGGGCCTCGGGCCCAGATTCACAACCAAGAGTTATATCACGGATATAATTAGCCGATATAGGGCTTACCGATATAAGCTAAGGTTTGGTGACGGCCAGTGGCCCACTTTAATCTTAGTTATATGTGGATCTTGGAATCATTATATTCTATTGAGGGTAACTTATGTTATTGAATATAATGCGTGATTAATCATATTAAATTTAATACGAGATTAATCATATTGAACATTTTAACTAATAACCTTTTATCTATATATTTCAGCTATGACTACTACAAGCACACAAAACACATTCTCGATCCGGTCTGTTCTCGAAAAGGAGAAGCTGACTGGAACGAACTTCCTGACGTGGTCAAGGAACTTGAGGCTAGTCCTCAAGCAGGAGAAGAAGGATTATGTCCTTCGTGATCCTCTCCCCGAGAGGCCTCCTGCCAATGCCGCCAGGACTCTGCATAATGCTTGGGAAAAGCATTCGTCAGATGAAAATGATGCCTATTGCCTGATGTTGGTGACAATGACTCCTGAGCTGCAAAAACAGTTCGAGAGTATATTGTCACCCATCGAGATAATGGCAAGCCTGAAATCGCTTTTTCAGGAGCAGGCTAGGACTGAGAGGTTTCAAACAGTTAAGAACCTCTTGGACTGCAAGTTGGCTGCGAATGCGGCAGTGAGTCCTCATGTCTTGAAGATGATGGGTTATCTCGATCATCTTCAGAAACTCGACTGCCCAATCAGCCAGGAACTTGCCTGCGACATCATTCTAAAGTCATTACCTGCAAGCTATGATCAGTTCATTCTGAACTTTAACATGCATGGCTTGAGTAAGACATTGCCTGAGCTTCACGGAATGCTCAAGACTGCGGAGCCCAATTTGAGCAAAACCGCCAAGGACCCCAATGTGCTTATGGTGCAGAAGGGCAAGGGGTTTAAGAAATCCTCTGCTAAGGATAAGGGAAAGGCCAAGGCTGTCCAAGTCGCGGACAAGGACACGCCAAAGCCCAAGCCCAAGTCCACGGCTGGGCCAACTGACATATGCAGGTTCTATAAAGAACCAGGGCATTGGAGGAGAGAATGTAAGAAATTCCAGGAAGGTCTAAAGGAATTGAAGAAGAAGACTTTTGAGACTTCTTCAACAGATATTTTGTTATAGAAGTTAATACAACTACTTCTGATAATACCTCATGGGTTATGGATACTGGTTGTGGGGCTCATATTTGTACTAATATGCAGGCACTCAGCAACAGTAGAAGGCTGAAACAAGGACAAGTGGAGCTACGAGTTGGGAATGGAGCGAAAGTTCCAGCACTAGCTGTAGGCACTTACTTGTTGTCTTTACCTTCGGGATTGATTTTAGAACTCAATAATTGTTATTTTGTACCTGCTATAAGCAGAAATATTATTTCAATTTCTTTGTTGGATTTGGAAGGTTATGATTTTTCAGTTAAGAATAAATTATGTTCCTTCAATCGCAACAATTTGTTCTATGGTTCTGCCCCTCTTATGAATGGGCTTTACATACTCGATCAATCCGCGCCAATTTATAACATTAATACCAAACGGTTCAAACCTAATGAGGAGAACCGAACGTTTCTATGGCATTGTCGTTTAGGGCACATCAGCGAGAAACGCATCAAGAGGCTCCATTCGAATGGACTTCTTGGCTCATTTGACTTTGAGTCATGTGAGAAATGCGAATCCTGCATGATGGGCAAAATGACACGGGCCCCCTTTAATAAACCTAACGAGAGGGCCAGTGACGTATTGGGCCTGATACACACTGATGTGTGTGGCCCAATGTCCACAAATGCAAGGGGAAACTATCAGTACTTCATTACCTTGACTGATGATTTCAGTAGGTATGGATATGTTTATTTAATGAAACATAAGTCTGAATCTTTTGAGAAGTTCAGAGAATTCCAAAATGAAGTACAGAACCAACTTGGCAAAAGCATTAAGGCTCTTCGGTCCGACCGAGGAGGAGAATACTTAAGCCAAGAATTCAGTGATCATCTAAGAGAGTGTGGGATCGTGTCCCAACTCACTCCTCCCGGAACACCTCAATGGAATGGTGTGTCTGAGAGGAGAAATCGGACCTTATTGGATATGGTTCGATCTATGATGAGTCACACAGACCTTCCAATATCCCTTTGGGGATATGCTCTGCTAACAGCAGTGTTCACTCTAAATAGAGCGCCATCGAAAGCAGTAGCAAAGACACCATATGAATTATGGACTGGAAAAGCTCCAGTGCTGTCTTATCTCAGAATTTGGGGTTGTGAAGCCTATGTCAAGAGATTGATCTCAGACAAGCTTACACCAAAATCTGACAAATGCTACTTCATTGGTTATCCACGGGAAACCAAGGCTTATTACTTCTATCTACGTTCCGAGAACAAGATCTTTGTTGCCCGGGATTGTAACTTTCTTGAGAGGGAGTTTCTCTCTAAGAAAGACAGTGGGAGTAAGGTACTGCTTGAAGAAATTCAAGATGAACAGGATACTGCTCAACCTAATGAGGAAGAGCAGCAGGAGGACCTACAAGAAATTGTAGAGCCTGAACCTGTAGTACCTGAAGTTCGAAGATCCGGGAGGATCCGTCACGAACCCGAGAGATATCAAGGATTCCTCGTGACTGACTGTCATGATCTTCTGATCATTGATGGTGATGAACCATCGAACTTCAATCAAGCCATGATGGGCCCAGATTCCTCTAAGTGGCGCAAGGCCACTGATTCCGAAATGGACTCCATGTCGGTCAACCAAGTGTTTTCGTTGGTTGACTTACCCGCTGGTGTAAAAGCCATCGAGTGTAAATGGATCTTCAAGAAGAAGATTGACGTGGATGGAAATGTCCAGATTTATAAAGCCAGGTTGGTGGCAAAAGGTTTCAGACAAGTTCACGGTGTGGATTATGATGAAACCTATTCACCAGTGGCTATGATGAAATCTATTCGGATTCTACTAGCAACTGCAGCTTTTCATGATTATGAAATTTGGCAGATGGACGTGAAAACCGCCTTCCTGAATGGTATTCTGGAAGAGGATGTGTATATGACACAACCTGACGGTTACATAGATCCAAAGAATGCTGGAAAAGTATGCAAGCTTCATAAATCCATTTATGGATTGAAGCAAGCATCGAGGAGCTGGAATCTTCGTTTTGATGAAGCGATCAAGCAATTTGACTTCATCAGAAACGAAGAAGAACAATGCGTGTATAAGAAATCTAGTGGGAGCAAGATTGTATTTCTTATTCTGTATGTCGATGACATACTGCTTCTCGGAAACGACGTTCCAATGCTGAAGTCCGTAAAAGACTGGCTTGGAAGTTGTTTTTCCATGAAAGACATGGGTGAAGCCGCATACGTTCTTGGAATCAGGATCTACCGGGATAGATCTAGAAGGCTGATAGGCTTGTGTCAAGATTCATACATTGACAAAGTCCTACAAAGATTCAGCATGAAGGATTCCAAGAAGGGCTTCACGCCAATGGTACATGGCACAACGCTAAGCAAGAAGCAGAGCCCTACGACGGCTGCTGAGCTTGAGCGCATGAAGAATATTCCTTATGCATCTGCAATAGGATCTGTCATGTATGCCATGATCTGTACTCGTCCTGATGTTGCTTATGCATTGAGCATGACGAGTAGATACCAGTCAAATCCAGGTGAAAACCATTGGATTGCCGTAAAGAATATCTTGAAGTATCTAAGACATACTAAGGATAAGTTCTTAGTGTACGGTGGAAGTGATGTGCTTAAAGTCAGTGGATTCACGGACGCAAGTTTCCAGACAGACCAAGATGATTTCCGGTCACAGTCCGGTTATATCTTTTGTCTGAATGGCGGTGCAATCAGTTGGAGAAGCTCCAAGCAAGACACTGTTGCAGATTCCACTACAGAAGCTGAATATATCGCCGCCTCAGAAGCTGCGAAGGAAGCTGTTTGGATACGAAAGTTCATTATTGAACTAGGTGTGATACCAGATGCGGCTGAGCCTCTGGCACTGTTTTGTGACAACAATGGTGCTATAGCTCAGGCAAAGGAACCAAGATCACACCAGAAATCCAAGCATGTTCTAAGAAGATTTCACTTGATACGTGACATCATTAATAGAAAGGAAGTCAAGATCAGCCGAGTTCAGACAGATGATAACGTCGCTGATCCGTTGACAAAGCCACTCCCAAGGCCTAAGCTCGAGTTTCTGACTTAAGCCGTAGGCATTAGAGACATTGAAATGTAATCTAAATTTGAGTGGGAGTTTGAGGGCTTTTATTTAGTTATTTGATATGTTCTTGTAAAACATTCTTATGTTTAATGAAATTATTATTTCAAGATTATTTTAACTGTGATGAAATAATCGTTCCAAAATGATATGAACCATTTTATAGGTCATCGAAGTAAATGATTTGATCTTGAGTCATCGAAGTCATTTAGCTTGATCATGAGACCCTATATTTGATAGATGTTTTATATCATCCCGTCCCTAGTCGAAGGTTGTTGAAATTGGAACACCAACAACCGTGTGAGACTGGATTGGTACGTGACTTATGACAAAGTCTCAGTGTGTCATAGATGCGCGGCATCAAAGTCAGTACATAGGTGTATGTTTGGGAACATACGACCGGACAAGACCCGCTTATAAGAACTCTTCAGGATATTTATATCTGTGTCATAAGAGATTCTTACTACGACTATAGAGTATAGTCCTTAGACCTGAGTTCGCATGCATGTGACTGCACATGGACTGATGCACTTTGATCATTGTCTAACGCTATCGTTCTGCGATAGTTATAAGGACCTTGTTTGGGTACATTATGAAATGAGTAGTTTACAGTGATGGAACAAGACGGAATTTGTCCCTCCAATATAAATGGAGTGAATATCTCTAGGCCAATCGGAGATTTGAATACTGGAAAATGCATGGCCATGCTCAAACGGACTGTCCCGAGTCGTTTGGATTGTCAGTATCGAATCAGAGTCCGATGAACAAGATTAGGCTTTATAAGGATGACACCAATCTTGCCTTATGACTAATCGAGATATTGTGACAAAAGGATTATGAATACAGAGATTCCAGTACAAGTGGGAGATTGTTGGAATTGTGTCCAGTAATCTCGGTACTGTCTCTAGAAAGTAAGAGTATGTCAATGATCAGACATAAGTCATATAATACTGGGGGTCATGATGGCTTGCTAGAGTCCGCTCATGATCTATAAGTCTTGGACTTATTGCCTTTATTATATGATCCCATATGGGTCACACGCCTAAGCTAACAGGAAAATGTGTAGGAACGGTTTAGCAGAAGTACGGTAAAAGTGCTAGGCATTTACTGTACTTAGAGAGAATAAAACGGTTTAGCCACTCTGTGTCGATCGATACACAAGGTGTGTCGGTCGACACAGTGCGCGAATGCCGTCGAGTTAATTGGTGTTTGGGCCAAATGGCCCAAACGGAACCGGACAAGTTTTATGAGATAAAACTCGAGTTCAGAACGATTAACCCTATCTCCTGAGCCGAAAACTCTCTCTCTCTCTGCGCCGAGTTCCTTGTGGTCTAGCAGCCGTTTTCTGTGATCGCGTGTGTGAACCTTTGGAGGATTCATCTCTCGGTGTTTCTCTGATCTCAGACATACCATCCCTTTCCGCTGCAAACAGGTATAAGGTGAGATCATCAATTGTTTCTATTCTGAGAAGAACCTAGATCCGCATGTTTAGGTTGATATGAATCTAAGAATTGAATCAGGATCAACTAAACATTCCTTCAGTATTGAACTAGGTGTGATAACAGATGCGGCTGAGCCTCTGGCACTGTTTTGTGACAACAATGGTGCTATAGCTCAGGCAAAGGAACCAAGATCACACCAGAAATCCAAGCATGTTCTAAGAAGATTTCACTTGATACGTGACATCATTAATAGAAAGGAAGTCAAGATCAGCCGAGTTCAGACAGATGATAACGTCGCTGATCCGTTGACAAAGCCACTCCCAAGGCCTAAGCTCGAGTTTCTGACTGAAGCCGTAGGCATTAGATTACATTTCAATGTCTCTAATGCCTACGGCTTCAGTCAGAAACTCGAGCTTAGGCCTTGGGAGTGGCTTTGTCAACGGATCAGCGACGTTATCATCTGTCTGAACTCGGCTGATCTTGACTTCCTTTCTATTAATGATGTCACGTATCAAGTGAAATCTTCTTAGAACATGCTTGGATTTCTGGTGTGATCTTGGTTCCTTTGCCTGAGCTATAGCACCATTGTTGTCACAAAACAGTGCCAGAGGCTCAGCCGCATCTGGTATCACACCTAGTTCAATAATGAACTTTCGTATCCAAACAGCTTCCTTCGCAGCTTCTGAGGCGGCGATATATTCAGCTTCTGTAGTGGAATCTGCAACAGTGTCTTGCTTGGAGCTTCTCCAACTGATTGCACCGCCATTCAGACAAAAGATATAACCGGACTGTGACCGGAAATCATCTTGGTCTGTCTGGAAACTTGCGTCCGTGAATCCACTGACTTTAAGCACATCACTTCCACCGTACACTAAGAACTTATCCTTAGTATGTCTTAGATACTTCAAGATATTCTTTACGGCAATCCAATGGTTTTCACCTGGATTTGACTGGTATCTACTCGTCATGCTCAATGCATAAGCAACATCAGGACGAGTACAGATCATGGCATACATGACAGATCCTATTGCAGATGCATAAGGAATATTCTTCATGCGCTCAAGCTCAGCAGCCGTCGTAGGGCTCTGCTTCTTGCTTAGCGTTGTGCCATGTACCATTGGCGTGAAGCCCTTCTTGGAATCCTTCATGCTGAATCTTTGTAGGACTTTGTCAATGTATGAATCTTGACACAAGCCTATCAGCCTTCTAGATCTATCCCGGTAGATCCTGATTCCAAGAACGTATGCGGCTTCACCCATGTCTTTCATGGAAAAACAACTTCCAAGCCAGTCTTTTACGGACTTCAGCATTGGAACGTCGTTTCCGAGAAGCAGTATGTCATCGACATACAGAATAAGAAATACAATCTTGCTCCCACTAGATTTCTTATACACGCATTGTTCTTCTTCGTTTCTGATGAAGTCAAATTGCTTGATCGCTTCATCAAAACGAAGATTCCAGCTCCTCGATGCTTGCTTCAATCCATAAATGGATTTATGAAGCTTGCATACTTTTCCAGCATTCTTTGGATCTATGTAACCGTCAGGTTGTGTCATATACACATCCTCTTCCAGAATACCATTCAGGAAGGCGGTTTTCACGTCCATCTGCCAAATTTCATAATCATGAAAAGCTGCAGTTGCTAGTAGAATCCGAATAGATTTCATCATAGCCACTGGTGAATAGGTTTCATCATAATCCACACCGTGAACTTGTCTGAAACCTTTTGCCACCAACCTGGCTTTATAAATCTGGACATTTCCATCCACGTCAATCTTCTTCTTGAAGATCCATTTACACTCGATGGCTTTTACACCAGCGGGTAAGTCAACCAACGAAAACACTTGGTTGACCGACATGGAGTCCATTTCGGAATCAGTGGCCTTGCGCCACTTAGAGGAATCTGGGCCCATCATGGCTTGATTGAAGTTCGATGGTTCATCACCATCAATGATCAGAAGATCATGACAGTCAGTCACGAGGAATCCTTGATATCTCTCGGGTTCGTGACGGATCCTCCCGGATCTTCGAACTTCAGGTACTACAGGTTCAGGCTCTACAATTTCTTGTAGGTCCTCCTGCTGCTCTTCCTCATTAGGTTGAGCAGTATCCTGTTCATCTTGAATTTCTTCAAGCAGTACCTTACTCCCACTGTCTTTCTTAGAGAGAAACTCCCTCTCAAGAAAGTTACAATCCCGGGCAACAAAGATCTTGTTCTCGGAACGTAGATAGAAGTAATAAGCCTTGGTTTCCCGTGGATAACCAATGAAGTAGCATTTGTCAGATTTTGGTGTAAGCTTGTCTGAGATCAATCTCTTGACATAGGCTTCACAACCCCAAATTCTGAGATAAGACAGCACTGGAGCTTTTCCAGTCCATAATTCATATGGTGTCTTTGCTACTGCTTTCGATGGCGCTCTATTTAGAGTGAACACTGCTGTTAGCAGAGCATATCCCCAAAGGGATATTGGAAGGTCTGTGTGACTCATCATAGATCGAACCATATCCAATAAGGTCCGATTTCTCCTCTCAGACACACCATTCCATTGAGGTGTTCCGGGAGGAGTGAGTTGGGACACGATCCCACACTCTCTTAGATGATCACTGAATTCTTGGCTTAAGTATTCTCCTCCTCGGTCGGACCGAAGAGCCTTAATGCTTTTGCCAAGTTGGTTCTGTACTTCATTTTGGAATTCTCTGAACTTCTCAAAAGATTCAGACTTATGTTTCATTAAATAAACATATCCATACCTACTGAAATCATCAGTCAAGGTAATGAAGTACTGATAGTTTCCCCTTGCATTTGTGGACATTGGGCCACACACATCAGTGTGTATCAGGCCCAATACGTCACTGGCCCTCTCGTTAGGTTTATTAAAGGGGGCCCGTGTCATTTTGCCCATCATGCAGGATTCGCATTTCTCACATGACTCAAAGTCAAATGAGCCAAGAAGTCCATTCGAATGGAGCCTCTTGATGCGTTTCTCGCTGATGTGCCCTAAACGACAATGCCATAGAAACGTTCGGTTCTCCTCATTAGGTTTGAACCGTTTGGTATTAATGTTATAAATTGGCGCGGATTGATCGAGTATGTAAAGCCCATTCATAAGAGGGGCAGAACCATAGAACAAATTGTTGCGATTGAAGGAACATAATTTATTCTTAACTGAAAAATCATAACCTTCCAAATCCAACAAAGAAATTGAAATAATATTTCTGCTTATAGCAGGTACAAAATAACAATTATTGAGTTCTAAAATCAATCCCGAAGGTAAAGACAACAAGTAAGTGCCTACAGCTAGTGCTGGAACTTTTGCTCCATTCCCAACTCGTAGCTCCACTTGTCCTTGTTTCAGCCTTCTACTGTTGCTGAGTGCCTGCATATTAGTACAAATATGAGCCCCACAACCAGTATCCATAACCCATGAGGTATTATCAGAAGTAGTTGTATTAACTTCTATAACAAAATATATGTTGAAGAAGTCTCAAAAGTCTTCTTCTTCAATTCCTTTAGACCTTCCTGGAATTTCTTACATTCTCTCCTCCAATGCCCTGGTTCTTTACAGAACCTGCATATGTCAGTTGGCCCAGCCTTGGACTTGGGCTTGGGCTTTGGCGTGTCCTTGTCCGCGACTTGGACAGCCTTGGCCTTTCCCTTATCCTTAGCAGAGGATTTCTTAAACCCCTTGCCCTTCTGCACCATAAGCACATTGGGGTCCTTGGCGGTTATCCTCAAATTGGGCTCCGCAGTCTTGAGCATTCCGTGAAGCTCAGGCAATGTCTTACTCAAGCCATGCATGTTAAAGTTCAGAATGAACTGATCATAGCTTGCAGGTAATGACTGCAGAATGATGTCGCAGGCAAGTTCCTGGCTGATTGGGCAGTCGAGTTTCTGAAGATGATCGAGATAACCCATCATCTTCAAGACATGAGGACTCACTGCCGCATTCGCAGCCAACTTGCAGTCCAAGAGGTTCTTAACTGTTTGAAACCTCTCAGTCCTAGCCTGCTCCTGAAAAAGCGATTTCAGGCTTGCCATTATCTCGATGGGTGACAATACACTCTCGAACTGTTTTTGGAGCTCAGGAGTCATTGTCACCAACATCAGGCAATAGGCATCATTTTCATCTGACGAATGCTTTTCCCAAGCATTATGCAGAGTCCTGGCGGCATTGGCAGGAGGCCTCTCGGGGAGAGGATCACGAAGGACATAATCCTTCTTCTCCTGCTTGAGGACTAGCCTCAAGTTCCTTGACCACGTCAGGAAGTTCGTTCCAGTCAGCTTCTCCTTTTCGAGAACAGACCGGATCGAGAATGTGTTTTGTGTGCTTGTAGTAGTCATAGCTGAAATATATAGATAAAAGGTTATTAGTTAAAATGTTCAATATGATTAATCTCGTATTAAATTTAATATGATTAATCACGCATTATATTCAATAACATAAGTTACCCTCAATAGAATATAATGATTCCAAGATCCACATATAACTAAGATTAAAGTGGGCCACTGGCCGTCACCAAACCTTAGCTTATATCGGTAAGCCCTATATCGGCTAATTATATCCGTGATATAACTCTTGGTTGTGAATCTGGGCCCGAGGCCCAATCCACTCTGATGTCTCAAGGCCCGGGACTCCCGATGGCCCAGTCAAGAAAACCAGACTATACAGTCATGTAATCATTAATGTCTGGGACTCCCAATGACATTTATGAATCACAAACCGTCTTATCCACGCAAAAGCAGACACCCTCACACTGTAAGGCCATGAATACAATTGAATGGGCTTCGACAGCTGACATAGAATGGACAAGACATCCAACGCTTGATATTATTTGAGGTTCGTAGGTTTATTTAAAAATTCATTCCCAAAATAGAAGATTACTATTTCGGGAAACTTTCATTTTTGGAAACCTACTATTTTGGAAACTTTCTAAAATTGGAAACTTTCTAAAAACGGAAACTTTCTAACTTTAGAAATTTCTTAAAATCCGAATCATGCAAATCTAGAAACTTCTATAAAATAAGAAACTTTCTAATTTCAAAATATCGGAAACTTTAATTTAAAATCGATTTATATTCTTTATAAAATAAATTTTAAATTAATCTGAAGAAAGACTCAAATAATTGGCCCAATTGTTTTAACTTCTTGGCCCGAGGCCCAAGAATTGGTCCATGTCCAAGACATGACCCAATTGTCCAATTAAATGACATAACCGGTCTGGTTCATTAAAATTGGTCTAACCAAATTTTAATTACTACGATGACCACAATTGTCAACCGGTTATTTACTAAACCGGATTTTCTCAATTTATTTGGTCCAACCAAATCAAATTAGAAAATCCTGGTTTAGGCACAAAATCCAATTTTTCGACTTTGGATTTCTTATCCCGGTTTAACCAGACTTAATAAAATTATTAAATCTGTTTATTAAACCGTGACGTTTAATTTTAATCAAAATATTAAACCGAGCCTTAAACCAACCATGTCGATCGATGAACCAACCGTGTCGATCGATCCATCAACCGCATCGGTCGATGCTCTTAGCATCGATCCTGCATCGATCGTGCATCGATCCTGTATCGATCGATGCTCTCACGCATGCACTGAACCGAGCCAAAACCCTAACCGTGTCGATCGATGCACCAACCGCATCGGTCGATGCACCAACATCGAACCTGCATCGATCCTGCATCGATCGATGCTTTCACGCGTTAACAGGGTTAGCCGATAGACTGTATCGACCGATCCATGCGATCGTATCGATCGATCCATGCGATCGCAGTCGATACTGACTTTTTGAAAATCGCATTCTACCAAATCATATAGCTTGGTTTCTGCGATTTTATGTGTGTTTAGGTTTCAATTCCTTGTTGCTTAAGTGATTTCTCTTATCAGTAGTTGATTCAAAACACTTTTAAACAAGAAAACAATCCTAAACATGAATCTAAACAAGAAAAACCAGAACCTGGCTCTGATACCACTGAAGGAATGTTTAGTTAATCCTGATTCAATTCCAGATTCAGATCATCCTAAACATGCTGATCTAGGTTCTTCTCGAATAGAAACAAATGATGATCTCACCTTATACCTGTTTGCAGCGGAAAGAGATGGTATGTCTGAGATCAGAGAAACACCGAGAGATGAATCCTCCAAAGGTTCACACACGCGATCACAGAAAACGGCTGCTAGACCACAAGGAACTCGGCGCAGAGAGAGAGAGTTTTCGGCTCAGGAGATAGGGTTAATCGTTCTGAACTCGAGTTTTATCTCATAAAACTTGTCCGGTTCCGTTTGGGCCATTTGGCCCAAACACCAATTAACTCGACGGCATTCGCGCACTGTGTCGACCGACACACCTTGTGTATCGATCGACACAGAGTGGCTAAACCGTTTTATTCTCTCTAAGTACAGTAAATGCCTAGCACTTTTACCGTACTTCTGCTAAACCGTTCCTACACATTTTCCTGTTAGCTTAGGCGTGTGACCCATATGGGATCATATAATAAAGGCAATAAGTCCAAGACTTATAGATCATGAGCGGACTCTAGCAAGCCATCATGACCCCCAGTATTATATGACTTATGTCTGATCATTGACATACTCTTACTTTCTAGAGACAGTACCGAGATTACTGGACACAATTCCAACATTCCGCAGGATCCGTCATGTGTTTGTGTAATAAAGGCTAGGGCTTGCTTTTTGTCAAGGCATTTAAGGTAAGGTCCGGAAAGGCTCCTTTTAAAGAGCTCTCCTTGTGTGACACAGTACCTTGCACTCTGTGTTTTAAGTTTCCGCGCCTCCCATTTGTCGTCGGGAACTTCGCCGTTTGTGATGTATCGAATGATCGGAGTTCTCCAATCTTCGTCGTTGTTAGGCTCAGGTCCCTGACTAGTGGATGCGGTTTGAAATGGTCCGTCGGGGACATTCACGACGTATACGGTGTTTCTAGGATCGAGATCATCATCAATCTCGATCATGTCGCTACTAGTGTCTACGGGACACTCTTTGTGTTTGACATCGTCCTTCACAGCGGGCCCGTCCTCTTTCAAGGACAGAGCTTTGAGAGCTATGTCGATGCTTGGTTTTTCTATCCCTTCGACTGGTATGATCCTTTTGAGGTTAGGATCTGATGTCGATGCTAATGCGGCTAGCGCATCGGCTGCGGTGTTTTCACCTCGTGGGATTCGTGTTAGATCGAAGAATTCGATATGTTCGGCCAATGTATGGACTACCCGTAGGTATGCTTCCATTCGTTCGTCTTTGGCCTCGTAGTCGCCATGATATTGGCTCGTGACTAGTTGAGAATCGCTGAAGGCGTTTACTTCCCGGGCTCCTATGGCTATCGCGAGTCTGAGCCCGGCTATTAACGCTTCATATTCTGCCTCGTTATTCGATGCGGCGAAGCCCAATCTAAACGATTGTTCTAGTACTTCACCCATTGGGGAGACTAATTTCACTCCGACTCCGGACCCTTGCCTTGAGGAAGCTCCATCGACGTAGAGTTTCCATCTTTGGGCCGAAGTTGGGCCGAGTTCTATAGTCGGAGGGAGCTCGATTATGAAATCTGCCAGTACTTGTGCTTTTAGGCATGTTCGAGCTTTGTATTCAATGTCGTACTCGCTAAGTTCGATAGCCCATTTGACCAATCGGCCTGATTGGCTCGGACTGTGAAGGATGGTTCTCAGTGGCTGAGAGGTCATCACTATGATGAGTGCGATTGAAAATACGGTCGGAGTTTCCGAGCCAATGTTACTAGCGCTAAGGCGAGTTTTTCCATGGCGGGGTATCTGGTTTCAGCGTCGATCAAGGTCTTACTGATGTAATACACCGGCCGTTGTTCTTTTTGTTCCTCGCGAACCAGGACTCCGCTCACCGCTGCTGTCGAGACGGCTAAATAGAGGTAGAGGGGTTCTCCTTCTACTGGTTTTGCCAGTATGGGTGGTTCGCTTAAGTAAGCTTTGAGCTGAGTGAATGCCTCTTCGCACTTTTCGTCCCAGAGGAACTTTTTGTTTGCTTTTAACAAGTGATAGAAGGGTAGACATTTATCAGTCGACCTTGAGATGAAGCGATTCAGAGCAGCTATTTTTCCGGATAGGCGCTGGACTTCTCGCGTTGTTCTGGGAGATTTCATCTCTATGAACGTTGCGATCTGTTTGGGGTTCGCTTCGATCCCTCTTTCGGTCACCAAGTAACCGAGGAACTCTCCTGAAGGGACCCCGAAGGTACATTTAGCTGGGTTGAGTTTCATCCCATACTTATTAAGAATGGTAAAGCATTCTTTTAGTTGGGGGATGTGATCCTCGTACCTGGAAGATTTTACCAGCATATCATCGATGTAGACTTCCATGGTTTTGCCTAGGAGTCCTGAAAACATCTTGTTGACGAGGCGCTGGTAAGTCGCTCCTGCGTTTTTCAGTCCGAAGGGCATGACTTTGTAGCAGTACGTGCCTCGATCTGTTATGAACGAAGTCTTTTCTTGGTCTTCAGGGTTCATCAATATTTGATTGTACCCTGAGAACGCGTCCATAAAAGATAGTAGCTGATGTCCGGCGGTAGCTTCGACCAGTCGGTCGATGTGCGGGAGTGGGAAGCTGTCCTTTGGACATGCTTTGTTGAGATCTGTGAAGTCTACACAGACCCTCCACTTTCCGTTCTTTTTCTTAACCACCACGGGGTTCGCGAGCCAGTCGGGGTACTTGACCTCTCTGATCGATCCGATTTTTAATAACCGATCGACCTCGTCATTGACGGCTTTGGCCCGCTCAGGACCTAGTTTTTGACGCTTTTGTCTTACCGGTTTGTAGGTTGGGTCGACATTCAGCTCGTGGCTGGTTACGTCGATATTGATCCCTTTCATGTATGTTTAAGACCAGGCGAAGGAGTCGACGTTCTTTTTGAGAAAAGAGACCAGTTCGTTCTTAACCGGCTCTGATAGGTCGATTCATATGCCAACGAGTCTTTCGGGATGAGCCTCGTCTATGCATACCTGAGTCGTGAGGTCCTTTGGGGGTCCTATTTGACTGGGGTCGTTCGACCTTTTGGTCTGCATGGTGGCGAGCTCCTCCTCTTTCTGTAATTGCTACGCAGGGGATTTCTCGATATGCTTGTATCCGTTCATGTAGCAATGACGGGAAATATTTTGACTTCCGTAAATGGTTTTGATCCCTTTGGGAGTCGGGAACTTTACGCATTGGTGGTAGGTCGATGGTACCGCTTTCATGTCGTATATCCATGGTCGACCTAGGATTGCGTTATAGGGAGCTGGCCGATCTACTATGACGAACTCTGTCATTCTCCGAACTCCTCCAGCAATTACTGGGGCGAAGATAGAGCCCATCGAGTATGTCGTCTCGCCAGCGAAACCTACTATTGGTGTCTTTTCTTCCACAATCTCGGAGTCGTTGAAGTCCATCTTTTTGAACGCGTCTTAAAAGAGGACATCTACCGAACTTCCTGTGTCAATCATTATCCTTGAGAGTTCGACATCTCCCACTACTAGACAAACGAGGAGGGCGTCGTCGTGTGGTTTGTCGAGATTACTTGTCTCGCTCTCGTAGAAAATGATTTCGTGGTCTGGACCCAACATTGGGGTTTTCCCCCCTCTGTCGGTCTCGACTCTTCTTTGAAGAGCTTTGATCGAATTGACCGAGTCGCGGCAAAGCTTGGAGCCACCGAAGATGAAGTCGATTCGTTTAGGGGGTATAGCCCGTACACCCCCCCCCCCCCCCCCCGCAGAGACGAGGGAGATTGATTCTTGAGCGTAAACTTTTGGCAGGAGCCGGAGGCGGGGATAGCGCCGAACCTCCCGGAGTGCCGCTCAGGTTAAGCTCGCCGAGGATGAACTCGACTCGCTTCCGCGACCCTTGAGGGAGTGTTTCGGGAGATTTCGGCTCTTTTGACCGTTCCCGTTTGTTCTGAGAGTGCTTTTTGGAGTTCGACTCCTTGGTCTGTTTGTTTTCCTTTTTGTCGGACAGAGTTTCCTCCTCGACTTCGGAGTCTTTTTTGCTTTCGGACTCTTGTTTTTGAGCCTCTGCTTTAGCTCGAGTATAGCAATCCTCGGTCGAGTGTCCTCTTTTATTGTGGAAATCACAGAATTTTTCCTTGTCGAACAAGAATTTCTTCGAGCTCTTTGGGCTCTCGACCGCGTTGACGTTCCCTGATTTACGGGAATCGTTTTTCGAGTTCGAATTCTGCGAGCCCGACGGGTTCCTTTCTTTCCGGTGTTTTTCCCTGAGGGCCGTGGTTTCGTCCTCGAGGCGAGCAAAGGCTGATGCGCGATGGAGGGCGTCATCGAGCGTTTGAGGTTCGCGGACTGTTATTTCTTCGCGGAATCTGGTTGAGAACCATAGTCCTCGTCTCAATGCTTCTATAGCTACCTCGTCTCGGGGGTTCGCGATTTTGGATTTTATTTCCTTAAATCGGTCGATGTACGAGCGAAGTGTTTCGTCGGGTTTTTGAGAGACGCCAAATAGGGCTGCCTCAGTAGTCTTTTCCTCGATGAAAACGGAGTATTGCTTGAGGAAAGCCGTCATGAACTGGGTGAAATTGTCAATGGACCTTTCTTCCAGTCCGTCAAACCATTCTAGGGCAGAGCCTGATAGGTTTTCTGCGAAGAGCCTGCAGAAGGCTGGCTCCCTCTCCTCATCGGTAAGGTACACCCTTGCCATCGCTAGTCGGAATGCCCTGATGTGGGCTTTCGGGTCTGATTTCCCAGAGAATTCTGGAAACTTAATTTTCTTGATCTCTCGGATCCTTGCAAACGCAATCCGATCTGTAAACGGCGTTTGTTGTGTTTCTTCGATCACTCGATCGATGTCAGGAGCCGCGCTCGTCGCCATGTGAACTTTCGAGCTCAGACTGTTGAACTGGGCTTTAGCCTGCTCAATGTATTGTCTGAGCATATCGTGTTCATCGCCCTCTGCGGGTGCGAACTGGACTTGTGCCTGACCTGACGTTTGTTCCGGAAAAATGGGGTCGAGGAGATCGATCGTTGGGATCGACCTCGTCTGATCGACCTGGGGCGTTCGGAACTGAACTGAGTTTGATCCGTTAAGGAGTCCCGAGCTCGAGGCGAAGGCAGAACCTCCTAGTTGCCTCGGTCGGATGTTAGAGTTACTCGGGAAAGGTGGTGGCCTGGGTAATGGACGGTTTCTTGATCCGGTTAGATCTGTGACCATTGAACTCGAACCAAATGGGGTCGGTATCGCGATAGGGGTCATTGTAGGGCGGAAGCCGCTATTTGACGTATTACCGAAATTTCCCGACGTTCCCGGAGGAGTTACTACGTGGGAGAAGTCCAAGCGGGTACACGGTGGAGGACTTATGGGAGTTCGCGTTGGTCTGCCCCCTTGGCTTTGACTGGCGAGCTCTTCAAGACGGGCGTTCATGCGCCGCTCTTGTTCCTCGAGTTGTGCTGCTAGAGAACGGTTCGCGATCTCTTGGGCCCTTGCGCTTGCCTCGTTGTTTCTCGTTCGATCTACCAACAGGCTTAACATCGAACAGATCTCGGCAAGATCGCTTGGCCCTTGTCTCTGTGGAGCAGAAGGTAGTGGCGAATTGGGTCTGGTTACTCCAGATCCCCCTCCTGGGGTGGGTATTGAGTCATTTCTCATCCACACCCAGTTTCTGCTCGGATCATTAGTTCCTGACAAAACATTTGTCGGAGTTTGGCTTGTCGCGATTGTTTGAGCGACGGAGCCGGCTGGTGCCGAGGTCATGGAGACTGAGGCAGAGCTCGTCAACACGCCGTTACCACGGTAGTGTTCTGAGGAACGTTGTCGACCGTTTGAGGGCGGTCAACTGGTGGTGTGGCGCTGGGAGAGCCAGTTTGGTCGGGATTCATCTCGATCTATCGGATCTAGGATCTGATTCTTAAGGTAGGAAAGGCTATAGAATGTCCCCACAGTCGGCGCCAAATATGAGATCCGGGATTCACACTAAGAATTTGTATTCGTGGATTTGGACTTTTGGATATAGAAATGGTATAGTTTCCTATGAATCAATGACTTTATTGAGATTGATCGTCGAGATAGAACAAACACATTCGAGAAGAGAGTACAAAGTATAAAATCGAGCTATCTAATCGAAGTGTTCTTAGCCTAGGTTGGAATATCTTTAATAAATCGCCACTTCTCTTCTTAAATAGTCTCGACTCTGATCTCTTCGTCCCGATATTTTGGCCTCGTCATCGTAACGATCTCCGAGATTTATGCGGATCAGTTGAACTGGCGAAGACCGAGTTACTCTATCTCCACGTCATCTTCTACCGAGCTCGAGCTCGATCGTCTCTGGCTTCGGCATCGTCTGGGCCTTGCCAGGGCGTTTGTTTCGCTTGGGCCCATCAAAGGAGTCGGCTCCCTTGTTTGTCTTTGATTCTGGAATGGGCTCGTAATCACGGGCCTCTGTCTTGTCTGTTAATGGGCCGGATTTCCTAGAGGGAAATCCAGTACCAACAGTTAGGATCTGATGTCGACGCTAATGCGGCTAGGGCATCGGCTGCGGTGTTTTCCCCCCGCGGGATCGGTGTTAGATCAAAGAATTCGATCTGTTTGGCGAGCGTATGGACTACATGTAGGTATGCTTCCATGCGTTCGTCTTTAGCCTTGTAGTCGCCATGATATTGGCTTGTAACTAATTGGGAATCGCTGAAGGTGTCTACTTCTCAGGCTCCTATCGCTATTGCTAGTCTGAGCCCGACTATTAACGCTTCATATTCTGCTTCGTTTTTTGATGCGGCGAAGCCCAGTCTGAAAGATTGTTCCAGTACTTCGCCAGTGGGGGAGACCAGTTTTACTCCGACTCCGGATCCTTGCCTCGAGGAAGCTCCGTCGACGTAGAGTTTCCATTTCTTGACGGAAGTCGGGTCGAGTTCTATGGTCAGGGGGAGCTCGATTATGAAATCTGCCAGCACTTGCGCTTTTAGGCACGTCTGAGCTTTATACTCTATGTCGTACTCGCTAAGTTCGATAGCCCATCTGACCAGTCGACCTGACTGGCTTGGACTGTGAAGGATGGTTCTCAGTGGCTGAGAGGTCATCACTACGATCGAGTGTGATTGAAAGTATGGTCGGAGTTTCCGAGCTAATGTTACTAACGCTAAGGCGAGTTTTTCCATGGCGGGGTACCTGGTTTCAGCATCAATTAAGGTCTTACTAATGTAATACACTGGCCGTTGTTCGTTTTGTTCTTTGCGAACCAGGACTCCACTTACTGCTGTCGTGGAAACAGCTAGGTAGAGGTAGAGGGGTTCCCCTTCTACTGGTTTCGCTAGTATGGGTGGTTCGCTTAAGTAAGCTTTGAGTTGGTGAACGCTTCTTCGCATTTTTCGTCCCAGAGGAACTTCTTGTTTGCTTTGAGTAAGTGATAGAAGGGTAGACATTTATCAGTCGACCTTGAGATGAAACGGTTCAGAGCAGCTATTTTGCCAGTCAGGCGCTGGACTTCTCGCGTTGTTCTGGGAGATTTCATCTCTATAAACGTTGCGATCTGTTTGGGGTTCGTTTCGATCCCTCTTTCGGTCACTAGGTAACCAAGGAATTCTCCCGAGGGGAGCCCGAAGGTACACTTTGCTGGGTTGAGTTTCATCCCGTATTTATTGAGAATGATAAAACATTCTTTTAGTTGGGGGATGTGATCCTCATACCTGGAAGATTTGACCAGCATATCGTCGATGTAGACTTCCATGGTTTTGTCCAGGAGTCCTGAAAACATCTTGTTGACGAGGCGTTGGTAAGTTGCTCCTGTGTTTTTTAGTCCAAAGGGCATGACTTTGTAGCAGTACGTGCCTCGATCAGTTATGAACGAAGTCTTTTCCTGGTCCTCGGGGTTCATTAATATTTGATTGTACCCCATGAAAGCGTCCATGAAGGATAGTAGCTGGTGTCCAGTGGTAGCTTCGACCAGTCGGTCGATGTGCGGGAGTGGGAAGCTGTCCTTTGGGCATGCTTTGTTGAGATCTGTGAAATCTACACAAACTCTCCACTTCCCGTTCTTTTTCTTGACCACTACGGGATTCGCAAGCCAGTCGGGGTACTTGACCTCTCTGATCGATCCGATTTTTAATAACCGATCGACCTCGTCCTTGACGGTTGAGCTCGTTCCGGACCTAGTTTTCGACGTTTTTGTCTTACCGGTTTGTAGGTTGGGTCGACATTCAGCTTGTGGCTGGTTACGTCAATGTTGATCCCTTTCATGTCTGCTGAAGACCAGGCAAAGGAGTCGACGTTCTGTTTAAGGAAAGAGACCAATTCTTTTTTGACTGGCTCTGATAGGTCGATTCCAATGCAAACAAGTCTTTCGGGATGAGCATCGTCTATGCAAACTTGGGTCGTGAGGTCCTTTGGGGGTCTTATTTGACTTGGGTCATTCGACCTTTTGGTCTACATGGTGGCGAGCTCCTCCTCTTTCTGTAATTGCTAAGCGGGAGATTTCTCAATCTGCTTGTATCCATTCATGTAGCAATGGCGGGAAATCTTTTGACTTCCGTACACGGTTTTTATTCCGTTGGGAGTTGGGAATTTTACGCATTGATGGTAGGTCGATGGTACCGCTTTCATGTCGTATATCAATGGTCGACCTAGAATTGCGTTATAGGGAGCTGGCCGATCCACTATGACGAACTCTGTCATCCTTCGAACTCCTCCAGCTATTACTGGGGCGAATACAGAGCCCATTGAGTATGTTGTCTCGCCAGCGAACCCTACTAGTGGGGTCTTTTCTTCGACGATTTCGGAGTCGTTGAAATTCATCTTTTTGAACGCATCGTAAAAGAGGACATCCACCGAACTTCCTGTGTCGATCATTATCCTTGAGAGTTCGACATCTCCCACTACTAGACAAACGAGGAGAGCGTCGTCATGTGGTTTGTCGAGATTACTTTTCTCGCTCTCGTGGAAAGTGATTTCATGGTCCGGACCTAACATTGGGATTTTCCCCCTTTTTCGGTCTCGACTCTTCTTTGAAGAGCTTTGATTGAATTGACCGAGTCTCGGCAAAGCTTGGAGCCACCGAAGATGAAGTCGATTCGTTTAGGGGGTATAGCCCGTACACCCCCCCCCCCCCCCCCGCAGAGACGAGGGAGATTGATTCGTGAGCGTAAACTCTTAAAGGGAGCCGGAGGTGGAGATAACGCCGAACCTTCCGGGGTGTCTCTCAAGCTGAGCTCGCCAAGAATATACTCGACTCGCTTTCGCGACCCCTGAGGGAGTGTTTCGGGAGATTCCGGCTCCTTAGACCGTTCTCGTTTGTTTTGAAAAGGCTTCTTAGTGTTTGACTCTTTGGTCTGTTTATTTTCCTTTTTGTTGTGTGGAGTTTCCTCCTCGACTTCTGATTCTTGTTTGCTTTCGGACTCTCGCTTCTGGGCCTCGGCTTTAGCTCGAGTATAGCAATCTTCAGTCGAGTGCCCTCTTTTGTTGTGAAAATCACAGAATTTTCCTTGTCGAACTCAAATTTCTTCGAGCTCTTCGGGCTCTCGACTGCATTGACGTTTCCTGATTTACGGGAATCCTTTTTTGAGTTCGAGTTCTGTGAGCCCGACGGGTTCTTTTCTTTTCGATGCTTTTCTCTGAGGGCTGTAGTTTCGTCCTCGAGGCGAACGAAGGCCGATGCGCGATGAAGGGCGTCATCGAGTGTTTGCGGTTCGCGGACCGTTATTTCCTCGCGGAATCTGGTGGAAAACCATAGTCCGCGTCTCAATGCTTCAGTAGCTACTTCGTCTCGCGGGTTTGCGATTTTGGATTTTATTTCCTTAAATTGGTCGATGTACGAGCGAAGCGGCTCGTCAGGTTTCTGAGAGACGCCAAATAGAGCTGCCTCAGTAGTCTTTTCCTCGATAAAGACGGAATATTGTTTGAGGAAAACCGTCATGAACTGGGTGAAGTTGTCGATGGACCTTTCTTCCAGTTCGGCAAACCATTCTAAGGCGGATCCCGATAGGTTTTCGGCGAAGAGTCTGCAGAAAGCCAGCTCTCTCTCCTCGTCGGTAAGGTATACCCTTGCCATTGCTAGTCGGAACGCCCTGATATGGGCTTTCGGGTCCGATTTTCCAGAGAACTCCGGAAACTTTGTTTTCTTTATTTCCCGGATTCGCGCAAAGGCGATACGGTCTGTGAACGGCGTTTGTCGCGTTTCCTCGATCACTCGATCGATATCGGGCGCCACGCTTGTTGCAATGTGAACTTTGGAGCTCAGACTTACGAACTGGGCCTTAGCTTGTTCAATATACTGTCTGAGCATATCGTGTTCATCGCCTGTCGTAGGCGCGAACTGGGCTTGTGCTTGATTGGACGTTTGTCCAGGGAAAACGGGGTCGAGAAGATCGATCGTTGGAAACGATCCCGTCTGGTCGACCTGCGGTGTTTGGAACTGTACCGTATTTGATCCGTTAGGCTGTCCCGAGCTCGAGGCGAAAGCGGAGCCTCCTAGTTTCCTCGGCCGGATATTCGAACTATTCGGGAAAAGTGGTGGCCCGGGTAATGGTCGGTTTCCCGATCCGGTTGGATCTGTGACCATTGAATTCGAACCGAATGGGGTCGGAGTCGCGATGTGCGTCATTATAGGGCGGAAGCCGCTATTTGACATATTAGCGAAATTCCCCGACGCTCCCGGGGGAGTTACTACCTGGGAGAAGTCCAAGCGTGTACACGGTGGAGGACTTATGGGGGTTCGTGGATCGTGTGTTGATCTACCCCCTGGTTTTGGCTAGCGAGCTCTTCAAGACGGGCGTTAATGCGCCTTTCCTGTTCATCGAGCTGCGCGGCCAAAGAGCGGTTCGCGATCTCTTGGGCACGTGCACTTGCCTCGTTGTTTCTCGTTCGGTTTACCAACAGGCTTAACATCGAACGGATTTCAGCGAGATCATCTGGGCCTTGTCGCTGTGGAGCAGAGGGCAGTGGCGAATTAGGTCTGGTTGTTCCAGATCCACCTCCTGAGGCGGGGTGGAAATGGAATCATTCCTCATCCACACCCAGTTTCTGCTCGGATCATTAGTTCCTGACAAAACATTTGTCGGAGTCTGGCTCGTCGCGACTGTTTGAGCGATTGGGCCGGTTGGTGCCGAAGTCGTGGAGACTGAGGCAGAGCTCGTCAACACGCTATCGGTCTAACCCATGATTCTTACCCCGGTGGTGTTCTGAGGAACGTTGTCAACCGTTTGAGGGTGGTCGACTGGCGGGGTGGCGCTGGGAGAGCCAGGTTGGTCGGGATTCATCTCGAACTATCGGATCTAGGATCTGATTCTTAAGACAGGAAAAACTATAGATAGTCCCCACAGTCGGCGCCAAATGTGAGATCAGGGATTCACATTAAGAATTTGTATTCGTGGATTTGGACTTTTTGGTATAGAAATGGTATAGTTTCCTATGAATCAAAGACTTTATTGAGATTGATCGTCGAGATAGAACAAACACAGTCGAAAAGAGAGTACAAAGATTTATGATCGAGCTATCTAGTCGAGGTGTTCTAAGCTAGGGTTGGAATGTCCTTGAATGAATCGCCACTTCTTCTTTAAATAGTCCAGACTTTGATCTTCTTGTTCCGATATTTCGGCCTCGTCGTGCTAACGATCTCCGAGATTTGCGTGGATCAGTTGAACCGACGAAGACCAGGTTGCTCTATCTCCACGTCGTCTCCTATCGAGCTCGAGCTCGATCGCCTCTCACTTCGGCGTTGATTGGGCCTTGTCATGATGTCAATCGTATGGGCCCAACAAAGGATAATGTTCAATCTCTTCGTCTTGATTATCGAACGGGCTCACGATTATGAGCCTTTGTTTGGTTTGTTTATGGGCCGGATTTCTTAGAGAAAAATCCAGCACCAACAGAAGCGGGCTATTTTTCAAATGACTCTAATTTTTCTTACCAGTATCTTTGGTTTGTTACTTTGTTGTATGAGCTTAATCAAGAGCACCTACATCATAGTTCTCTCTTTTCCATCCTTATGTCTTTTTAATACCTCTTCTTATCTGGTATCATAACTTTTACAACAGCTTCAACTTCCCATAACGAATCCAAGCAAACTGAAAACTAGATTTGATACATAATGTATTTCCACATAAGAGTAACAACTTACAACAATCACAGGAATCCTTAATTTCGCTGACATAAAGATTTAAAGTACAAATTGGACTTCTTTTTTTTTTGAATGAATGTAAAATTTTTAAATAAAAACGAAATTGATCTTATAAAGGGGTCCATAAATTGGACTTCTCTCACAGTGCTCTAATTTGCAAAGACGCAAAGACAAAACTCAAGATATTCCAGCAAGTGAAGAGAAGGGAAGATACAACCAAGGTGGTAGGCGTGGAATAGCTTCTTCGTCACAGGTTCAGATTAGCTGTCATGGCCGACCAAGAACAAGTGGGTCCTGATTACGATTCCAAATAATACCATCAGTCATGCTAGACATAGAAGACACATAAATAAAATAAAAGCTAACAGTTGATGGATTTGGGAGATTTTCAGAATCTATTCCAAATACAACGGACCTGTAAGGTCGCCATTTCTCACAAAGCTGCTCCATCTGCAACGGACCAGGAAGATTTTTCAAACTGTAAAGATCTTTCACGCCTTTTCTCAGTTCTCACACCGAGATCTCCCACAGGCAAAACATCAGGCCTATGCAACGAAAATATCATGAACATGTGAACTGTCCACACTCCAATTCCTTTAACCGAAGTTAACCGATCGATCAGCTCTCCGTCGCTCATTTCTAGAATCATCTCATTGGAAAGTACGCCGCTGTTGTATTTACTTGCTAGATCGTGGAGGTAGCTCGCTTTCCTCCCGGAGACGCCGATCTTACGAAGATCAGCGGTGGAGATTGAGGTCAGGGATTCAGGGAGAACTCCTGATTCTCCGCCGTCGAATAGAGTGAGGAACCGGTCGTAGATGCATTTTGCTGCTTTGGTGGCGAGCTGTTGGTAGAGGATGGATCTAGCCAGAGAGAGAAACAGCGTGCTGCTTGAATCAAACACCGGATGATTGTTGTGAGCCGAAATTACGGTTCCGAGAAGTTCGTCACAGCTTCGTAGGTGCCGGAGAGCGATGTCAACAGTCGATTTGGACGATAGAGGAGACCCGGTGATCATCATCGGCGACGGATTCAGATCAACTGACGATATTTTCCGGATTTTACGGGGTCGGAATGTGATCTTTGATGATGAAGAAGAGGGCTCTGAATCTCCGAGATTCACGGCGGCGATTGAGGAATTTGGCGGCGACGAGGGTCGATTTAGAGCGGTTAGGGTTTTACGGAGAGACATGGCGACGGCAGAATTAGTTAGTTAGACCGGTGATGATCGTTTAACTCATTAGCCAATTCCGAGAAATTTATCTCGGGTAAAAGCTCATTTAATTCCCGAACTATTTGCAATTAACAATTTTAACTGTTTAGAAATATTCCTCAAGTAACTATTGACTTTGCGAAATTAGGATTAATGAAGTCATCCATTAACTCATAAACTAACGCCGTCATATTTAAATGTAAGTCGGGAAATATAAACGGAAAAACACTCATTTAATTCACAAATTATTTGCAATTAGCGGTTTTATTCTCCAACTATTGACTGCTTAGGAAATATTCTTCAAGTAACTGTTGACTTTGCAAAATCAGAATTAATGAAGTCAATCGTTAACTTATAGACTCATGTCGTCATAACTAAATATTTTAATGTAAGATCAAAAACCTTGATCTCACAATGATAGACGGATGAGCGATGATATCTGGTTGTACAACTCTCTCTAGCAAGTCGGTGGATGATTTGATGAATTTGTGAGATGAAAAGTGATGGTAAGCAACTTTCTTGCTCAGTGGGCTTGATTGACTCTTTCAATCAGATTGCAAACTATCTGAATCACTCAATGATAGTCTGAACCAAAACTCCTAAGAGGATGGTGAATCACTCCCAAAACTCTAAGAAGAACAACTCTCCAAAGAACACAACTTTGAAAAGAAAAAAAATACTCTGACTATTTCTGAATGATTGAAAGGTAAATGATACAATGGACTAAACTAAGCCTTTATAGACTATTCACAACGGTCATATCTTGGATATACCCTGAAAATATTTGATATTGTGGCGCATAATAACTTCAATATTCTGTGAAACGATTGCATGTTTCTTCTTCTTCAGCCGCATGGCTATCTTCATCCTCATGGGCATGGTTAGTCTTCATATTGATTTGCTTCTCTTTGGCTGATTCATGAGTTTATGAGTTAACGGTTGACTTCATTATTCCTGATTTCGCAAAGTCAACAATTATTTGAGGATTATTTCTATGCAGTCAATAGCTGGGGGATTAAAATCGCTAATTGCAAATAGTTCGTGAATTAAATGAGTGTTTTCCTTTTATATTTCCCGTCTTATATTTAATTATGACGGCGTTAGTTTATGAGTAAACGATTGACTTCAGTAATCTTGATTTTGCAAAGTCAACAGCTACTTGAAAAATATTTCTAAGCGATCGATAGTTGGAGAATAAAATCGCTAATTGTAAATAGTTCATGAATTAAATGACCATTTTCCCAATTTATCTCTCGTTTTGAGGCCAACTAAGACCTGAATTGGGCCTTCATAAATTTTCAATTGGCCCCTAATTAGCCCAATAATATTTGTTCGGCTCAATTTGCGCTTAATATGTTCCCTTCGTAATTATTAGCGATATGGAAAAAGCGATTTAAGCCCAACTGAATTCATAACGAGGCCCTGATTGACACTGAAAACTTATGATCGAACATACGGTGGTAAAATATCTTTTATTATGGTGGAGAATGAAGAAAGTTGAATATTAGTCAACGACGACTAGATAGAAAAATATAATATAAGTGATATTTTTGTGTGATCGTGCAGAGAAGATTAAAAGCTGGTAGAATTAGTACAAACAATGTTGCAGAATCGGTTCAGTAAAATCGGAAATTTTACTAATAATAAAGAAAATAAAAAATGAAAATATTCCGTTGAGCGCATATTGACACGAGCAAAAGGTCAAGATGAGTTAAATAGAAAAGGACAAAACGACGGTCAAAAGAGCAAAAACAGAGCATAATACGACAAATAAATAAGCTCATTAAATCACTACAATGCTCTGATCCAAACTGAACACACACAACAGTACACCACAGATATGAGTAAACCCAACATTGGTACGATCAGAATCTAACCTCCTAATTCGACGATCGGATTTCAATCTTACCTATCCCCTAAATTTTTATTTTATTTCTTTTCTTATTTTAAACAATTATAAATACACAATAATAATTAAAGTCTCAGTTGTGAAATTCAGGGACTCAGGTGGAACTGAAACTTCCTCGTTAAACCACAAAAACTATATACATTAAAAGAGTTATATCCTATGTCGATATTTTTGGCCTGCGTTTTTTTATTTTTCATAAGTACATCTTTTTTTTCTTACTGACGCTCATGATTACATTAATTACTCTATGAATTTGATGTGTAATAAGATTAACCATATTAATCATTTTAGACTAAAGGCAGATAAAATGTCCATAATAAGTAGGATGTGAAATTTTGAAAATTAAAATTGAAAAATGATTTAAAATTTGAAAACAGTACTTTATTATAGATAAAACCATAAGTTAGACCGTCGCTATCAATACCATCAACATCGTCTCGCGATATACACTTCTATCTTTTTTCAAACATTTTCTTTCTTTTTTAATAGACATAGTAAATAATAAAAACCACATGGACTTTTTTCAAGAATCTAACGTCAATTTCTCTCTCTCTCTTTTTTTCACCGGGTAAAGTCATGGACAAGGCTTGCCCTATCCGCCACATTTAGCCTCCAGGAAAGAAACGGAACGCCGCCGTGACTACCGTCAGAGTCACCGTTGCTAGCTCCAGGGCCGCCGTAATCATCCATGAACCTGATCTCGTTTGGCGGATAATTGCACGGAACCCTCTGCGTTGTGTGATGAGCCCACGAATTAACATGATTGTTGTTACCTGTGGCAATATTGTAATTGTTGTAGCCGGCGTTGTGATGTCCATACTGATCAACTACCGGTGCAGCTCCGACGACGGCGCTCCCTGAAGCCGCCGTGGTTCTTCTCTCTTCCTTCTTGAAACGAATGCCGCATGCGTTGCATAGGGACTGCAAATTCCCAAACCAACCATATCATTAACCATCAATATCACTATATTTATTGTTGTTTTAAAAAAAATAAAGCTTTTTTCGGATGGAACGTCTTCATTTTAAAATCTTTTATGGTAGTGTATTTGTATAAGAGGTCACATGTATTCAATAGTTCAAAAAAAGAAATGCATATTCAATGAAACTTAATGGAATTTTATCACCATATTTAGCCATCAAAAGTACTACTAGTATTTAAATAGATTTATATTGACAGTAAAATATCGGTTAAAGAGAAGAAAAATATTTTTTTTGTTAACTGTAAAGGGATGAAATGCCTTTTTATGAAATCATTGTTTTCTTTGTTGATTATCCTCAAGAAATCGCATATTTTATAATGATTAAATGGAAATTATTTACCTTAGGGCCTCTGGGACCATTTCTCCATAGTGGAGTTGAAGTTGTGTCACAGTTAGCACAACGTCTGGAGAGGAGAGAGTCGCCACCGCCACTGCCGTTACCGCGTGTTGGCTTGGTGGGGTTAGCAGTGGAAAAAGAAGGGACGTTATTACACGGCGTTGCTTTGGAGTTGTTGTTGTGAATCAAGTCCCAGAAGTTGGAGATGCAAGAGGAAGCACCAGAGGGAGTAGAGCGTCTGCGTTTCTCGTCCTCCTCGCAAAGACGTGTGGAAGGAGTTCCAAGAGAGAGAGTGCAGTCCACGGCGGAGGAAGAGTCATAATCCTCGCCGTTCGGCTCGAATACGCCGCCATTTTGCATGGAAAACACCATTGAATAAGAACCGGTGTTAGAGTTGGAGTTGTTGTTGTTGTAGCAGCAGATTTGACTGTGGTGGTGGAACATTCCGCAAGAATGACAATATTGCCCCTGCGTTGAAGTATTGTACGGAGTCTGCATCATCTCTCTCTCTAGCTTTGAAAACCCTAAGTGTAAACTAAGAGAAGTTAAAGAAAATATGAAGAGATATATTGAAGTAGTATTTTACGTTGGAGTGATGTGAAGAATGGAGAAGAGGGTCTCACACTTATATATAGAATCAGAAGTGTATATACAGGTTTTTAGTAGAACGAATATTTAAAATCAATAGAATATGTGGGGACGCAGCTTTTTACGAAGTATTAATTTATAGTATCATTTACTCAAATGGGTTCGCTTGTTTTTAATGTTTTTGATTACAAAATACGATGATATCAGTGCTCTCAAGTTTTTCTACAGCCAAGTTAAAAGAAATACATAATTCTCTCTCTTGCCTTTGAGAGGCGATATTCTCTCAAAAACTCTCAGCCTCCGGCGACTATTCCAGGCCCGATCTCCCTCTTCGGTGGGCAGTGGCTCTCACCGCCACCGTGAGAGGGTTCTCTTTCTTCGGTACCAGATCGGCGTTTTTCCGTGGGTCGAGCGGCGTAGATCTGGCTTCCCCTTCTCTCCGCTATTTGGCCCGACGGTGGTGATGGTGGTGTTATCCCGGCTTCTTTCGTCTGCAGCTTTGCTCGTCCTCGCTCTTTGTCTTCTTTTTCTTCTTGTAGCTTGAGGACTGCTTCAAGATGGTGGTTGTTGCTCTGAGTTTTGTGAGCTTTGTTCTGCAGTTTCAGCCGGTTTCCTCTATCGTGTGCTCTGTAGCGGCGTCTCCTCAGGTTAGGCTTCAGAGATTGTGGGTTTTTCTTTGGTTTCGGCTTTGAGGACATGCCTTATCCTCTGTCATCCCCTTCTCCTCGCTCCCTGGTTGCTCCTGTCGCGGCGGCTCCCTCCGTCGGTCTTTTCCAGCGGTGGTTGTGTCCTTGTTTAAGGTAGTTTCTCCTCCGGTTTAATGTTCCTTGTCGAGGTCTTTTGGGTCTTGGTTCTGCGTCCTTGCCTGCTTCGATCCTAGGTCTCCCTTGTTGCCTCTGTTTGGTGTTTGCTTCTGGTCCCAGCTGCGGAAGAGGCTTGGGTCATTGTTAGGTTGCAGGTGTGAAGCTCGTTTCGTCTGGTTCACTTTGAGGGTATGGGATTCAGTCGCAGGTTCTCTGCTTCAGTGAAGGTGCTTGAACCGGAATTCTCTGATCTCTGTTCCGGTTCACTCTCCGGTGGTGTTCTGTGCCGGTGAGCTTCTTGCGGCGAGTCTTCCTTACTGGTGGTGGTCCTGTGCCAGCGGTTCTTTTCTAGGACATTCGTCAACTGGTCTCTCCGGTGACTTCCTGTTTGTTGCATCCGTCGTCTTCCCTGTTTGCTCGATGGAGTTGTTTGGTGCAGGAGGTCTTCTCTCCTTGGTTTTGTAAGCTTCTCGGCCACGACAAGGTGGGCTTCTCTTCTCTTCTAGGTTTTCCTCCTCCTTTGCTCCTCTTTTTGTCGTCGGGTTTCACGGGTCTAGCTTGTCTTGCTATCTCTGGGCGATCGTGTATGCTCCTTCTGTATCCTTTTTAGTATCCTTTTGTGGCTCTTGATGTTGTAGCTGAGCATTTGTTTACCATATGTTGTTCTTATTTTTATTTTATCATCAAATTCACACATTATATATAGTTTCTCTTTATATAACACATGCCCGAGTCCCGAACTACTATCCCAAATCCAAAATCTACTTCGATCCCCTCCATAAACTCAAAATGAATAAATCAGATTCATATCCAGATCGTAAATTAAACATCTATCCAAATGGATATCGATCCAGATATATTGATTTTAAACTCCGATATTCATATTCAAATTCACACATTATATATACTTAAATATTTTATAAACTTTTGTAGTTTTATGATATATTGATTTTGAACTCCGGAAAATTAATTTTTGTTATGTTTTATAATATTTAATTTTATTTTCAAAATATTACATAAATAATATTTTTATAACTATTTTAATAAATTTAATAATTTTATTTATTTACTATTATTTTTAGTGGATCAATATCTAAATATCTAGATATTTAGACTGATATCCTAAATCTAGATATCAAGAGACACAGATCATGATATCCAAATCCATCTCAATCCTACACATGCTTATTCTATGTGTAATGTATGACGTGACGATAATTAATTGAAATAAAATACTTATTTTAAGTTAATCAGCTCATGTTTTGTCTATATTGAGCTTAAAAAAACAATGACATTCCTTAAGTAGGTGATTAGCCTTACAAAAAAAGATGACGTGACGACACATTCTAAAATTTATCAATAGAAGACAAACAGATGTAATTAGTGGTCTTCTAGTATATATGGTTGAATGATTTTCCTTGAAAACTAATAAATTAAGGTTTGAATTTTTTTTCCATATCAGTTGTAATCATGATTGGCTATTGCATACGAATCTAGTAACACTAAGACTCGGCTCTTTCACATGCGATGTGAGAAGTAGTATAAAATAAATAGATTTGTAGAGACAAAATATATGTAGAGAAACGTATATTGGGAAAAGTATGAGCTGGTGGATGTTAAACTGACCTTCGGATGTAGATGAAAGATGATAAACTAAAGATGAACACAACTGGTAACATACATACATACTAAAGTGAAATCATTCATTTACGTACTTCCAAAAAACTTTAGATTGAACTTTGGTTTAAGTAGATAGGGTAGATCTTAATGTTAATAAATGAGATAGTGGGGTCGGATGAAAAAACATGCAAGTTTTGGACAACCATAGTTACAAACTTTTGTTAATTCTTTATTGCTTTATAAAGAAGTTAATTATTATGTCACTCAGACACGAATGTTTACTAGATCTACATAATTGTAAGAAGGGTTTGAAAACCATTGGTTAACTAAACCATGCAAAAACTCAAAGAGGAAGAAGGAGAGAGACGTGATGTCGATGGTCATTGAAGAAGAAGGGTGGTCAAAATTTAGCCCACGTGACAAGGGGGAGAGGAAGAAGAGTACAGTACAGTCATCACTGCAAAAAAAACTCCGATCACGAGGCTCAATTTTTGATTTTTATCTCTCTTCCAATATAATGCTATAAACCTCTGTCTGTTTCCGTATCTCTGCCCTAAAACCCTGAATCTCACGCGCACCTGCTCACTCGCGCGTGGTCTTCCACATCGCAATCACACGTTCGACATCTGCTCAGTCTCATGTGGTTAATTAATGATGATGATCCATGATGATGTAAGTAAAGATGACTGAGATTTGGTTATTAGATTTCTTCAACTTCAAAACTTGTAGCTATGGCTAGAGTCTACTCTACTCTTGTCGTCAACGAATACTAGTCTTCGTCCCTTATTCAATGGATTTGTAAGAGATTCTGTTAGATATGCAGCTGTGCTGATGGATCTATCATTTATTTTGACCTAGGCGTATAATAACATCTCTCTATTGCTTACATTAACAATGACCTAGGCGTATATCTACATTATTGTTTCCAAAGATAAATACGCAGTCCAACTATATGTTCTTACGTTTTAAAATATTACTTTGTCTTGAGAAATATTTAACAGTGAAAGTTTTTCTTGATAAAAAATGAAATCAAACAAAATGAAAAAAATCTTGCAAATAAATTAATATTTCGATAGAGAAATAAAACTTCGGAAGAAATTTTCTTTTTTTCTTTTTTGATAATTATAAATGTAATGGAGGGCTTTATACATATTTGACAAGTCGAGGATGCATGACATATAAAAACTTGTACCCAATTTGACCAACAAAATCATACTTCTTTTTTGAACCAACAAAATCGTAAACTTTCACATGTGATTATAGAATTTATAGAAAAATATGAGGCAAGTTATTTCATTATCCTTTTCTTTTTATAATTAGGAGGTGAGGTAGATTTCGTTGTCAGTATAGTCCGTTGAAAAAATTATTCACCGGTTTTCTAATTGATCGAAAACGTGACATCATTTCAACTAATCAAATGAAAATAGATAATTCCACGTTTATAAAACAAAATCTAGTCTAAACCTATATATAGAACAATTCATTCTTTGGACTTAACCTATAGAACAACTCCTTTTTAGATGAAAGCCACTAAAATTTGATCAGAATCATGTGAAATGTCGCATAATTAAAGAGAAATTTAATTTAGGTGGATTGTTGATTTAATGATGGAATATCATAAACAATCTTAGCCACATATAGGTTTAGAACCACCATGTTTTGTTTTGATATTTTTGGATAATGCTAGGTGATCTTACCACGACGCCAGACTGGAGGGTACGATGTTTAACTTACATCCTAAAGACCAAGCCAATACAACTCATCTATAACAAATACAAGTCCGAATTATCTCAAAGGTAAGCTACTATGGTCAAAAGCACCAATCTACCGAGTATTCAAATTATGGGCTGAAACTAGCTTCGATTCACTCACACATCAATATTAGTCGTGAGAATCAAATTGGGGGAATGAGGGCGTGGAACAAATTTATGTCAGACACTAAGACAACTACCATCAAACCACATACGAGTTGATGTATATATTTATAGTTTTTCTTATTTAATTTCATCACTTGCTTAATGTTTATATAAAAGTTCAAACTTTTAATATGTTACCTATTTTAAAACATTTTTTGAGAATTTTATATTTTATTAATTTTGAAATAAATTTTACTTGTTTTATGTGTATTGTATCAGAATGTTGTTAAAATCAAATGAGATGCTTATAAAATATGCTAAAAGAGATAATTAAGAAAAATTCATACTATATAAAACATCTTCAAATTGTATTTGTGAAGTATAAACGTTAGTCGAAAAACTTTCAATGGTCGCGTTAGAAGTTAGGACTAATCATGGTCATAGTATGGTTGCGTAACGTATCGAAACCCCATGAGAATCCAATTCCTTGTGGGGTTTTTAATAAAGAGAATACGAAGTTAGAATCATAATGACATGAGAATATCCAGGAAGATTTAGATGAATTTTTAGAGTAACAAGAAAAATATTGCATGAAAAGAAAAGCTATAATAGATTAGATTGTGAAGAACCCAAAAGATAAAGGGAAGAATCCCCTCTATTCAAGTGAAGTACTTTCCTACAATCATCAAAGCAACAACCCAATAAGCCTACGCATATACCTGTATGAACTATATATCTCTTTTTCTATTTTATATATTTCTTTCATGTTATCTTTGCTTAGCAAGAGAGAGATTCGGGCTCTTGAATCTTGATGGGTCAAAGAAGGACTCTCTAAAAAGGAAAGGTCAAAGAACTAATAATACTCCCCATAAATTTGATCTTGAACCAGTGAAAAGAAACAAAGAAAAAGCTATTGGACCCACCTCTAAAATCATTATACCTAATAGTAATACCACATGATAACTTCTTTGTTTCTCTATAGCAAAATTGCAAGGATGTTTTTTTTTTCTCTCTGAGAGAGGGATTTCGTAATTACAAGGATATGGTACAACGTAATGCTTGTATATTTTTCCATGTATGATCGCATCTTTTTCCATTCCGTAAACAGTTCAAAGTCTTCAATGTATTACATTCCTTCATCTAGTGTTCAAAATTCATAATAGCTAAAAAAAATGATCTCATGATATGAAAGAATCATATATAAACCACATGTGAACGAATGACATTTCATAAAATCTAGAAGATATATAATCAAATTAGAATATTATACAGAAAAGATCTATCGGATAAATATAAAAATACATTAAAACGTTATAAATTAATAATGTTGAAACTTTAATATTTAATTAAGTTATAGAGTTATTAATTTATAATATATAAATAATTTGAATACAATATTTTAATATTCTTTTCTCAGATGTTTTCATTAAATATTTATTTTCTACATTTTATTTTATTTCAATTTATTATTTAATTATTTACATATTTTATGTTTTCGTTTTGGTTTTCTTTTTATATAGAAATCGAGATTTAAAAGATTGATTTATCTCATATTTATATCATCATGTTGATCTTTTTTTTTGCTCACATCACCATGTTGATTAATATGGACAAAATATAGTTTATACTAAAGAAAATTAAGTTATATTATTTTTTATTTACAACATATATACCTCATGTTCTTACAAAATTACAAAGTATGTGAGTACAAGAGAAAAATAGTGGTCTTGTCCCTAATGTTGATAATGAACCTAAAACTGAGATTATGATATGTATAGAAGTAGTTAGGCCACGAAGAAATTATACATTCACATTTTAGTAGATTATCTTAGTTAGATATTTTATATTGACATAATTTTTTCATATACTATTTATTAGTTTATGGTATTTATGAAACCATATATTTATATAAAATTTCAAAAAGTATGTATTATTTTATTATCGTATCAAATTATGTTATATTTTGAACCGATTCAACTTGGGACTAAATTTTTTATATTAATTTATTGTAATTATTAATTTATAAAATATTAATTTATAATATTTCAACTGTATTCTTTTTCAAGGACAACATGTTAAATGTCTGCAAGATTTTTCATGAAAGATAAAAAACCAAACTACGACATTTTATATGGCAATTAATTTTAAAGTGTTTTCCGGTCACAAAAAAAAACTTGAAGGGAAAAAAAAATCAAATGTGGTACATGTTTTGTATGGTGTGGAGCATAGGAACAATTAACATTTTTATTTGAATGTCCACCGGTTTTACATATATGAACATTATTACAAATATCAATAAATCCGGAACATTTTTCCATGATGTCGATTTATATGAATATTAACTATTTATTCTGGAGATTACCACCTCATGATATAAATAATCAATTATCATGAATTTTATGGTACATATGAAAAATCATGAACATTATGGTATATAATCGAATTGGTAAATGTCCTCGAGGAACAATGATGTTGCCAGAAACAGAGTCTGTAACTTGGGGGGAGGCGGAATTAATTGAGACAAAGATAACACCAAAACATCTGGTAGGTTCATGCATATCCAAAAACAACATAGTTCAACATGATCAATGGTGTTTTGTTGACGAATCATGCAAAGAAGGAGATGTATTTTTGGAACAAGAATAGTATAGTAGTTATGAGGTAGATGTAAATGTTATGAGGGGTCAATGAATATTAGGACAAGTTTTCCTCCTCTTCATGGATAATTCAAAACCTTCATCTGGGGTATGGAATATGTGAAGTTTTTCCAGCAAACACATATAATATTTGCAACTGACTGTTCAATTGTTGTTTAAGATAGCGTCTGAACTAGATGAATCGCTAGCTTTATCAATTCATTTGCAGGAGTTCAAAAGAAGAAAAGAGTTCTTTGCGATATTTGATCTCAAGCATATACCACATACAAGTAATCTAACAACGGATAAAGTAGCACAAAATGTAACGATAAGGTTCTTTATATACTCAGTTGTAAAAAAATCATATATAGTGGTAAAACAAATAAGAAAATAAACATGTGAAAATATTACTTTTTAAAGAGTGTAAGTTGTATTTTAATATACGATATATAAAAAGATTATAATTTTTTCTAACAATTTGCAATAATTCAATTTTAATGAAATACTTATGAAAGTTATATGAAAAAAATTTAACCTAAATTATATTAATTTAAAGTATTTTTATAAAGGTTTTATTTTATTTTGTATTTTTAGACAACATATGTTGTTGGATACGCTTTCTTCATGACAAAAATGCTCTCTCTTCTCCTCCTATGCGACACCGCAAACCCTCAACCTAGATCCGCTGCGTGTTGTCACTCCCTCATATTCCGGTTAGTTTTCCGGCTGATATCCTCTCTTCTCCTTCGCTTTTCCAAGAAGTTCTTTCAGTTTCAAAGTTTAAGGATTTGTATAGGGAGTCTAAGCAAAAGCACTCCTTCTCTTAGAGAAGCTTGAGTCGCTGAGCTAAGGCACTCTGCGATCTTGCGAAGGTTTACCTGAGCCCTCTTGAGGGATTTTCAGGACAAGAAGAGATATAACGTAGAAGTTCTAGGTCTGTTCGAGTAAATCTCAAAACCCTAATTTTTGTATTTTCAAATCGATTTGGGGCCTTTCCTTTTGGGTTTGTGTAGAGGCTTCCTGAGTCTCAGTTTAGGTAAGCATCACTTCTCAGGCCTCAGTTCGCACCTTAGTGAGTCGGATCTATGTTTGCGATGAGAAACCCTAAGGGAAAGGAGGAATATCTCATCCAACTAATCAAGGACCGAGAAAGGGAAACCTAGATAACCCTCTTGAGGTTCCGGATATTGACAATCACCAACTTCTGGAGGAACATTCAAACAAAATCATAGTCAGAATCCTCAACACTGAAGCGCTGAAAGGAGATTTGGTAATTATCTCTTTAACACAAATTTGGGAGATGGAAAAGAAGGTATCGGGCAGACGCATTGCAATAGACAAGATTCAGTTCCGTTTCCAAAACAAGGAGGACTTTGAAAAAACACTTGATAATGCACCGTGGTTCATTTATGGATGGATGGTTACATGCGAAAGATGGAGCCATGCCCCAGACCCGGATTTCCTGACTAAGATCCCGTTCTGGATTCACATCAAGGGCATTCCCATCCACCTTCTGACGGATGATGCAATCAAAACAGTTGCAAAAGAGTTGGGAGAAGTAGAGAATGTGGAATTACACGCCAAGAGGTCTAATTCCCTAGAGTATGTAAGAGCAAGGGTATGGCTTCCAATGGAAGAACCATTGTGCTTCAAGAAAGCATACAATTCAAAACAAAGGCGATTTTCACTGCTGAGTTCGATTATGAGAAGCTTTCCAAGCTCTTCTTTGAGTGCAAGAGCCTAAATCATGATATATACCACTGCCGGAAGCAATACTTAAAGGAGCTGCATCCTCAACCTCATCAGCTTA
This sequence comes from Orychophragmus violaceus, assembly GCA_030180135.1. NCBI lineage: Eukaryota > Viridiplantae > Streptophyta > Magnoliopsida > Brassicales > Brassicaceae > Orychophragmus > Orychophragmus violaceus. The sequence goes on from CM058231.1 coordinate 89,529,136, forward strand.
AAAAGAATCCTCTAAAGACACATTTGGCCACCACTCTTCTCTAAGTGGATCCCAGAATGAGATCTTGAAGTCTGAAGAATCAGAGAATGCCCCAGAAGTCAACCAAAAGAAGGGTAATAAAATTAAATTTGTGCCGAGAGGAAAAGCAGAATCAAGGAGAAAGGAATCTCAATTGAAGAACCGGTTAACTAGGAAACTGGTCTTCAAAGTCGTCGTAGCTTTAAATCTACATCATCTCTTCCGCAACAAAGTGAATCATTATTCTCCATATTAGGTAATGGCTCAAGGCAAAAATCCAGAAGAGTTGTTTGGTCCAGACTCCAATCTGCCGCTTGAGAAAATGTTGCCATCTAGCCAAGAGCAATCTTCCTCTGCTAGGAAGAGAAAGAAAAATGGAAGAAGTGGGAGATCTAAGAAGAAGGCCAAAATCCTTGATAATGCAACTCATGAAAAACCGATTTGAGGAGGCCAATCTGATGACTGTAGCTCTGTAGGTTCAAGCTTTCTCCCCATGAGACAAGTTCTGTAACGCCCCCTTTCCATTATCCGTTGACCAACGAGCTGACCGACCAATAATCAAACAAGAACATGACCGATCGAATCCGTGCAGGCCATATGAGAAGAGTTTGTCACAGTACGAAAGCCAGAGACGGTCCGGTTTGAGTCAATGGCTCGAACCAAACCAACCTTGACTCCGTTTACCTCGTTTCCACGATACAAGGTTTTTCAAACCGTACCGCATCCACGAGTTGTGTTCAGTTCTGACTAAACCGAGAATTAGAGAATAACTATGTTTTTATTTCTTTTAAATCTATTAATCTTTAATCTAATTTAAGAGTATCTTACAAAATTAATTTATGGAGATATCCAAATCTGAAACCAAAATAGGAACATGAAATCGAGTTGAAAACAAACCGCAACCAAATGCGAACCCGAGACTACTCCGAGTGTCCTACGCGTCCGCCGAGCTATGCTAAACCTGAAAAATACAAAATGAGCAATCTAAGATTACCCAGTGAGTTGGCTTCTAAACAAGCTAAACGATTCCCACCCAAACCCAAAATAACAAGCAGTAAAGTAAAGTAGTTGATTACATGCTACCAAAACGTAATGAGTTCCACAACACACAAGCATTCAAAAAACAAAACATATCATCATAGAAGGAGATCGAGAACACTGCGGCAAATGCCCTCGATTAGACTCGATCTACACTAAACACATCTCTAACGCAATCTCCACACCATTGGCCAAAATGCGATCTCAGTAACTCGGGAACACTTAGCTATCCCACGGTAACTAAAACCTCACACGAGTCCTAGACGAAAACACAAAATCCTTCGACTAGGACGCTGTTCTCTGTTCATCGATATACGGTGAATCGGGCTACCCCTAGATAAACAAAGCTTCCATGCAGTCCGGACCTAGGACGCGACCCCATATTCTCCGGACCAAACACTTACCGACGCCACTCAGTATGTTAACAGCATAACCAGAATCACCACCCGTAGGCACGTGAACCGATCAAGTAACTACCCGAGGATCCAATCGGATCGGAAGTACCGGAACACAATCTCTACACTTGCAGAATCTAACACAAACTATAAAGTCCTAATAACAATAATGTAAACAAGCAGACTCATTGGGACTCTATCACGAAAGACCGACAAGGTTAATTAGAAACACATGTGTCCTATTCGTTTTGTTTGATTCCCGAGTTATTTAATCAACCTAGCAGTTCTATCATATTTCAATAATGGGTATGCATTCCTACGATTCTATGGTTCCATAATTCTAAGGTCTATATGATCTACCTAAATGCATCACACAATAGTTTAGCCAACTCACAATGATATCGTAACGACGGATGGACGGAACCACGAGATCTGACATGAACCCGACGCTAACCCGAACCTTCCCCAAACCGTTGACTTGATTTGACCCAAACTTGACCCGAGCGTTGACCCTGGTACTATAACCCGCCTATAACGGAAGAGAAAGTTGGTACGTGGTATGAGCGTTGAAAATATCCGCTTAGGAAATATTTCACCGTTCCTCCGTCACCATCCCATCTCTTAATCCACACATCACTTTCTCTCTCTCTCTCTCTCTCTCTCTCTCTCTCTCTCTCTCTCTCTCTCTCTCTCTCTCTCTCTCTCTCTCTCTCTCTCTCTCTCTCTCTCTCTCTCTCTCTCTCTCTCTCTCTCTCTCTCTCTCTCTCTCTCTCTCTCTCTCTCTCTCTCCGGCTTCTTCTTATTCTTTCCTCCGACTCCTCCTTCTTCTCTTCTTTCTCCATTCTTACTCTCTTCTCTCTCTCTTCTTTACTCCTTTGAGTTTTTGGTGTGAGGAAAATGGATGGGGAAGGCCTCCTTTTATAGTGAAAATGAGATGATCTCCACCCTCCATTTGTCTCACCTCTCCCCACGACTTCACAAAAATATTAGGCCAAAAACACTGCATTTCATCACTTACGTTGCACCTGTATCCCCATTATAGAAGGCTCATGGATGGTTGCCAACACAACAGTGGTTCAAAGAACCTAATTTTACAAGCAATGCATCTATTTTTTACTTCAAAGATTTCGTGGCCCATGCTCATTATTGGGCTTGGATTATGTCCAAAACAACTTCATTTCTTATCCCAAACCATCTTGATCCAATCTCAACCCCCATGATTTTATTTTAAATTTTTAGCCATTAATTACCCCTTAATGTTGTAAAACTTATAACTTAATCTAGGGATCTAATCTTCCTAAATACCTTTAACCATAACTCATCATGTTTGGTTAATTTACCAAAATCCCCCTGAGCTTCCAAATTTACCAAAATGACGTCGATGACTTTCCGTTAATGTAATCTGCCCGTTGACGATATCTTGAGACAAGGTATTACATTTTCCCCAGCTTAAATGAATCCGGCCCCCGAATCCTCCGTTCAATCAATCCTCGAATTCGAAAGTTAAATCCTGTAAGTCCATTACTTTTGATCCGAACTCAAAACTCCTCTGCTCCGCTTGTATCATTTAACTTTGAACCCAACTTATGTTGTTTCTGAAACTGCTTCAAAAATTTCTCTGCTCCAATTAAATCGCGGTAACTCTGAATACAAACCCCGATTCGCCAATCTGATCTTCCGCTAGAACCGACTCACAAATATTCCCGCTATACCATCTTGAATTTCCCAATCTGCATTACTTCACTCGCATATGCTTATTGACTCCAAAAACCTTTCGTTTGAGCTGATGCTTCTGAATCTGACTCCATACATCGCTGCTTCATTCCAAACTGACTTTGATGATACATGACTTGCTTGTTCTGAATTTCCCAAAAGATCCTCATCTCAAACGGGCGCCTTTGACCTTTTTGCTGATAACTATTGGTATTGGATTTCCCTCTAGGAAATTCGGCCCATTAACAGATAAAACAAAGGCCCATCGTTATGAGCCCACTTCAGAATCAAGACAGAGAGATCGACCGTTATTCTCTGTTGGGATTATACGATTGACTTCTTGACAAGGCCCAAGCAATGCCGATGTGGGAAGCAATCGAGCTCGAGCTCGACAGGAGATAACGTGGAGATAGAGCGACCCGATCTTCGTCAGTTCAACTGATCCACGCAAATCTCGGAGATCGTTACGATGGCGAGGCCTAAATATCGGAACAAGGAGATCAAAGTCGAGAGTATTTAAAGGAGAAGTGGCGATTCATTCAAGACATTCCAACCCTAACTTAGAACACTTTGACTAGATAGCTCGATCATCATACTTTGTACTCTCTTTTCGATTGTGTTTATTCTATCTCGACGATCAATCTCAATAAAGTCTTTGATTCATAGGAAACTATACCATTTCTATATCCTAAAGTCCAAATCCACGAATACAAATTCTTAGTGTGAATCTCAGATCTCACATTTGGCGCCGACTGTGGGGACGATCTATAGTTTTCCTGTCTTAAGAATCAGATCCTAGATCCGATAGATCGAGATGAATCCCGACCAATCTGGCTCTCCCAGCGCCACACCACCAGTCGACCACCCTCAAACGATTGACAACGTTCCTCAGAACACCACCGGGGTAAGAATCATGGGTCAGACCAACGGCGTGTTGACGAGCTCTGCCTCAGTCTCCACGACCTCGGCACCAACCGGCCCAGTCGCTCAAACAGTCGCGACAAGCCAGACTCCGACAAATGTTTTGTCAGGAACTAATGATCCGAGAAGAAACTGGGTGTGGATGAGGAATGATTCCATTTCCGCCCCTGCTTCAGGAGGTGGATCTGGAACAACCAGACCTAATTCGCAACTGCCTTCTGCTCCACAGCGACAAGGCCCAGATGATCTCGCGGAAATCCGTTCGATGTTAAGCCTGCTGGTAAACCGAACGAGAAACAACGAGGCAAGTGCACGGGCCCAAGAGATCGCGAACCGCTCTCTAGCCGCGCAGCTCGATGAACAGGAAAGGCGCATTAACGCCCGTCTCGAAGAGCTCGCCAGCAAAACCAGGGGGTAGGTCAACACATGATATCCACGAACCCTCATAAGTCCTCCACTGTGTACACGCTTAGACTTCTCCCAGGTAGTAACTCCCCCAGGAGCGTCGGGAAGTTTCGCTAATTGGTCAAGTAGCGGCCTCTGCCCTATAATGACCCCTATCGCGATACCGACACCATTCACTTAGAGTTCAATGGTCACAGATCCAACCGGATCAGGGAACCGACCATTACCCGGGCCACCACTTTTCCCGAATAACTCTAACATCCGGCCGAGGCAACTAGGAGGCTCTGCTTTCGCCTCGAGCTTGGGACCCATTAACGGGTCAAATACGGTACAGTTCCGAACGCCATAGGTCGACCAGACGAGATCGATTCAAACAATCGATCTCCTCGACCCCGTTTTCCTGGAACAAGCGTCAAACCAGGCACAAGCCCAGTTTACGCCTACGGTAGGCGATGAACACGATATGCTTAGACAATACATCGAGCATGCTAAGGCCCAGTTCAACAGTCTAAGCTCGAAAGTTCACATGACAACGAGCGCGGCGCCCGACATCGATCGAGTGATCGAAGAAACGCGACAAACGCCGTTCACAGACCGGATCGCCTTCACAAGGATCCGAGAAATCAAGAAAACTAAATTTCCGGAATTCTCTGGGAAATCGGACCCGAAAGCCCATATCAGGGCATTCCGACTAGCAATGGCAAGGGTATACCTTACCGACGAGGAGAGAGAGCCGGCTTTCTGCACGCTCTTCGCCGAAAACCTATCGGGCTCCGCCCTAGAATGGTTTGCCGGACTGGAAGAAAGGTCCATCGACAACTTCACCCAGTTCATGATGGCTTTCCTCAAACAATACTCCATCTTTATCGAGGAAAAGACTGCTGAGGCAGCTCTATTTGGCGTCTCTCAAAAACCCGACGAGCCGCTTCGCTCGTACATCGACCGATTTAAGGAAATAAAATCCAAAATCGCAAACCCACGAGACGAAGTAGCTATAGAAGCACTGCGACGTGGACTATGGTATTCAACCAGATTCCGCGAGGAAATAACAGTCCGCGAACCTCAAACACTCGATGACGCCCTTCATCGCGTGATAGGTTCTAAGTTTTACCCTATTCTAAACTGCAAGTGCACAGCAATGTCAAAGTAGTATATAGGGTTATCGAATCCACAGGGACACTTGGTCTCAATAGAAACAGAAACATAGAGATTAAACTAGAAATAAAGCAAGTAGTGAAGTAAATAAATTGCGTTGCAAGAAAGTAAACAGTAGCAGGAATCGGTTTTGTAAGCAATGAACTAAAAGCGTCAAGCCTAGGGTATTCTCAGGAAATCAGACAAGCAGACAAGCTAATCAGTCATGATCAAATTAAACTCAGTTCTAGAACTCAAATCACGGAAATAGAGTTAACCAAATCTCTTTGCGAAAACTCTCTAAGCCTAAGTGCAGTAACCCAAATCTCTTTGCAATTACTAACAGATTAAACTAGCATTAAGTTCAAGTTCGATATGTTCACAATTAAACTAAGCCAAATCTCTTTGCGAATAATTTAATTGCTCAACCTAAATAGTTCAGATTCCTAAACCCCACTCTCGTGACGTATTTAGCAACCTAAGATCTAGATTCTAATTGATCAGGTTAGAACTAGCTTTAAGCACAATTTAGTTTGAAGAACATTCTAATCATGTGAATCCTAACTGAATTAAACAAGTCTAGCAAGTCATCAAACCCTAATGAGAAACCCTAAACTCAACTATGGATCTACTCAGACATGATCAATGAAAACATAATCAAAGAAATAATAGATTGCATATAAGAAATTAAATAGATAAAGGGGTTCGAAATCTTCTCCAAAATAAGTGAATACAGGAAATAAATCAGCCCCAAAAGCTCTAGAAATCTCTTAGCTCTAAGTATCTAAGCGTAACTAAATAAAACACCAAAAACTAGTATATATAGGCATAATCTCGGATGGGGCTTCTGTGTAAATACTGGAACTATCTTGGGCTTCTTAGTAAATCTTCATAACTTCATTAAACCGACGTGTACGGCCCATCTCGGTAGTGTGTCGACCGATGCACAAGGTGTGTCGGTCGATGCATGATCAATAAATCAGGCAGTGACTTCAGCTCTCGGCCAAAACGTCCCAAAAGTCCCAAAATGCTCCAAATATCTCCAATTAGCTCCAAACTTGATTAAACCTGTAAAAGACTCTAAACGAATACAAAAGACACTAAAAACACATCTATATCATGGTCTAAACTGGGTAAAAACCATGATATATCAACTCCCCCACACTTAGCCTTTGCTTGCCCTCAAGCAAAACAGAGAACTAAAATGTAGTGAAGAGGTTTGAAAACTCTTCAGAAACTCATTTTGTCCTAGAAGCATCAGCATTCAGATTCCCCTTAGTAATCCACATGAAACAATCAATCTACAGACATCAAGACCAACATATACTTCCCCCACACTTAGCAACTGTCCAAAGTAAACTCCACAATCACATTCAAGCATTCAAATTCTCCCTACTGACTTCTGCAAGTATTAAAGTGCGGTCTCACCTAAGGAGTATCGATCAAAGGGCACATGGGTTCTTACTTTGCCAGCTCTAGACCACCATACTATCTTTCTCTAGTCCCTTTCTTCTCTTTCCCTTCCTTAACAACTGATTTTTCCCCATTGGGTATCATTTTATTTTTTTTATCAGTGTTCTTCCCGTTATGGGGTGTACTTTGGACACATTCCATGGATACACAGGATATGAGAGTTTTAGCTACCATTCCCATGACCACTTCGGAGTTACTAACTCATCCTCAGTTTATTATCTTTTTTTTTTTTTTTACTTTATGGAAGGGGAGAAGGGAACTAGATAGGACATGTTTACAAGCTGTGTCAGAACTAGCAAAGGAACCCGACACAAAGTATACCAAGCCCTTAGGTGAGAAAATCTAAGTCAGTATTAGGGGTGAAGTCAGTAAAAGGATCCTCTGATACCTGAAGTGATGTGGGTGTCCTCAGTAGGTTGATCCGTGATGGGGTTTTCTAATAGTCATAGATTAATCTGCAGCTTCATCTCAATGGTCACTTAAGTTCCTGCAAATGCTGCTAATCTTCTCAAAAAAATCATTGTTTCCTACTTAAACAAATTTTGACTCGAAAAACAAATTTTAAAAAATTAACTGACTCTTAAGAAAACAAAAGAAAGTAATTAGTAGAACCTCCCCCACACTTCAGACACACTGTCCCCAGTAGTGTCAAGCAAGGGATTGGTTAAAAGAAAGAAAACAAAAATTAGTGAATTGAATGGTTAGTTCTCTCAGGTTTTACCTCTGTTGCAGTCAGGCATCGATCGTTGCACTAAGTGCACCGACCGTTGCTGTGCGATTTTCGTTGGGGATCGCTGCAATGCGATTCTTTCGTATTGTGACGATCGACACAATGGTGTGCCGATCGACGCACTGCGTTTTGTCCGAAACCTGCAACCAAAAACTCACCAAAACAGAAACAAAAACGTAAAATCTAAAAAAAAAAAAAATACTAAAATCAAAATGCAAAAATGAAAACAGTGGGTTGCCTCCCACTCAGCGCTCTTTTAACGTCAATAGCTTGACGTTTCAGATGATCTAGGTGGAGGGTGCTTCATCCAGAGGCAGAATCTGACCTTCTAGAATCTCGGCCTTAGCCCAATAATGTTTCACCCTCTGTCCATTCACAGTGAATTCAATACCATCCTTACCAGTTAGAACGACAGCTCCATATGGACGCACCTCTTTGATTGTGAAAGGGCCACACCACCTTGATTTCAGCTTTCCTGGAAACAAATGCAAACGAGAGTTATATAAAAATACCTGATCATTAGGCTCAAATTGTCTGGAGACAATCTTCTTGTCATGATATGCCTTAGTCCTCTCCTTGTACAGCTTTGAGTTTTCATAAGCAAAATGTCTAATCTCATCCAACTCATTCAGCTGCACCAATCTCCTTTCCGCAGCAGACTTAAGATCAAAGTTCATCTGTTTCACAGCCCATGCTGCTTTATGCTCAAGTTCCACTGGCAGATGACATGCTTTTCCATATAGCAGATGGAATGGAGTGGTCCCAAGTGGTGTCTTGAATGCTGTCCTGTAAGCCCATAATGCATCATCCAACTTTGCTGCCCAATCCTTCCTTGTCTTTCCAACTGTCTTCTCAAGGATCTCTTTGATCTGTCTGTTGAAAACCTCGACTTGTCCACTAGTTTGAGGGTGATAAGGAGTAGCGACTCGATGATGAACTCCATGCTTCTTCAGCAGCTTTTCGAAAACCTTATTGATGAAATGAGATCCTCCATCACTTATCACTATACGAGGCACTCCAAATCTGGGGAATATGATGGTCTTAAACAGCTTAATGACCACTGAAGAATCATTGGTTGGACTAGCTATTGCTTCGACCCATTTAGACACATAGTCCACAGCAACCAAAATGAATTTATTCCCATAGGAGGAGGGAAAAGGGCCCATGAAATCTATGCCCCAGCAATCGAAAACCTCAACTTCCAAAATGAAATTCTGAGGCATCTCATGCTTCTTGCTGATTTTCCCTCTCCTCTGACAAACATCACACTGAGAGACGAAAGAATGGGTGTCTCTGAACATTGTTGGCCACCAGAAACCTGCTTGCAGAACTTTAGACACAGTCTTGAATGTCGCAAAATGTCCAGCATAATCTGATCCATGACAATGGAAGAGGATATCTGGAACTTCTGATTCAGCAATGCATCTCCTGTAAAGGCCATCTGAACAGTGCTTATAGAGATAAGGCTCATCCCAGTAGTATCTTCTAAGTTCCCTAAAGAACCTTTTCTTTTCATACCCCTTTAGATCATCTGGTTCAGTCTCAACATCAAGGTAGTTAGCTATATCTGCATACCAGGGTCGATCAGAGGTTGCCACAGCAGAGATCTCGAAATCATAATTTCCAATTCTGATTTTAAAAGACTCTCGGTTCGTATCAGACGTGCATCGACCGTTGCGTGTGCATGTGTCGATCGTTTCTTCCCCGATACTTGTATCGACCGTTGCCAACGTAGCATCGATCGACACAAGGCGATTTTCCCGACAGTTCTGCAACTCACCTCCCAAATCCATCTCAAAAACTGTACCAACCATGTTGACGTTTTCCTCAGGCAAATAGTCATTTATGGGCACGTCTTCCTCAACCAGCATCCTTGAAAGGTGATCAACAACTCCATTTTCAACTCCCTTCTTGTCCCTCACTTCGATATCAAACTCCTGAAGCAACAGAATCCATCTCAACAATCTTGGCTTAGCATCTTTCTTCTGCATCAGATACTTCAGGGCTGAATGATCAGTATGAACAATCACTTTAGAACCAACAAGATAGGGGCGGAATTTCTCGAAAGCAAAGACAACAGCTAACAGCTCTTTCTCCGTGGTTGCGTAGTTCCTCTGTGCATCATCTAGTGTCCTACTAGCATAATAGATAGCATGAAGCTTTCTGTCCTTCTTCTGTCCCAGAACAGCTCCTACAGCAAAGTCACTTGCATCACACATAACCTCAAAAGGTAAATCCCAATCCGGTGGCTGGACTACTGGAGCACTTACTAAAGCCTGCTTGATCTGTTCAAATGCAGTCTTACAGTCTGCATCGAACTCAAATTTGGTATCCTTACACAGCAAAGCAGTTAGTGGCCTAGCAATCTTGCTGAAGTCCTTGATGAACCGTCTATAAAAGCCAGCATGTCCAAGAAAGCTTCTTTTAGCCTTAACAGAATCAGGTGCATGCAGGTTGGTCATTACCTCAATCTTAGCGCGATCCACTTCGATCCCTGCTTTAGACACTTTATGTCCAAGAACAATACCATCTTTGACCATGAAATGGCACTTTTCCCAGTTAAGGACCAAGTGCTTTTCTTCGCATCTAGTCAGTACCTTGCATAGATTATCTAGACATTCATTATACGATGATCCATAGACTGAGAAGTCATCCATGAATACCTCCATAAAGTCTTCAATCATATCAGTGAATATGGACATCATGCATCTCTGAAAAGTGGCAGGAGCATTACAGAGTCCAAAAGGCATCCTACGGTAAGCAAATGTGCCATATGGACAAGTGAAAGTAGTCTTTCCCTGATCTTCTGGGTGGATAGGAATCTGAAAGAAACCTGAGTATCCATCGAGGAAGCAGTAGTAAGGGTGATTGGCTAACCTCTCTAGCATCTGGTCAATGAAAGGTAAGGGAAAGTGATCCTTTCTAGTCGCAGCATTCAGTTTCCTGTAATCTATGCACATCCTGTGTCCCGTCACAGTCCTAGTAGGTATCAGCTCATTCTTCTCATTCTTCACAACTGTGACTCCACCTTTCTTAGGCACTACATGGACTGGACTGACCCAATCACTGTCTGAAATAGGATAGATGATCCCAGCATCTAGTAGTTTCATAATCTCTTTCTTAACCACTTCCTGGAGATTAGGATTAAGCCTTCTCTGATGCTCAATAGATGTCTTAGACTCATCCTCAAGATGTATCCGATGCATGCACAGCTTTGGTGAGATACCTGAAATGTCATCAAGAGAATAGCCAAGAGCTTTGCGATGCTTGCGCAGCTTGCTTAGTAGTAAAGTGAGCTCTGCGTTGTTTAAACTAGCGTTAACTATCACTGGATAAGTTGAATTAGGTCCAAGAAACGCGTACCTTAGCCCGGAAGGAAGTTGTTTCAAATCTATTTTCGGAGCTTTTTCTTCTGCCCAGTCTGCGTCGCTTTGCAACGACCGATGCTTGGCAAGTGTCGATCGTTGCATCGTCGCGTCAGATACTTCAACCTGCATTGCAGCTTCAACAGAATCCATCAGTCTTGTATAGCACATTGCTGGCTCGTCCTGCAGGTACTCCAGCTCCATTATAGAGCTCAGTAAAGCTCTTTCCAGTGGATCTTCAGCATGCGACTGGTGAAAGTACTCGGCAGCTAATTCACTAAGTGTGTCCACATAGAAAGTCTGTCCGTCGATGGTTGGTCTCTTTACCAGCTTGTTCATATCAAAACTCATCTTCAGATCCCCCACATTCAGAACTATTTTACCTCTCTGACAGTCAATCATTGCACCAGCTGTAGCTAAGAAAGATCTGCCCAAAATTAGTGGATCCTTTGGTTCCTGTCCATACTGGAGAACCACAAAGTCAGTAGGTATCGCACATTGGCCAATCATTATAGGCACATCCTCCAATACTCCTTCGGGAATCCTGATCGTTCTGTCTGCTAGAACCAGTGATATCCTAGTGGGTCTGAAATCAGTCATACCGAGCCTTTTAGCAACTGAGAGAGGCATGAGGTTCACACTGGAACTAAGGTCACATAAGGACCTTTCGAATATCTCTCTGTAGATAGTACAATCCAACAAAAAGCTCCCAGGATCTTTTAATTTCTCAGGAGTTCTGCCTTGAATCACTGCACTGCATACCTCACTGATCATCATCACACTCTCTTCATCAGTCCATTTTCCAGCAATCATATCTTTAAGGCATCTCCTCATCATTGGCGAGGTATCCATGGAGTCAAGCAAAGGCACTTCAACCTTCACCTTTTTTATGAGCTCTTTGCATTTGGCATACTGCCTCTCACTTTTAGCCTTTCTGGGATTCTTGGGGTAGGGAATTTTAGGTTTGTAAACTCTTTCGGTTGACTGGTCTGATTTCTCAGGTTTTGAATCCTCAGCAGTCGCCTTGCAGCGACCGTCACTGTATCTGTGTCGATCGTTGCTGGGCGACTTTGTAACGACAGTTTCTTCGTTATCGCTTTGCGTCGACCGTTGCTTGGTGGCATCGATCGATGCATCGCGAATGTCACGGATTTCATCTTCCAATTCTTCAATCTCTGTGAGTTCCTCAACGCTCAGCTGCTTGTTCTGGTTGGGTAACAATTCCTTACCACTTCTCAAGGTTACTGCATTGCATTGGTACTTGGGATTAGCGTCCGTTCTTCCTGGAAGATATCCATTTTCCCTCTGAGCATGTCCAGCAGTTCTCGCAACCTTAGCATCAAGCTCCTTCATATGTGTGCTCAGGTATTCAATCTTCCCATCTAGCTCCTTATGGACTGTATCTATTCTCTTGTGTATGTCTGCGTCGCTTTTAATCTGTCCCTCCAGCAGCTTGTTCATCATGGTCTCCATTTTAATCTCAAAAGCAGATCCGTAAGCTCTCTGGGAGTTACCGGTCTGTCCTCCACCGGAAAATCTGTTTCCAGATTGATATCCAAATCTGTTTCCTTGGAAACCAGATCCTCCGATGTAATTCACATCCTCTTCCTGAGTGTCCTCCTCAGTCTGAATTACCTCTACCTCTTGAGCAAAGTGGACAGCCTTCTTTTCACCTAGAAGAGTGCAGATTTTGTCCATCCTGGATCTCAGTTCAGCCATCTCTGAGTTATCAACACTTCCACTAGGTTTCTTCCTCCTTTCATCCATAGTCTTGCAACTGTTGCTGCCAATTAGATTCTCAATCAACTGCTTAGCCTGTGTAGGAGTCCTGGTGTTGAAGTTGGCATTACTGGAATTGTCCAACGCAGACTGATATGGAAGATCTATTCCTCTGAAGAAAATACCAATCAGCTGAACTTCAGTGAATCCATGGTGTGGGCAGTCACGCTGATACTGCTTAAATCTTATCCAGGCAGTCTTTAAAGGCTCCACAGCTCCTTGGGAGAAGGTGAGTATGTCCTGTCTGGACTGGTCTGAACGCGCATCATCATAGAAGTGACGCAGGAACTCACTCTTTAAAGCTGCCCAAGTGGTATACTGGCCAGGTGCCAGCTGCCTCAACCATACACTAGCGTCTCCAGCAAGACTGTGTGGAAATAGCTTAAGGAACAGATAGTCCAGGCATACTCCTTCATACTTCATGCCAGTAACTATGTCCTCAAACCGATCAATGTGATCCATAGGCTGCTCCGCTTGGTGACCATGAAAAGCAATCTGTCTCATCAGCTGGTAGTAGATGGTCTTTACCTCAAAGTCATTCCTCTCAAAGGCAGGAAGCACTAAAGCTGCTCGGTTTGCATGAAACTCATCAGGTCTGTTGTAGTCAGCTAGTGTCCTCTCATGAACCACCATCCGTCTATCTTGAGCTTGTCTTTGACCCTGGTTTTGTTCCTGTTGCAGTTGCTCAGGAGGGTCAGGGATGACATTCCCTTCAGCATCAACCCTTTGCCCAGCAGCATTGTAAGGATTGTTCTCCGGATCCCTCAGGGTACCCTCAGCATCTGGTATCAAGATCAAACGTTCTCGTACCATTCTCTCTCTTCTTTCTCTTCTGTTAGCTCTTTCTAAACGTCCAAGTTCCTCTAGATTGAGATTAACCAAGCTCGAGTTCGGATTACTTCGAGTTTTCTGCGTTGGCATAAACTGTCTGTAATCGTCCAGCAACGATCGATGCTATCGGTGCAACGATCGATTCAATCTCAATATCGCCTAGTGACGATCGACGCAAGGTATGCAACGATCGACGCAAGGCGAAGTTCGTACCTGCGACAGAAAGAAACAGAGAAAAAGTTAGCAAAATCAAAAAATAAAAACGAAAAAGAACAAAAAGAAAAAGAAAAATTTCTAGTAAAAACCCTAAGTTCGGTCCTATCGAAGACTCAAAGAGTCCCCGGCAACGGCGCCAAAAACTTGATAGGTTCTAAGTTTTACCCTATTCTAAACTGCAAGTGCACAGCAATGTCAAAGTAGTATATAGGGTTATCGAATCCACAGGGACACTTGGTCTCAATAGAAACAGAAACGTAGAGATTAAACTAGAAATAAAGCAAGTAGTGAAGTAAATAAATTGCGTTGCAAGAAAGTAAACAGTAGCAGGAATCGGTTTTGTAAGCAATGAACTAAAAGCGTCAAGCCTAGGGTATTCTCAGGAAATCAGACAAGCAGACAAGCTAATCAGTCAGGATCAAATTAAACTCAGTTCTAGAACTCAAATCACGGAAATAGAGTTAACCAAATCTCTTTGCGAAAACTCTCTAAGCCTAAGTGCAGTAACCCAAATCTCTTTGCAATTACTAACAGATTAAACTAGCATTAAGTTCAAGTTCGATATGTTCACAATTAAACTAAGCCAAATCTCTTTGCGAATAATTTAATTGCTCAACCTAAATAGTTCAGATTCCTAAACCCCACTCTCGTGACGTATTTAGCAACCTAAGATCTAGATTCTAATTGATCAGGTTAGAACTAGATTTAAGCACAATTTAGTTTGAAGAACATTCTAATCATGTGAATCCTAACTGAATTAAACAAGTCTAGCAAGTCATCAAACCCTAATGAGAAACCCTAAACTCAACTATGGATCTACTCAGACATGATCAATGAAAACATAATCAAAGAAATAATAGATTGCATATAAGAAATTAAATAGATAAAGGGGTTCGAAATCTTCTCCAAAATAAGTGAATACAGGAAATAGATCAGCCCCAAAAGCTCTAGAAATCTCTTAGCTCTAAGTATCTAAGCGTAACTAAATAAAACACCAAAAACTAGTATATATAGGCATAATCTCGGATGGGGCTTCTGTGTAAATACTGGAACTATCTTGGGCTTCTTTGTAAATCTTCATAACTTCATTAAACCGACGTGTACGGCCCATCTCGGTAGTGTGTCGACCGATGCACAAGGTGTGTCGGTCGATGCATGATCAATAAATCAGGCAGTGACTTCAGCTCTCGGCCAAAACGTCCCAAAAGTCCCAAAATGCTCCAAATATCTCCAATTAGCTCCAAACTTGATTAAACCTGTAAAAGACTCTAAACGAATACAAAAGACACTAAAAACACATCTATATCATGGTCTAAACTGGGTAAAAACCATGATATATCATCGCGCATCGGCCTTCGCTCGCCTCGAGGACGAAACCACGACCCTCAGAGAAAAGCATCGAAAAGAAAAGAACCCGTCGGGCTCGCAGAACTCGAACTCAAAAAAGGATTCCAGTAAATCAGGAAACGTCAATGCGGTCAAGAGCCCGAAGAGATCGAAGAAATTCGAGTTCGACAAGGAAAAATTCTGTGAATTTCACAACAAAAGAGGATACTCGACTGAAGATTGCTATACTCGAGCTAAAGCCGAGGCTCAAAAGCGAGAGTCCGAGAGCAAACAAGAGTCAGAAGTCGAAGAGGAAACTTCATCCGACAGAAAGGAAAGTAAACAGAGCAAAGAGTTGAACACCAAAAGGCCTTCTCAGAATAAACGAGAATGGACAAAGGAGCCGGAATCTCCCGAAACACTCCCTCAGGGGTCGCGAAAGCGAGTCGAGTTTATTCTCGGCGAGCTCAGCCTGAGCGGCACCCCAGAAGGTTTGGCGTTATCTCCACCTCCGGCTCCCGTTAAGAGTTTACGCTCACGAATCAATCTCCCTCGTCTCTGCAGGGGGGGGGGGGTGTACGGGCTATACCCACTAAACGAATCGACTTCATCTTCGGTGGCTCCAAGCTTTGCCGAGACTCGGTCAATTCAATCAAATCTCTTCAAAGAAGAGTCGAGACCGACAAAGGGGGGGGGGGAAATCCCAATGATAGGTCCAGAACACGAGATCACTTTCCACGAGAGCGAGACAAGCAATCTCGACAAACCACACGACGACGCTCTCCTCGTCTGTCTAGTAGTGGGAGATGTCGAACTCTCAAGGATAATGATCGACACAGGAAGTTCGGTGGATGTCCTCTTTTACGATGCGTTCAAAAAGATGGACTTCAACCACTCCGAGATCGTGGAAGAAAAGACACCACTAGTAGGGTTCGCTGGCGAAACAACGTACTCGATGGGCTTTGTCTTCGCCCCAGTGAT
Source organism: Orychophragmus violaceus (assembly GCA_030180135.1). Taxonomy (NCBI): domain Eukaryota; kingdom Viridiplantae; phylum Streptophyta; class Magnoliopsida; order Brassicales; family Brassicaceae; genus Orychophragmus; species Orychophragmus violaceus. The sequence goes on from CM058231.1 coordinate 89,545,461, forward strand.
AACTGGAGGAGTTTGAAGAATGACAGAGTTCGTAATAGTGGATCGGCCAGCTCCCTATAACGCAATTCTAGGTCGACCATGGATATACGACATGAAAGCGGTACCATCGACCTACCATCAATGCGTAAAATTACCAACTCCCAAAGGAGTAAAAACCGTGTACGGAAGTCAAAAGATTTCCCGCCATTGCTACATGAATAGATACAAGCAGATTGAGAAATCCCCTACGTATCAATTACAGAAAGAGGACGAGCTCGCCACCATGCAGACCAAAAGGTCGAATGACCCAAGTCAAATAGGACCTCCAAAGGACCTCACGACCCAAGTTTGCATAGACGATGCTCATCCCAAAAGACTCGTTGGCATTAGAATCGACCTATCAGAGCCAATCAAAAATGAACTGGTCTCTTTCCTTAAACAAAACGTCGACTCCTTTGCCTGGTCTTCAGCAGACATGAAAGGGATCAACATCGACGTGACCAGCCACGAGCTGAATGTCGACCCAACCTACAAACCGGTAAGACAAAAACGTCGAAAACTAGGTCCGTAACGAGCTCAAGCCGTCAATGACGAGGTCGATCGATTATTAAAAATCGGATCGATCAGAGAAGTCAAGTACCCCGACTGGCTTGCGAACCCCGTAGTGGTTAAGAAAAAGAACAATAAGTGGAGAGTCTGTGTAGATTTCACGGATCTCAACAAAGCATGTCCGAAGGACATCTTCCCACTCCCACACATCGACCGGCTGGTCGAAGCCACCGGCGGACACCAGCTACTATCCTTCAGGGACGCTTTCTCGGGGTACAATCAAATATTAATGAACCCCGAGGACCAAGAAAAGACTTCGTTCATAACTGATCGAGGCACATACTGCTACAAATTCATGCCCTTCGGACTAAAAAACGCAGAAGCAACTTACTGTGAGATCCGGGATTCACACTAAGAATTTGTATTCATGGATTTGGACTTTTGGATATAGAAATGGTATAGTTTCCTATGAATCAAAGACTTTATTGAGATTGATCGTCGAGATAGAACAAACACAGTCGAAAAGAGAGTACAAAGTATATAATCAAGCTATCTAGTCGAAGTGTTCTTAGCCTAGGTTGGAATTTTTTTAAATGAGCCGCCACTTCTCTTCTTAAATAACCTCGATTCTGATCTCTTCATCCCGACCTTTCGGCCTCGTCGTTGTAACGATCTCCGAGATTTATGCGGATCAGTTGAACTGGCGAAGACCGAGTTGCTTTATCTCCACGTCATCCTCAGCCGAGCTCGAGCTCGATTGTCTCCGGCTTCGGCATCGTCTGGGCCTCTCCAAGGCGCTTGCTTTGCTTGGGCCCAACAAGAGAGTTGGCTCTCCCGTCTATCTTTGATTCTGGAATGGGCTCGCAATTACGGGCCTTTGTCTTGTCTGTTAATGGGCCGGATTTCCTAGGGGGAAATCCAGTACCAACAATTGCCCCCCAGCCCATTGAATTCGAGAAGCCGAGGTTAATGGGCGGTGGACATTCTCGGGAAGAGGTGCATGCCTTGGATGCGACGAATCAAATGATTATTTTCTTCCCATCCATAGATCTTATATCGACGGTTGAGATCGCACGGGACGGAAGGATCACAACTACCTCGATCTTTTTTCGTGATTTATTTACAAATTTCGAATCGAGCGGTTGGGATTGTGGGATACCAAAAATCCCACAGATCTCGAGCACGAGGTAGTTTAAAAGGGGAAGTTACCTAGCACGATTCCCATTACTGCTCACACTGCGAATCGTCAAGGTAACTTCTTCTCCTCCATTATATCCTCTTCTTGCCTCTTGCTCATATTCTCTTTTTCGTTGTTTCGAGATTTTCTCTCTCTAGAGATTTCGTTTTCCCTCTTTCCTTGAAAGAAACTTTCGATATTCCGAACTATCATGGTTCGAAAGAGTACAACCAGGGTCAGTCCTTCTGTGGCGGCTGGTCCGGTTGGTCCTTATCCACCGTCCAGTTTGACTGTTGACCAAATACGGAAATTGCGGACGAAGTGCCAGATTCCGTCGGAGGTGGAGATACTTATCCCATCGCCGGACATGTCCCCGGAAACTGTCGTCGAAGGCCATTGTTGCGCTTCTTATACCTATTTCGATAAATGCGGATTGTTTTTTCTAATCCCTCGCATTATCTCATGGGTTTTAGCTCAGCTCCAACTGGCCTTTCACCAGATGACTCCGAATTTCGTTCGGTATGTCGTCGGGCTCGGGGTCAGAGCTGTCGAGGAAGGCATCGATTTTGGAGTCGAGGAGTTGATGAGGGTTTGTTCGGTAAAACATAACACTCGTTTTCCCGGAACTTACTACATCTCTCCTCGCCATGGGAAGATCCTTGATGAGATCCCGACGAGGGATGTGTGGAAGAGTAAATACTTCTACTTCAGGGTCAACCATCACTCGGTCGAGGATTTTGATTACTCGGTTATCGCGACGAGATGGGCGGCTAACGTTGGTCAGCTTATAGGGTTTAATAGTTTCTCTAGTTGCAGCGGTGTCCTTTATTGATACCGAGCTGTTCGCTAACGGCCTTTTTGGTTCCATTGCAGAGGCTCCTGAATCATTACCTTTGGACCCGACTACATCGAGTTTGATAGCTCGCCTACGGAGAGGAGATATTCGTTGGTGTAACTTCACAGATCAACGAATCCGAGCTGCTTTAGGTCCTGCTGCTCGACAACCTCCTCTATACCAACCTCGTCTTTTGCGAGACGAATCACACCTCCTTCGCCAACCTGCTCCGACTCGAATCGTTCAGGCTCCGCTTCGGATTATCGAGCGGACTGGAGAAAGTAAGTGTTCCGGTTAGTCTTTCTGGGGGTCATCGCGCGTTATGCCCTTCGTTTGCCAGACTGACCCGAATCTGTTTCGTTTGCAGATCGACCTGTTTCGGACGATAGTTCTACTGCAAGCACCCCTTTTCTTGAAAAGATGTCGCGAAGATCTAGCATCCGTCGGAACGGGAAAGATCCCGTTGATTTGGCAAAGAAAATGAAGGCTGGCGACTTGAGCAACGCCCTCCTTTTTGCCATGGACGAGGGGCCTCCTCCTCCTCCCTCAATCCCTCCTCCAAACCCTGTTCGGGTTTCTCTCCCTGAGGTCGCAGGGTCCGGAGAGGCAACTGTGGGGGTGGAGGATCTACCTCCTATTTCGACCGGTGAGGAACCGGTCCGGGTCTCGCCTGAAGAGCCTGCCCTGCGCAACTCTCGGTCGAATGGTTCGAGAGGGTCGAACGGTCGGAGCCGAGGCGGCCCTCCTCCGGCGGCAAAGCGTCGAAGGACTGATGCGGAGGTGAGCTCGAGAAGATCGGGCCCGAGTGTTGAGGCGAGGCCTGCTTCTTCTGGGTCCTCGGTGTCTTTCAACTGGCGCTTCAGGCACCAGAAGGAATGCCCGATTGCGGATGACCCGACGGGTGTTGCTTATCTGCTAAGGCATTTTAAGCCCGCAGGTGTTCAGCTCTCGGCTGTCGGGGATATGGCTCTCGGTGATACTTACACCGAGCTGATGGCGGCTTATGGGAAGGTAATAATTTTCTTCCCTTCGTTTTTTTCTTTCTTCGTGCTCAATTTTCATCACACACATATTCTTTATTTGGTAGGCCTTGGAGGCTGCGAATAGGTTTGCGGCTAGGGCCGAGCGCGAGCTGCGAGAGATACCGCAGGTGAGCGAGCTCGACACTGTCAAGACAACGGTCAGCGACCTGAAAATGCAGTTGCAGGGGGGCCTTGGCTCGGGAAGAGGAGCTAAGGAAGAAGGCGGGCGACCTGGATAAGCAATTGCAGGGTGCCTTGGCTCGAGTTTCGGTTGTGGAAGAAGCGATCCAAACGGCTATTGAGACGGGTCGGGTTGCGGACGTGCGGGCTGCGCAATGCCAGGCTGATCTGGACATGAGGTGAGGAAAGGGCTAAACGGTGAATATCTCAAGATTCTCGAGGGGATCGCGGCGAAGGAGAGCCAGAGGAAGGTCGCCGTGAGCGCTGAGATGAGGCTCCAGGAGGCCTTGGCTAATATCGCGCTTATTGCCGAGTTCGCTTCTGGCAAATTGGACCTGACCAAGGAGGTGATGGATTTGGCCGAGAAGAAGAGATTAGCCACGGAGGAGATGAATGCTGCGGCGGTGTCGGACTTCAGCATCAGCAAGCTTAATTTGCCGGTGATGTCAGATGATTCCGTGATCCTTGCGCGCGCCCCAAATCAGGCGGCTACTCGTCTTGATCAGTATGGGTCAAACCTCCCGACCGGAGTTAGCTCGCGAGTTAGCGATGAGGTCGAGGGTCAACTTGAGGAGGACAGGGCGACCGAAGGTCAGACGGAGAATCAAGACGAGGCTTCCTCTCCTTCCAAGCAGTTCTAGTCCTTTTCATTTGTTGCCGCCCGAGAGGGCTTTTAATTCAGACTTTTCGTTGCCCGAGGGGGCTTTAATTTTTTTTTTTTAGACTTCTGTTGCCCAAGGGGGGCTTTTTGTTCGATCTTGGGGGCGTTATGTCTCCCTTCTTTTTATGAACTGCTTTTTTCGAAATCTTTCATGCCTTAGCATAGATTTTTATGTTTTTATGCCTTAACATAAAATTCGAGCCGTTGCGGCGATTCGAACTTCTCCAGGGGAATCGAGCAGAGAACTTATTTTGAGTTGCCTTAGGTAGTCCTTTGTGAACTTTAAGTCAGTCACATTTGAGCTCAAGCTCTCTGCTAGGAATAGTCTGGAGCGCGACTACTTCGTAATGTAAGATTCGGGCTTAATCGCTGAATTACAAAGAGAAGTATTAAGTATGAAAACGAATCGAAATAAACTTACAAAGATTCCACTTGGGGTATGTAGAGGTTGCATGCTTGAATAGCTGTCTTGACCTCGTTATTTTGCTTAAGGGGTGGGGCAGCCCCCCGATTCTTTTAATCCGTACAAGGTTTAGAAGAATTGTGTTTATTATTTTTTTTTGGAAAGATCGTTCTGGATCTCTTTCTTTGGGACGATCATTTCAGTTCGTTCGAAGCGGGAGGACCGTTCTGGTCGCTTGTTTTTGGGACGATCATTTCAGTTCGTTCGAAGCGGGAGGACCGTTCTAGGTCGCTTGTTTTTAGGAAGATCATTTCAGTTCGTTCGAAGCGGGAGGACCGTTCTAGGTCGCTCGTTTGAAGGGATAATTTCATATCGCTTTGAAGAGATAATTTCATATCACTTTGAAGAGATAATTTCATATCGTCTGTTTTAGAAGGGATAATTTCATATCACTTTGCTATAGAAGAGATAATTTCATATCACTTTGGTCTTTTGGGAGACCGTCTGAGATCTCTTGGAAAGGATAATTTCATATCGCTTGATTTTAGGAGAGATAATTTCATATCACTTTGATTTTGAAGAGATAATTTCATATCCTTCGTTTTGGGAATGTCATGATTCTAACTTTTACGACAGAAAGAAACATTGGATTAAGAGACTTATTTTGATTTCACAAAGATAAGTTGGGGTAACTTCCTCGGAAGCTGCTGAGCTCGGCGTGAGTTTTGTTTTTTTGGGGGGGGGGGGGGGGCTGCGCTCGAAGTCGAGTTGCCTACGTACCCTTTTTAAGGGGATCAAGCCATTTCGTAGTTCGATTATGTTGATGTACTCCTAGTGGAAATACTTTTTGAGGTTGATGATGTTCCAAGGTCGTAGTTCGGGCTTCTGGGTTTCCACCGACTTTAGTCGGTAGACCCCGTTCTTTACGACGTCGGTGACCTGGTAAGGACCTTCCCACTTCGCTCCTAATTTTCCAGCGTGTTCTTCCTTTTTATGGTCGAACACTTTCCGCAAGACGAGCTCTCCTACTTGAAACCTTCGAGTTTTGATTCGGGAGTCATAGTAGCGAGCTGCGGCTTGTTGGTAATTCTGGAGTCGAGCTAATGCGAGGTTCCTCCTTTCGTCGACGAGGTCGAGCTCGTCAATTATCATCTTATTGTTAAGTTCCTCTTGTCGTGGGCATTCTTCTTTGCGAATGCTTGACACGAGGATTTCAGCTGGTACTACCGCCTCGATTCCGTAAGCCAGCAAGAAGGGAGTCTCGCCAGTGGATTTTCGGGGGGTAGTCCTGTAGACCCAGAGTACGGCTGGGAGTTCGTCGCTCCAGGTCGTTTTGTACTCGTTGAGCTTTTTCTTGAGGCCGTTCATAATCGCTTTGTTAGCTGCTTCTGCTAGCCCGTTCCCTTGGGGGTAGCGTGGCGTTGAGTAAGTCAATTTTATGGTCCAAGTTCTGCAGAACTCTTTGAACGTGTTTTATATGAACTGAGATCCGTTATCGGTGACGATCTCGTGGGGTAGTCCATGTCTGCAAACGATGTTTCGCCAGACGAACTCCTTAACATGAACGTCCTTAATTTTCTGGTATGACTCTGCTTCAATCCACTTGGTGAAGTAGTCTGCCATTACCAATAGATGTGTGGCTTTCTTTTTGCCAGATGCGACCAGTGGTCCAACGATGTCCATTCCCCACCGCATGAATGGGTATGGTGATGAGATAGAGGAGAGTTTCTCCGACGCTTGGTGGATAATTGGGGCATGCTTTTGGCATTTATCGCACTTGTTGGAGAAAGATTCGCATTCGGTGGCCATTGTAGGCCAATAGTAGCCTTGCCTTTTGATTCGCACGGCCAATGCTCGTCCTCCGGAATGGCTTCCGCAGGATCCGTCATGTGTTTGTGCAATCACGACTAGGGCTTGCTTTTTGTCAAGGCATTTAAGGTAAGGTCCGGAGAGGCTCCTTTTAAAGAGCTCTCCTTGTGTGACGCAGTACCTCGCACTTTGCATTTTAAGTTTCCGCGCCTCCCATTTGCCGTCGGGAACTTCGCCGTTTGTGATGTATCGAATTATCGGAGTTCTCCAATCTTCGTCGTTGTTAGGCTCAGGTCCCTGACTAGTGGATGCAGTTTGAATTGGTCCGTCGGGGACGTTCGCGACGTATACGGTGTTTCTAGGATCAAGATCATCGTCAATCTCGATGATGTCGCTATTAGTGTCTCCGGGACACTCTTTACGTTTGACATCGTTCTTCACAGCGGGCCCGTCCTCTTTCAAGGACAGAGCTTTGAGAGCTATGTCGATGCTTGGTTTTTCTATCCCTTCGACTGGTATGATCCTTTTGAGGTTAGGATCTGAGGTCGATGCTAATGCGGCTAGCGCATCGGCTGCAGTGTTTTCACCTCGTGGGATTCATGTTAGATCGAAGAATTCGATCTGTTCGGCCAGTGTATGAACTACCCGTAGGTATGCTTCCATTCGTTCGTCTTTGGCCTCGTAGTCGCCATGATATTGGCTCATGACCAGTTGGGAATCGCTGAAGGCATTTACTTCTCGGGCTCCTATTGCTATTGCAAGTCTAAGCCCAGCTATTAGCGCTTCGTATTCTGCCTCGTTATTCGATGCGGCGAAGCCCAATCTAAACGATTGTTCTAATACTTCACCCGTCGGGGAGACTAATTTCACTCCGACTCCGGACCCTTGTCTTGAGGAAGCTCCATCGACGTAGAGTTTCCATCTTTGGGCCGAAGTCGGGTCGAGTTCTATAGTCGGAGGGAGCTCGATTATGAAATCTGCCAGTACTTGCGCTTTTAGGCATGTTCGAGCTTTGTATTCAATGTCGTACTCGCTAAGTTCGATAGCCCATTTGACCAAACGACCTGATTGGCTTGGACTGTGAAGGATGGTTCTCAGTGGCTGAGAGGTCATCACTATGATCGAGTGCGATTGAAAATACGGTCGGAGTTTCCGAGCCAATGTTACTAGCGCTAAGGCGAGTTTTTCCATGGCGGGGTACCTGGTTTCAGCATCGATCAAGGTCTTACTGATGTAATACACCGGCCGTTGTTCGTTTTGTTCCTCGCGAACCAGGACTCCACTTACTGCTGTCGTCGAGACAGCTAGGTAGAGGTAAAGGGGTTCTCCTTCTACTGGTTTCGCCAGTATGGGTGGTTCACTTAAGTAAGCTTTGAGCTGAGTGAATGCCTCTTCGCACTTTTCGTCCCAAAGGAACTTTTTGTTTGCTTTGAGCAAGTGATAGAAGGGTAGACATTTATCAGTCGACCTTGAGATGAAGCGATTCAGAGCAGCTATTTTGCCGGTTAGGCGCTGGAATTCTCGCGTTGTTTTGGGAGATTTCATCTCTACGAACGTTGCGATCTGTTTGGGGTTCGCTTCGATCCCTCTTTCAGTTACTAAGTAACCGAGGAACTCCCCTGAAGGGACCCCGAAGGTACATTTAGCTGGGTTGAGTTTCATCCCATACTTATTAAGAATGGTAAAGCATTCTTTTAGTTAGGGGATGTGATCCTCGTACCTGGAAGATTTTACCAGCATATCATCGATGTAGACTTCCATGGTTTTGCCTAGGAGTCCTGAAAACATCTTGTTGACGAGGCGTTGGTAAGTTGCTCCTGCGTTTTTCAGCCCAAAGGGCATGACTTTGTAGCAGTACGTGCCTCGATCCGTTATGAACGAAGTCTTTTCTTGGTCTTCAGGGTTCATCAATATTTGATTGTACTCTGAGAACGCGTCCATAAAGGATAGCAGCTGATGTCCAGCGGTGGCCTCGACCAGTCGGTCGATGTGTGGGAGTGGGAAGCTGTCCTTTGGACATGCTTTGTTGAGATCCGTGAAGTCTACACAGACCCTCCACTTTCCGTTCTTTTTCTTAACCACCACGGGGTTCGAGAGCCAGTCGGGGTACTTGACCTCTCTGATCGATCCGATTTTTAATAACCGATCGACCTCGTCATTGACGGCTTTGGCCCGCTCAGGGCCTAGTTTTCGACGTTTCTGTCTTACCGGTTTGTAAGTTGGGTCGACATTCAGCTCATGGCTGGTTACGTCGATGTTTATCCCTTTCATGTCTGCTGAAGACCAGGCGAAGGAATCGACGTTCTGTTTGAGAAAAGAGACCAGTTCGTTCTTAACCGGCTCTGATAGGTCGATTCCGATGCCAACGAGTCTTTCGGGATGAGCCTCGTCTATGCATACCTGAGTCGTGAGGTCCTTTGGGTCCTATTTGACTGGGGTCGTTCGACCTTTTGGTCTGCATGGTGGCGAGCTCCTCCTCTTTCTGTAATTGCTACGCAGGGGATTTCTCGATCTGCTTGTATCCGTTCATATAGCAATGACGGGAAATCTTTTGACTTCCGTGAAAGGTTTTGATCCCTTTGGGTGTCGGGAACTTTACGCATTGGTGGTAGGTCGATGGTACCGCTTTCATGTCGTATATCCATGGTCGACCTAGGATTGCGTTATAGGGAGCTGGCCGATCTACTATGACGAACTCTGTCATTCTCCGAACTCCTCCAGCAATTACTGGGGCGAAGACGGAGCCCATCGAGTATGTCGTTTCGCCAGCAAAACCTACTAGTGGTGTCTTTTCTTCCACAATCTCGGAGTCGTTAAAGTCCATCTTTTTTGAACGCGTCGTAAAAGAGGACATCTACCGAACTTCCTGTGTCAATCATTATCCTTGAGAGTTCGACATCTCCCACTACTAGACAAACGAGGAGAGCGTCGTCGTGTGGTTTGTCGAGATTACTTGTCTCGCTCTCGTGGAAAATGATTTCGTGGTCTGGACCCAACATTGGGGTTTTTCCCCCTCTGTCGGTCTCGGCTCTTCTTTGAAGAGCTTTGATCGAATTGACCGAGTCGCGGCAAAGCTTGGAGCTACCGAAGATGAAGTCGATTCGTTTAGGGGGTATATCCCGTACACAATCCCCCCCCCCCCGCAGAGATGAGGGAGATTGATTCTTGAGCGTAAACTTTTGGCAGGAGCCGGAGGCGGGGATAGTGCCGAACCTCCCGGAGTACCGCTCAGGTTAAGCTCGCCGAGGATGAACTCGACTCGCTTCCGCGACCCTTGAGGGAGTGTTTCGGGAGATTCTGGCTCCTTTGACCGTTCCCGTTTGTTTTGAGAGTGCTTTTTGGAGTTCGACTCCTTGGTCTATTTGTTTTCCTTTTTGTCGGACAGAGTTTCCTCCTCGACCTCGGAGTCTTTTTTGCTTTCGGACTCTTGTTTTTGAGCCTCTGCTTTAGCTCGAGTATAGCAGTCCTCGGTCGAGTGTCCTCTTTTATTGTGGAAATCACAGAATTTTTCCTTGTCGAACTCGAATTTCTTTGAGCTCTTTGGGCTCTCGACCGCGTTGACGTTCCCTGATTTACGGAAATCCTTTTTCGAGTTCGAATTCTGCGAGCTCGACGGGTTCTTTTCTTTTCGGTGTTTTTCCCCGAGGGCCGTGGTTTCGTCCTCGAGGCGAGCGAAGGCCGATGCGCGATGGAGGGCGTCATCGAGCGTTTGAGGTTCGCGGACTGTTATTTCCTCGCGGAATCTGGTTGAGAACTATAGTCCCCGTCTTAACGCTTCTATAGCTACCTTGTCTCGTGGGTTCGCGATTTTGGATTTTATTTCCTTAAATCGGTCGATGTACGAGCGAAGTGTTTCGTCAGGTTTTTGAGAGACGCCAAATAAGGCTGCCTCGGTAGTCTTTTCCTCAATGAAAACGGAGTATTGTTTGAGGAAAGCCGTCATGAACTGGGTGAAGTTGTCAATGGACCTTTCTTCCAGTCCGGCAAACCATTCTAGAGCAGAAACTGATAGGTTTTCCGCGAAGAGCCTGCAGAAGGCTGGCTCCCTCTCCTCATCGGTAAGGTACACCCTTGCCATCGCTAGTCGGAATGCCCTGATGTGGGCTTTCGGGTCTGATTTCCCAGAGAATTCTGGAAACTTAGTTTTCTTGATCTCTCGGATCCTTGCAAGCACGATCCGATCTGTGAACGGCGTTTGTTGTGTTTCTTCGATCACTCGATCGATGTCAGGAGCCGCGCTCGTCGCCATGTGAACTTTCGAGCTCAGACTGTTAAACTGGGCTTTAGCCTGTTCGATGTATTGTCTAAGCATATCGTGTTCATCGCCCCCTGCGGGTGCGAACTGGACTTGTGCCTGACCTGACGTTTGTTCTGGAAAAATGGGGTCGAGGAGATCGATCGTTGGGATCGACGTCGTCTGGTCGACCTGGGGTGTTCGGAATTGAACTGAGTTTGATCCGTTAAGGAGTCCCGAGCTCGAGGCGAAGGCAGAACCTCCTAATTGTCTCGGTCAGATGTTAGAGTTACTCGGAAAAGGTGGTGGCCCGGGTAATGGTCGGTTTCTTGATCCGGTCGGGTCTGTGACCATCGAACTCGAACCAAATGGGGTTGGTATCGTGATAGGGGTCATTGTAGGGTGGAAGCCGCTATTTGACGTATTACCGAAATTTCCCGACGTTCCCGGAGGAGTTATCACCTGGGAGAAGTCCAAGCGGGTACACGGTGGAGGACTTATGGGGGTTCGCGTTGGTCTGCCCCCTTGGCTTTGACTGGCGAGCTCTTCAAGGCGAGCATTTAGACGCCGCTCTTGTTCGTCGAGCTGCGCTGCCAGAGAACGGTTTGCGATCTCTTGGGCCCTTGCGCTTGCCTCATTGTTTCTCGTTCGATCTACCAACATGCTTAACATCGAACGGATCTCGGCAAGATCGCTTGGCCCTTGTCTCTGTGGAGCAGAAGGCAGTGGTGAATTGGGTCTAGTTACTCCAGATCCTCCTCCTGGGGTGGGTATTGAGTCGTTTCTCATCCACACCCAGTTTCTGTTCGGATCATTAGTTCCTGACAAAACGTTTGTCGGAGTCTGGCTTGTCGCGATTGTTTGAGCGACGGAGCCGGCTGGTGCCAAGGTCGTGGAGACTGAGGCAGAGCTCGTCAACACGCCGTCGGTCTGACCCATGTTTCTTACCCCGGTAGTGTTCTGAGGAACGTTGTCGACCGTTTGAGGGCGGTCAACCGGCGGTGTGGCGCTGGGAGAGCCAGTTTGGTCGGGATTCATCTCGATCTATCGGATCTAGGATCTGATTCATAAGATAGGAAAGGCTATAGAATGTCCCCACAGTCGGCGCCAAATGTGAGATCCGGGATTCACACTAAGAATTTGTATTCGTGGATTTGGACTTTTGGATATAGAAATGGTATAGTTTCCTATGAATCAAAGACTTTATTGAGATTGATCGTCGAGATAGAACAAACACAGTCGAAAAGAGAGTACAAAGTATAGAATCAAGCTATCTAGTCGAAGTGTTCTTAGCCTAGGTTGGAATTTTTTTTAATGAGCCGCCACTTCTCTTCTTAAATACCCTCGATTCTGATCTCTTCGTCCCGACCTTTCGGCCTCGTCGTTGTAACGATCTCCGAGATTTATGCGGATCAGTTGAACTGGCGAAGACCGAGTTGCTTTATCTCCACGTCATCCTCAGCCGAGCTCGAGCTCGATTGTCTCTGGCTTCGGCATCGTCTGGGCCTCTCCAAGGCGCTTGCTTTGCTTGGGCCCAACAAGAGAGTTGGCTCTCCCGTCTATCTTTGATTCTGGAATGGGCTCGCAATTACGGGCCTTTTTCTTGTCTGTTAATGGGCCGGATTTCCTAGGGGGAAATCCAGTACCAACACTTACCAACGCCTCGTCAATAAGATGTTTTCGGGACTCCTGGGCAAAACTATGGAAGTCTACATCGACGATATGCTGGTCAAATCTTCCAGGTATGAGGATCACATCCCCCAACTAAAAGAATGTTTTATCGTTCTCAATAAATACGGGATGAAACTCAATCCAGCAAAGTGTACCTTCGGGGTCCCCTCAGGAGAATTCCTAGGTTACCTAGTGACCGAAAGAGGGATCGAAGCGAACCCCAAACAGATCGCAACGTTCGTAGAGATGAAATCTCCCAAAACAACGCGAGAAGTCCAGCGCCTAACCGGCAAAATAGCTGCTCTGAATCGCTTCATCTCAAGGTCGACTGATAAATGTCTACCCTTCTATCACTTGCTCAAAGCAAACAAAAAGTTCCTTTGGGACGAAAAGTGCGAAGAGGCATTCACTCAGCTCAAAGCTTACTTAAGCGAACCACCCATACTGGCGAAACCAGTAGAAGGAGAACCCCTTTACCTCTACCTAGCTGTCTCGACGGCAGCAGTAAGTGGAGTCCTGGTTCGCGAGGAACAAAACGAACAACGGCCGGTGTATTACATCAGTAAGACCTTGATCAATGCTGAAACCAGGTACCCCGCCATGGAAAAACTCGCCTTAGCGCTAGTGACATCAGCTCGGAAACTCCGACCATACTTTCAATCGCACTCGATCATAGTGATGACCTCTCAGCCACTGAGAACCATCCTTCACAGTCCAAGTCAATCAGGTCGATTGGTCAAATGGGCTATCGAACTTAGCGAGTATGACATAGAATATAAAGCTCGGACGTGCCTAAAAGCGCAAGTACTGGCAGATTTCATAATCGAGCTCCCTCCGACCGTTGAACTTGACCCGACCTCCGCCAAGAAAATGGAAACTCTACGTCGATGGAGCTTCCTCGAGGCAAGGATCCGGAGTCGGGGTGAAAATGGTCTCCACAACGGGTGAAGTACTAGAACAATCGTTCAGAGTGGGCTTCGCCGCATCAAATAACGAAGCAGAATACGAAGCGTTAATAGCCGGGCTCAGACTAGCGATAGCTATAGGAGCCTGATAGGTGTCTAGTTTTAATCCCTATACTAACTGCAAGTGCACAGTGATGTAGTTGTAGTACTTAGGGTATCGAATCCACAGGGACTCCGGTCAACGATAGATTAAGAACAGTAGAGAGTAAACTAAGATGAAAGCAATGTGAAGTAACTAAAAAGCAATGCGTGAAAGTAAATAAGTAGCAGGATTATCGGTTGTGAAAAAAATTAATTAAGGGCCCTAAGTCTAGTGCGTTCTCAGGAAATCAGACAAGCAGACAAATCATTCAGTCATGATCTAATTATGCACAGTTCTAGAACTCAAATCACAGATATAGAATTAACCAACTGTCGTTGCGAGAATTCTCTAAGTCTAAGTGCAGCAATCCAAATTCCTTTGCAATTACTAACAGATTAAACCAGCATTAATTCCAAGTTTGATATGTTCACAATTAAACTAAACCAAATTCCTTTGCGAGTAATTTAATTGCTCAACCTAAATAGTTCAGATTCTAAACCACACCGTCGTGTCGTATTTAGCAACCTAAGATCTAGATTCTAATTGATCAAGTTAGAACTAGCATTAAACGCAATTTAGATCAAAGAACAGATAAAGTTATGAATCCTTAACTGAATTAAACAAGTCTAGCAAGTCATGAAATCCTATGTGAGAAACCCTAAACCTAACTATGAATCTACTCGGACATAGAAGATGTAAACATAATCAATGAATAGTTAGATATCATAAAAGAGATTAAACAAGTAAAGGGGTTCGAAAACTTCTCCAAAACAAATGTAGTACAGGATCAGCCCCAAAAGCTCTAAAAACTCTCTGCTCTCAATTATGAATGCGTATGCCAGCGTCTCTAAAAACTGATCTAAAAACCTAATTAAATAGCTAAAACACGTTTTGGGCTTCTGTGTAAATATCAGGAACTTCTGCAATATTGGCATTCTTCATTAAACCGCCGAGTCTGGCCCATTCGCGTAGTGCATCGACCGATGCAGGTGTGCAACGATCGACGCAGTCATCATATCTGAACAGTGAGCTCAGTCTCTCGGACCAAATCTCCAAAACACTCCAATAAGCTCCATAATCACCACATTAGCTTCAAACATGCGTGTACCTAATAAAACCTGTAAAAGACTCTAAAGAAACACAAATAGACTCTAAAACAAACTTATATCATGGCATAAAACCGGTAAAAACCATGATTAATCAACTCCCCCACACTTAGCCTTTGCTTGCCCTCAAGCAAAACAGAGAACTAAAACATGGTGAAGAGGTTTGAAAACTTTCAGAAATTCTTTTTGTCCTAGAAGCAACAACACTCAGATTCTCCTTAGTAATCCACTGAAAGAATCAATCACAAGATATCAAGACCAACATATACTTTCCCACACTTAGCAATTGTCCTAAGTAAACTCCACAATCACATTCACGCATTCAAATTCACCCTACTGACTACTGCAAGTATTTAAGTGCGGTCTCACCTAAGGAGTATCGATCAAAGGCACATGGACTCTTACCTTATCAGCTCTAGACCACCATACTATCTTTCTCTAGTCCCTTTCTTCTCTTTTCCCTTCCTTAGCATTCTGATTTTTCCCCATTGGGTATCATTTTTTTTTTATCAGTGCTCTTCCCGTTAAGGGGTGTACTTTGGACACATTCCATGGATGCACAGGATATGATAGTTATAGCTACCACTCCCAGAGACCACTTCGGAGTTACTAACTCATCCTCAGTTTATTATCTTTTTTTTTTATGGGGAGAAAGGAACCAAATAGGACAGGTTTACAGGCTGTGTCAGAACTAACAAGGGAATCCGACACAAAGTATACCAAGCCCTTAGGTGAGAAAATTAAGTCAGTATTAAGTTTGAAGTTAGTAAATAGATCATCTGATACATGAAGTGATGTGGGTGTCCTCAGTAGGTTGATCCGTGTCTGGGTTTTCTAATAGTCAGAGATCATCTGCAACTTCATCCCAATGGTTACTTAAGTTCCTGCAAGTGTTGTTAATCATCTCAAAAATTCATTGTTTCCTACTTAAACTGGTTTTGACTGGATAAATCAAATTTTGAAAAACTGACTGACTCTTAAGAAAACAGAAAGCTAAAGTCAGTAGCACCTCCCCCACACTTAAGACACACTGTCCCCAGTAGTGTCAAGCGAAGGATTGGTAAAAAGAAAGAAAAATATGTTAATGGACGTGTTGAGTTCTGTCTGATTTTACCTCTATCGCACCTGCATCGACCGTTGCACTAGGCGATATTTCATCGTGTGTCGATCGTTGCTCAGGACCGCAACGATCGTTGCAATGCGATTTCTTTCGTGTTGTGACGATCGACACAGCTTGTGTCGATCGACGCACTGCGAATCTGTCGAAACCTGCAGACAAAATTCACCAAAAACCAAAAACAAAAACGTAAAATGCTAATGAAAACACCAAAAATAAATTATGCAAACCTAACAGTGGGTTGCCTCCCACTCAGCGCTTGTTTAAGGTCATTAGCTTGACCGGACGAACAAGAATCAGGCACCGTGAGATCCTGACAGAGACTTTGATTGTCTCTGTGCAAGTCTCCTCATCCAAGGCGGAGAGTAAGTTGTATCAGAATGAACTTGTCCAAGAAAAGAAGGAGTAAACGGCTCCCCAGGATCCAAAATCACAGTATCACTTGGCTGCTTATCATCTCCATTCATAATGGTGAAGGTCTGCCCATCTATCAGTGGCTTGTGCAGCTTGTCCATCTCAAAATGCAGCGGCTCATCTCCTAGGTGGAGATCAATCAGACTGTGTCTAACATCTATTACTGCTCCTGATGTAGCCAAGAATGGTCTCCCAAGTATCAGCGCATCATCAGGATCACTGTCATACTTCAGCACTAAGAAGTCTGTTGGAACTAAGTAGTTTCCAACTCTCACCGGGATGTCCTCAAGGAGTCCTTCTGGAACTCTTATAGACTGATCAGCTAGGACAAGAGAGGTCCTACTAGGCGAAAAATCCAACATACCCAGCTTCTCTGCCACCGAATATGGCATAAGACTTCCAGCAGCTCCCAGATCACACAGAGAACGCCTAAAACTATCCTCAAAGATAGAACAGTTAAGCACAAAGACACCAGGGTCAGGCAGCTTCTTTGGGATCTTAGTTAATAGCACATCACTTATCTGTTGAGGGACCACAATCACCCAATCTTTCAGCTCTTCATCCAAAGGCAGCATCTTATTCAAGTACCTCTGCACACATGGGTGATAAGGTGGATCATCAGATGATGGAATTTCTTCCAACTCTTCACCAATCTCTTCCAGCTTCTTAAGCTCTTCAATCTCTTGCTTAATCACTTCAGAAACTGAAGGATATAGTCGAATGGAATGTGCATAAATCTCCTGTTGAGTAATCTCAGACACTCCAGGGAATAAACGATTAAGCTCTAAATCTGCATCAATGCCATCAGAATCCTGCGAGTCTGTCTGTTTACGACCTGCAACGATCGACGCTAAGGGTGCATCGATCGATGCAACACTGTTTTCACAGATTCTACCCGAGAGATTTTCCTCAAAATCCGAAAATTCAGCCTCTTCCACCAACTCAGCTGTGCTTAGCTCAAATCCTTCACCTAGGTGTGATCCATCATCAATGTACACAGACCAGGCCTTAATATGGGTGTCTGCTACTCCTTTTCCTTTAACAAAACTAGAAATCTGACTCACCTGAGTATCCAACTGCTTCACATGAGTGTTCAGAGACTCAAACTTCCCATTGAGATCCTCATAGACAGCATCCAAATTCTTATTGCAGTCCACAGCAATCTTGGTCTGACTTTCCAGCAGCTGTTCCATCATTGCCTCCATCTTACTCTCATGAGCAGTGGCTACAGGAGGTGCTTGGTAAGAAGATGATCCATAGGTTCTCTGAGTACCTTGTCCAAAAGGTTTCTGAAAACCACTAGTCTGTCCAAAGCTAGAGGAGTTCTGATTGCCTGTGAAGGCACTCCTCTGTCCTCCATTGAAGAACCTGTTTCCCTGCTGATTACCAAATCTATTACCTTGGAATCCAAATCCTCCTATGTAATTCACATCTTCTTCCTGAGTGTCCTCCTCAGTCTTAATTACCTCAACATCTTGGGAAAAGTGGACAGCTTTCTTACCAGCTAGGAGATTATACACTGTGTCTAGCTTAGATCTAATATCAGCAATCTCCAAATTCTCTACCTTTCCACCAGATTTCTTCCTCCTCTCATCAGTAGTCTTGCAACTGTTGCTGCTCACTAAGTTCTCAATCAACTGCTTAGCTTGTGCAGGAGTCCTAGTGTTAAAATTTGCATTGCTGGAGTTATCCAGCGCAGTCTGATACGGAAGATCTATGCCTCTGAAGAAGATACCTAGCAATGTGACCTCAGTGAATCCATGGTGTGGGCAGTCACGCTGGTACTTCTTGAATCGCATCCAGGCAGCTTTTAGTGGCTCCACAGGGCCTTGGGAGAATGTCAGAATGTCATGTCTGGACTGATTTGAGCGCGCATCATCGTAGAAGTGTCTCAGAAACTCACTCTTCAGGGCATCCCAAGTAGTAAACTGCCCAGGTGGCAGTTGCTTTAACCATGCAGCAGCGTCTCCAGCGAGACTGTGCGGAAAGAGCTTAAGAAACAGATAATCCTGGAAAACTCCATCATACTTCATGCCAGTGATTATATCCTCGAACTGATCAATGTGATCCATAGGCTGCTCCGATGGGTGACCATGGAAAGCATTCTGTCTCATCAGCGAATAGTAGATGGTTTTGATCTCAAAATCGTTTCTCTCAAAACCAGGAGGTACTGGAGCTGACCGGTTTGCATGAAACTCATCCGGTCTGTTGTAGTCAGCTAAAGTCCTCTCATGAACAACCATCTGTCTACCTTGGTTCTTTCCTTGGCATTGCGCCTGCGGCTGTGGTTCAGGTTCCTCAATATCTGGGATTACACGTCCCTCAGCATCAATCATCTGCCCAGCAGCATTGTGCGGACTGTTATCTCGGTCCCTCAGGATACCGTTAGCATCTTGTATCAGGATCAAACGTTCACGTACCATCCTTGCTCTTCTTTCTCTTCTGTTAGTCCTCTCTAGTCGTCCAAGTTCTTCAAGTTCGAGATTAACGAGGTTCAAGTTCTGATTACTTCTAGTTTCACGCGTCTGCATAAACTGTCTGTAATCGTCAAGCAACGATCGATGCTATCAGTGCAACGATCAATTCAATCTCAGAATCGCCTAGTGACGATCGACACAACAGGTGCAACGATCGACGCTATGCGAAATCGGTACCTGCGACAGAGAGAAAACAGAGAAAAATTAGTAACTAAAACAAAAAAAATATATATAAAAATCCTAGTATAAACCCTAGGTTCGAAGCTATCGAAGACTCTAAGAGTCCCCGGCAACGGCGCCAAAAACTTGATAGGTGTCTAGTTTTAATCCCTATACTAACTGCAAGTGCACAATGATGTAGTTGTAGTACTTAGGGTATCGAATCCACAGGGACTCCGGTCAACGATAGATTAAGAACAGTAGAGAGTAAACTAAGATGAAAGCAATGTGAAGTAACTAAAAAGCAATGCGTAAAAGTAAATAAGTAGTAGGATTATCGGTTGTGAAAAACAATTAATTAAGGGCGCTAAGTCTAGGGCGTTCTCAGGAAATCAGACAAGCAGACAAATCATTCAGTCAGGATCTAATTAAGCACAGTTCTAGAACTCAAATCACGGATATAGAATTAACCAATTGTCGTTGCGAGAATTCTCTAAGTCTAAGTGCAGCAATCCAAATTCCTTTGCAATTACTAACAGATTAAACCAGCATTAATTCCAAGTTCGATATGTTCACAATTAAACTAAACCAAATTCCTTTGCGAGTAATTTAATTGCTCAACCTAAATAGTTCAGATTCTAAACCACACTGTCGTGTCGTATTTAGCAACCTAAGATCTAGATTCTAATTGATCAAGTTAGAACTAGCATTAAACGCAATTTAGATCGAAGAACAGATAAAGTTATGAATCCTTAACTGAATTAAACAAGTCTAGCAAGTCATGAAATCTTATGTGAGAAACCCTAAACCTAACTATGAATCTACTCAGACATAGAAGATGTAAACATAATCAATGAATAGTTAGATATCATAAAAGAGATTAAACAAGTAAAGGGGTTCGAAAACTTCTCCAAAACAAATGTAGTACAGGATTAGATCAGCCCCAAAAGCTCTAAAAACTCTCTGCTCTCAACTATGAATGCGTATGTCAGCGTCTCTAAAAACTGATATAAAAACCTAATTAAATAGCTAAAACACGTTTTGGGCTTCTGTGTAAATATCTGGAACTTCTGGGCACTTCTGCAATATTGGCATTCTTCATTAAATCGCCGAGTCTGGCCCATTCGCGTAGTGCATCGACTGATGCAGATGTGCAACGATCGACGCAGTCATCATATCTGGACAGTGAGCTCAGTCTCTCGGACCAAATCTCCAAAACACTCCAATAAGCTCCATAATCACCACATTAGCTCCAAACGTGCGTGTACCTAATAAAACCCGTAAAAGACTCTAAAGAAACACAAATAGACTCTAAAACAGACTTATATCATGGCATAAAACCGGTAAAAACCATGATATATCAGAGCCCGGGAAGTAGACGCCTTCAGCGATTCCCAATTAGTCACGAGCCAATATCATGGCGACTATGAGGCCAAAGACGAACTAATGGAAGCATACCTACGGGTAGTCCACACGCTCGCTGAACAGATCGAATTCTTTGATCTAACGCGGATCCCGCGAGGGGAAAACACCGCAGCCGATGCCCTGGACACATTAGCATCGACATCAGATCCCAACCTTTAAAGGATCATACCAGTCGAAGGGATCGAGAAACCAAGCATCGACATAGCCCTTAAAGCTCTGTCCTTGAAAGAAGACGAGCCTACGATAAAGGACGATGTCGAGCACAAGGAATGTCCTAAGGACATCAGTCA
Organism: Orychophragmus violaceus; assembly: GCA_030180135.1. Taxonomy (NCBI): domain Eukaryota; kingdom Viridiplantae; phylum Streptophyta; class Magnoliopsida; order Brassicales; family Brassicaceae; genus Orychophragmus; species Orychophragmus violaceus. The sequence continues at coordinate 89,566,016 of CM058231.1, forward strand.
CGATATCATCGAGATTGATGATGATCTCGATCCAAGAAATGCCGTGTACGTCGCGAACGTCCCGACGGACCAATCCAAGCCGCATCCGCTAGTCAAGGACCCGAGCCTGACAATGACGAAGATTGGAGAACTCCGATCATTCGATACATTACAAATGGCAAAGTTCCCGACGACAAATGGGAGGCACGGAAACTCAAGACACAAAGTGCAAGGTACTGCGTCAGACAAGGAGAGCTCTTTAAAAGGAGTCTCTCCGGACCTTACCTCAAATGCCTCAACAAAAAGCAAGCCCTAGCCGTGATCACACAGGCCCACGATGGGTCCTGCGGAAGCCAATCTGGAGGACGAGCCTTGGCCGTACGAATCAAAAGGCAAGGCTACTTTTGGCCAACAATGGCCACCGAATGCGAGTCCTTCTCCAACAAATGTGACAAATGCCAAAAGCATGCCCCGATTATCCACCAGGCATCAGAGAAACTCTCCTCTATCTCATCGCCATACCCATTCATGCGATGGGGAATGGACATCGTGGGACCCTTAGTCGCGTCCGGCAGAAAGAAAGCCACGCACATATTGGTAATGACGGACTACTTCACCAAATAGATTGAAGCAGAGTCGTACCAAAAAGTCAAAGACGTTCTTGTTAAGGAGTTCGTCTGGCGAAACATTGTTTACCGACACGGACTACCCCACGAGATCGTCACCGATAACGGTCCCCAGTTCATATCAAACGCCTTCAAGAAGTTCTGCAGAACGTGGAACATAAAGCTGACTTACTCAACGCCACGCTATCCCCACGGGAATGGGCTGGCGGAAGCGGCTAACAAGGCAATCATGAACAGCCTCAAGAAAAGACTCAATGAGTGCAAAACGAGCTGGAGCGACGAGCTCCCAGCCGTACTCTGGTCCTACCGGACTACCCCCCGCAAATCCACCGGCGAGACTCCCTTCTCGCTGGCTTACGGGATCGAGGCGGTAGTACCAGCCGAAATCCTCGTGTCAAGCATCCGCAAAGAAGAATGCCCACGACAAGAGGAACTTAACAACAAGATGATAACGGACGAGCTCGATCTCGTCGACGAAAGGAGGAACCTCGCACTAGCTCGAATCCAGAACTACCAACAAGCTGCGGCTCGCTACTACGATTCCAAGATCAAAACTCGAAGGTTTCAAGTAGGCGAGCTCGTCTTACGGAAAGTGTTCGACCATAAAAAGGAAGAACACGCTGGAAAGTTAGGAGCAAAGTGGGAAGGTCCTTACCAGGTCACCGACGTTGTGAAGGACGGGGTCTACCGACTCAAGTCGGTGGAAACCCAGAAACCTGAACTACGACCTTTGATAGGTCAAGAATTAATCCCTATACTAACTGCAAGTGCACAGTAATGTCAATGTAGTACTTAGGGTATCGAATCCACAGGGACTCCGGTCAACGATAGATTTAGAACAATCAAGTTAAAACTAGGAGAAAGCAATATGGGAAAGCAGTAAATCAAACAGCAGAAAAGTAATTCAAGTAGCAGGAGTGTGAGCAAGAAAGCGAAGGCGTTAAGTCTAGGGAGTCTCAGGAAATCAGGAACACAGGCAATCAATCAATCGGGATCTAATTAGGAACTGTCCTAGAACTCAAAACACAGATATAGAATTAACCAACTGTCGTTGCGAGAACTCTCTAAGTCTAAGTGTAGCTAAAGGACTTGTGATTAATGCATGCTTGCTTGTGATTAGCCATGAGAGTTGATGTTTAATGCTTGATTAGCATATGGTTAATGACATGAGAGTGTATTAACTTGGATTAGTGTTCTTAAGCTGAAGGATTAGCTTTTTAATGTTGTGTTTGACATCTTGATTCAATGCTTAGTTATTTAGATCAATTTCCTATACCCAAGAGCTTGATCTTTAATCATCCTTTTGAATTGTCTTGTTTGTTCTCTTTGCTTGCTTAGTGAATTTGGTTCCTCTTTTGTTTACTTATTTGATTAGTTTGATTGCAATTAGGATCGTAGTGTTACAAATTGAATGTTTATTGCTTGACTTTAAGGGTTTGGTGCATTCTCGATTGGTCCAATTCATTCCCAATTGGTTCGATACCTCTTACTACACGATAAGTAAGAGGAATTGATACCTCCAAGGACTACAAAAATTCCTGTTATCAATTTGGCGCCGTTGCCAATTTGGGAATTAAGATTGATCAATTAGATTTCTTTTCCTTTTTAGATCAAGTTTTTGGTTACTAATCTTGTTTCTTCGTCTTGCTTTGATGACAGGTGCATGAACCTACGCAGCAGAGGACCAACGAACTTAGTTGCACGGGTTACATACATCAAAGCACTTGAGAGACAATTAGCAAGGGAACGACGCGCACTTGAGAGGGTTGTTCACTTAGAGAGACTTGGGTCGGAACCAGTTGTAGAGGTTCAACAACAAGACTTTCCGGATATAGAGAGCCAGATATGGAGCATCACGCTCATCAGGATCAACAGGATCAACAGCAGGGCCACCAGGGCCACCAAGAGCAGCAGAACCTCCAGGGTGATGATGCTAGAGATGGACAGGGAAACAGGATCCCGGTTCATCCCGAGAGGCCATTTAGAGCCATTGGCGATGGAGATGCCCCAGATACAAACGCGAACCGCCAAGGGATTATTCCACCACCGGTAAACAACAATAACTTTGAGATCCGGGCCATCTTGATCAACATGGTGCAGAATAATCAGTTTCATGGACTTCCATCTGAAGATCCTTTGCAGTACTTGGATACATTTGATAAGATTTGTGCCACAACGAGGCTTAATGGTGTGACTGACGATGGTCTGAAGATGCGTATATACTTCTTCTCCTTGGTGGATATGGCTAAGGAATGGGAGAGCAATATCCCTCCGGGATCCATCACTACATGGGGAGAACTTAAGAAAGCGTTCTTAAAGAAGTTCTTCTCAGCTACTAGGACAGCCCGCTTCCGGAATGAGATGTCCGGCTTTGTTCAACGAAACAACGAGAGTTTCGAAGAAGCTTGGGAACGGTTCAATAGGCTCACCAACCAATGCCCACACCATGGTTTCACAAAGGAAACACTTCTAAGTAACCTCTACAGAGGAGTGCTTCCTAAAATGAGGGTGATGTTTGATTCCTCTAGTAATGGACACTTCCTAGGAAAGGGAGTTGATGAAGCCATGGAGCTAATCGAAAACCTTGCTGTCAGTGATGGAAACTACAATGAGGATTATGAGCGGACTAATAGAGGATCATCTTATACGTATGAGAAGTACGAGAAGGAAATCAGAGCTCTAAATGAAAAGATAGACAAGATGATATCATCAAGCCAAAAGCAAATCAGCTTTGTGGGCAACTATGATGATACACAACCCATCCTCTTTAGTGTAGAAGAAGATATGAAACAAGAGGAGATAAACTTCATTGCAGGGCAAGGAGGTTTCAACAAAGGTTTCAACCCAAACTATAGAAACCATTCTAACGTTTCTTATCGAAACCCGAATGTGGCAAACCCACAAGATCAAGTTTATCCCCAAGCTCAACCTCAAGGACAAGGACAACCTCAAGCTACTCAAGCAAAAGCTTATGTGCCCTTCAAAACTCAACAAGGGTTTGTCAATAAACCTCAGTTTCAAGGACAACAAAGCTATGCTCCAAAGCAACAATACCCTCCACCCGGTTTTGGACAGCAACAACCACAAGCCTCTTCTTCTTCCGATTTGGATAATGAACTCAAGGGAATGATGCAGTAACTAATTCAGGGACAAGCCTCAGGTGCTATGGAAGTTAGAGATTTGAAGAGTGAGTTGCAGAATTTGACATCAAGGGTGACAAACATGGAAAATAAGACTGCTTCAAGCTCTAGACAACAAGGAACCTTACCCGGAAAATCTGAGCAAAACCCCAAGGAGTATATCAACGCTATCACATTGAGAAGTGGTAAGGAGCTGAAACATCATCAAGTTCACAAGCCTAAGGTGATTCCTACACTCAAAGAGGACATTGAAGTTCAAGAAGGGGAGGAGAATTCTAAAAAATTTGCCCCTAACAAGGAAAATGATGGTGAGAGTGCCAAGAGGAAAGGAAAGGCTGTTCTTGAAGAGGTAGTGGAAGACACACTCAAGAATAAGGCTAGTGAGTTTGTTCCACCTCCCTATGAACCAAAGTTACCCTTTCCGGGTAGGTTCAAGAAGCAGCTCCTAGAGAGGTATAAAGCTCTTTTCGAGAAGCAGATGAAGAATGTAGAGCTCACGATGCCCTTGATAGATGCATTCATACTTGTTCCTCAATACAAAAAGTTCCTAAAGGATGCTATCAAGGAAAGGACCAAAGAGGTACAAGGAATGGTTATGCTTTCCCATGAGTGTAGTGCATTCATTCAAAGGAGTATTGTACCAAGGAAGCTTGAAGATCCGGGCAGTTTTACTCTACCATGTGCTATCGGTCCTTTTCGATTTGAGAGTTGCTTATGTGATCTTGGAGCAAGCGCAAGTTTGATGCCTTTCTCAGTAGCTAAAAGGCTAGACTTCTCCACCTACAAGGCTTGTAGAATCTCCTTGGTGCTAGCAGATAGATCAGAGGTACCCAATTGGTCTCCTAGAAGATCTTCCGGTGAAAATAGGAGGATTTGAAGTCCCGAAAGATTTTATTGTATTGGAGATGGATGAAGAACCAAAGGATCCTTTAATTCTTGGGAGGCCATTTCTTGCCACAGCTGGTGCAATCATAAATGTCAAGAGAGGAAAGATAGATCTCAACCTTGGTAAAGACATAGTGCTCAACTTTGACATCAACAAAGTAATGAAGAAGCCAACCATACAAGGGCAGATGTTCTATATAGAGACTATGGAGGAGTTAGCTGATGAACTCCTGGAAGAGTTGAACATGAGTGATCCCTTGGAAGTTGCTTTGACAAAAGACTGTGGGGAGTATGGATATCTTTGCGATGAGAGTTGGGCTTACATGAGAGCACTTGACTCGCACAAGCCTTTGTCATGAGAGGTTGAATACTTAGAGCTGGGATCAGATTCAGTGGTTAAGGAGCAAGAGGTTTTTTCTATGGGTATAGAGGCTGATGGCGCCAAGGGAGTTGAGCTGTGCAAGGAGCAGCTTGTAGCTGACGACTGGAGTGAGCTTAAGGCGCCAAAGGTTGAGTTAAAGCCCCTTTCGCGGGGACTTCGGTACGCATTTCGCGGCCCTAATTCTACTTATCCTGTCATTGTGAATGAGTTGCTAAGTGATGATGAGTTGATTACTTTAACTACTGAATTGAAAAAGTTTAGAAAAGCAATAGGTTATTCACTTGATGACATTAAGGGATTATCGCCTAGCTTATGCACTCATAGGATCCACCTCGAAAATGAATCCATGTAAATCCCAATCTCAAGGAAGTGGTTAAAAAGGAGATTCTTAAATTTCTTGATGCAGGGATAATCTACCCTATCTCGGACAGCACTTGGGTTTCACCCGTGCACTGTGTCCCGAAGAAAGGGGGGATTACGGTAGTTAAAAATGACAATAATGAATTGATTCCTACTAGGACTATCACCGGGCATAGGATGTGTATAGATTATAGAAAGCTAAATGCCGCATCTAGGAAGGATCATTTTACATTACCTTTTATAGATCAAATGCTTGAGCGCCTTGCTAACCATCCTTTTTATTGCTTTCTCGACGGATACAGTGGGTTCTTTCAGATCCCGATACATCCGAATGATCAGGAGGAAACGACCTTCACTTGTCCTTATTGTACCTTTGCTTATCGAAGGATGCCATTTGGCTTGTGCATTGCACCGGCTACCTTTCAGCGGTGCATGATGTCTATTTTCTCGGATCTTATCGAGGATATCGTAGAGGTTTTCATGGATGATTTCTCTGTGTATGGCTCTTCTTTCTCTTCCTGTTTGTTGAATTTGTGCAGGGTCTTAAAGAGATGTGAAGAGACGAACCTCGTGCTCAATTGGGAAAAATGCCACTTCATGGTAACAGAAGGGATTGTGTTGGGTCACAAGATTTCAGAGAATGGCATTGAAGTGGATAAGGCTAAGATAGAGGTGATGACGAGTCTTCAGCCGCCGAACTCAGTTAGAGGGATCCGAAGCTTCTTGGGTCATGCCAGGTTCTACAGACGGTTTATCAAGGACTTCTCTAAGATCGCTAGACCGCTCACTTGTCTTCTGTGTAAGGAAACCGACTTTGTGTTTGATGAGGAGTGTTTGACTGTGTTTCACCGGATTAAGGAAGCTTTGATTAGTGCTCCGATTGTCCAAGCTCCGGACTGGGAATTACCTTTCGAGATTATATGTGATGCGAGCGACTACGCAGTTGGAGCAGTCCTTGGACAAAGGAAAGACAAGAAACTCCATGTCATATACTATGCTAGTAGGACATTGGATGATGCTCAAGTGAGGTATACAACAATTGAGAAGGAGCTTCTAGTTGTGGTATTTGCCTTTGAGAAGTTCAGATCATACTTGGTCGGATCCAAGGTTGTGGTGTACACGGATCATGCTACGTTGAGATATCTAATTGCCAAGAAAGATGCCAAGCCAAGGCTTCTAAGATGGATCTTGCTGCTACAAGAGTTTAATTTGGAAATCAAGGATAAGAAAGGTATTGAGAATGGAGTGGCGGATCACTTGTCGAGGCTGAGAATTGAAGATGATGTTCCTCTAGATGACTATCTTCCAGAGGAACAACTCATGGCTGTCAAAGCAGTCAAGGAAGCTCATGACACAAATAGAAAGCTGAAAAAAGTTAGTTCGAGCCGTGGTATGCGGATATAGTGAACTACTTGGCAACCGGAAAGGAACCACCAAGTCTTGATAGCTACCAAAAGAAGAAGTTCTTTAGAGATGTCAATTGGTATTATTGGGACGAGCCTTACCTCTACACCTTGTGTAAGGATCAACTCTATAGAAGGTGCATAGCTGATGAAGAAGTAGGAGGTATTCTTCTACATTGTCATGAGTCAGTTTATGGTGGTCACTTTGCTACCTTCAAGACGGTTCAAAAAGCTCTACAAGCCGGGTTTTGGTGGCCTACAATGTTTAAAGATGCCCAAGGGTTCATCACTAAGTGTGACCCTTGTCAAAGAAAGGGGAACATCAACAAGAGGAATGAGATGCCTCAAAACCCAATTCTAGAAGTAGAAGTGTTCGATGTTTGGGGAATAGACTTCATGGGACCTTTTCCATCTTCTTATGGGAGCAACTACATCTTAGTGGCTGTGGATTATGTATCCAAATGGGTAGAGGCAGTGGCAAGCCCAACGAATGATGCAAAGGTAGTAATCAATCTGTTTAAGAGTACCATCTTTCCAAGGTTCGGGATACTGAGAGTGGTTATAAGTGATGGCGGCTCACATTTCATCAACAAGCTTTTTGAAATCCTCTTGAAGAAGTATGGAGTTAAGCATAAGGTAGAAACTCCATATCACCCTCAAACAAGCGCGAAAGTGGAAGTGTCCAACAGGCAAATCAAAGCCATCTTGGAGAAGACTGTGGGAGCTTCTAGAAAGGAGTCTAAGAAGCTAGATGATGCATTATGGGCATATAGGACGGCTTTCAAAACTCCCCTTGGAACCACTTCTTTCACTATGCTATACGGGAAATCATGCTATTTGCCAGTTGAGGTAGAATACAAGGCTCTGTGGGCCGTCAAGCTACTCAACTTCGACATCAAAACCGCCACAGAGAAGCGGCTGATTCAGCTAAACGAGCTCGATGAGATAAGGGCAGAAGCGTTTGAAAACTCAAAGATCTACAAAGAAAGAACGAATCTCTTCCACGACAAGCTCATCCTGGAGAAGGAGTTTAAAGAAGGAGATCTTGTGTTTCTCTTTAACTCCCGGTTGAAACTCTTTCCCGGGAAGCTCAAGTCTAGGTGGTCGGGACCGTTTAGAGTGAAGGAGGTGAAACCATATGGAGCGGTAGTTCTTTGGGGAAAGTCTGATGAAGAATTCACAGTCAATGGCCAAAGACTCAAACACTATTCAGCTTCAGAAGCCATAGAGGAAGGGAACTTCGATTCCACTCTATAGCCCTCCCTCAGCTTAAAATCTCGGTTTGAACAGTCGAGCTTACCGACTTTAAACAAAAGCGCACTTGGGAGACATTCCCATGTTTATCCTTGTAAATATTCTTTTATTTTGTCATTTGTGATGTTCTACTTGAGTGTTTTCAGGTCTTTAGGTTTTTCATGAGTCCAATGTGGTAAAAGCAAGCCAGGAAGCGATTTTGGTCTGATTTTCTCGTAGTCAGCCATGTGAACCGCGGTTTCACTAGCGGTTAGAAGGAAACCGCTGTATGCCTAGCGACCTGGCCAGCGACCCCGTTGTAACCGCGGGACGTTTCTCTCTCACGCAATGTAAAATTGCGAGCCGACCGCGGTACAACTCGCGGCTACAACGAAAACCGCGAGCTCCTTTGTTCTTCTCCAAGCCGAATTGCCGAGTTGATCGCGGCTCAGTCAGCGGTTAAATGATGACCGCTGAGATAACCAGCGGTTCGTCCCGCGGTTCAACCAAAACCGCCGTAAACCCAGAAATCGCGACGCGAGCTTCGACCTTCCCGAGCAAAATTTGTGAGCCAGCCACGGGTATCCTAGCGGGCTCGATGAAACCGCGAGCCAAAAGGGTAAGGGACCACGCCGTAAAGCCGTGTCGCCCGCGGTTCGACCAGCGGCTCCTCCAAAACCGCGGGTCTTCGCAGGTAAGTTTCCCTCTTCTCTCAAATCAATTTTTCAAACCATTTTAAACCGGCTTTGACCGAAATTCGGTCTAATTTTGAATTTTAAATCGATTTGACCAGGGTGGGTCCCGCCGTTTCCCTAGTTTTCTCCTCCAAGTCATGCCTGTCTCTCTCTTCCCTGCATCCCCTGCGATTTCAAAGGAAAAAAAATCAGTTTCTCATTCAAGTTTCAAACTCACTTATCTCCCTCAATTCTCAACCGAAATTCGCGTTTTCTAGCTCTAAATTCAGGGTTTTCTTAGCTCTATCACTTGAAATGACTCTCTACCATCACCTCTCATCAACAAACCAAGGTATACTTCCTCTCTTTCAATTTCGAAATTGTTCAAAATTTTCAGATTTTGGAAACTCGAAATTGTGACTTTTTGTTTGATGATTATGGTTAGAAACCTTTGCTAGACTGATTCTAGACGAAAACCCAACTCACGTTCACTTGAATTGAAACTTTTTGGAATTAGGGTTCTTGAGGTTTATGAATTTCAAAATTTTGGGGGAAAGTTGATTTGATTGTTTCAAATGGCGCATTTGGTTGCTAAATAGTTATGTTTGTGAGACTACTCAATTTGGTATAGTTTTGTTTCATTAAATTTTTCAAAATGCACTTAAAGAGCCTTTGTCTTGAGAAAGTGAGCTAACTTGTGAATTGGACTTCAATTTGAAATTGCTTGTGCGTTGAAAGCTTGAATGAGGATTGTTTGAAGTGAAACAGCTTGTATGATCATCTAAGTTGCAAGAATTTGCTTCATGAGCTAGTTGTTGGAGGACTTAAGCTTGAAGTTTAAGATGTTGTCCTATGTCTTGTGTTTATGTTTTGATCTATGCCATTGCTTGTTATGATATGTGTGATGAAGAGTTGAACTTTGAACTAATGCACATCCAAGCTTTGTTGTTTTGTAGGATCACAATGGGTAGAACTAGAGGATCACAACGCGCCAGTGCAAAAGATAAAGGAAAGGGAAAGGTTGCTGATGCACCGGCTCAGAAACAAAGTCAGACAAGGGCATGGTACAAGCACCGGTGCAAGGGTCGGGTCAAGGATAAAAGCCACTCTCCCGAGAGATAGGTGCAAGCTTCCATCGTACTCCTTTCTCTACGAGCACCTAAAGAATATGATGTGGCTCTCAACAAAGTTCGGGGACCCGGTGACACTTACGAAGCTAGGAATCCTTGAGGATGTGGGCAACATACTTGAGAACATGGAAATAGAAGGCTTCATTAGAATGGCCCATCCTACTCACAAGGATGTGGCGATCCAATTCCTTGCTTCCCTCCAAGTCACCTTTCTGGGGAACGAACCGACGGAGGAAGATGGTCACGGGTATATAATATATATGATCGAAGAGGAGGACTACAAGACATCGTTTAAGTATCTAGCGGAAATCTTCGGTTTCAGCGATGGAATGCACTCGGCAGCCTCTTCATGTGCCATGCTAGCACATGAGGCTTGGATTTACATTGGCACGGGCATGTGGAGGAGCGGACATAGCAAGAACACACACATCCGACATCCGGCAGTCCGCTATGCTCATCAGGTCCTAGCGCACATGATGTACGCCAGAAAAGACATGGGAGGACCGACTGAAGAAGAGATGAGATTAATAGTTTGGGGATTGAGGACTTATTGCGACTTTTCCAGTATGCAGGTTGGTCACATTGACTACCTCCAGAACTCAGGTACCGCGGGGCTCTTTGCACGCCGCCTTCTCCATTACAGGCAGTGGGCCTGGAAGACTACGGACAAAAACCCTGCGATGCGGATTGGTGGTCTAATTACGCCTATACTGCTACAGAAGGGCATTGACTGTGGACCGGTGACTTGTGGGTTCGAACTGATTGATATACCTCACCTGAAGTTAGCCCGCTACTTGTCTGAAAAGTTGCACCAGCGATACGCATACATCTTCTGCGTCAACATTGAGGAGAAGGCAAATGTCTTTCTACCGAACACCGCTATCACCTCCCTCTCTAATCCGGACAACCTCAGGTTCTATGTAAACCCATCCCTCTTTGTCACCGCGACTGACGAGCTGATGGAACACATCAGCAGGGCTAAGAGGAGGAGAGAAATGCCTTCCCAAGCAGAGTTAGATGAGGAGATGTTAGATGCAATGGAGGCTGCGGAATCTCCTGAGCGTCTCTATGTGAGTACGAGGTATCACTTCCAGTCCTATGGGGAACCTCTTCCACCGGGCCCAGTATGTGATGCCCACACTCATATAAGAGTACTTCAATGTTGGAAAAAGTTCCAAGATCGAGTGAACATGAAGGTGATCAAGAGTTGCAAGGAAATGAAGAAGGGATATGAGGAGCTGAAGAAGGGGTATGAGCATATGAAGAACGGATGCAAGGAGATGCAGAGACAGCTGAAGTCCCTCACGGATAAGTTTGGTTGTGCATCTTCCTCCGCGATAGATGCCTCAGCAGGCCAGCCCATGCCTATGCCCATGCCAATGTACGACTTTGATGCACCTCCTGTGGAAAGGAGACACTTTTATCATAAAGAGGGTGAATCAGGCTCAGCTACCCGCAATCGTCGCCGAGCTTCTATCAGTGGTCCGCGGTACAGTGCTCGCTACTTACCTGAGCTGCCTGAACCAACTTCCAGTAACGAATCTCCATCACTCTCCACTCCTCCATCTTGGGATCCATCACCCGAGTCTCCCACTTTCTAAGGTACTACCTCCACACCTTTTTGTAAATATTTGCATTTAGTTTTCCTTTTTCCTTTTTGTTTGGTCTCTTTCTCGAACTTGTTTTCACACCGAGTCGGTGTGAAGTAAGTTTGGGGGAGAGGCTAGTTGCTAATCATGTTTTCTTTGCTCTTATTTTCGATTTTTCCATCTTGAGTCTCATGCATATCACTTAAGGCATAGAAAATCCAAAAAAAATGAAAGAATTCAAAAAATCTTCAAAAAAAAAGCATTTAGTGTAATAGCATCGTAGGATCGAGTCTAGTTGCATCATATAGGATGTTCTTGCATAGGGAGCAATGATTTAATTTCCTCGTAAGGTTTAACCGAGTAAAACTTATTTCATACGCTAGCTTTATGCTAGATAGATCACACTAAGGTTGTAACCCGAGAAATGCTTGAAAGCTAGAACGAACCCTACTTGGATAGCTTGCTTTGAACCTTGATTCGATGCTGAAACTTGTTGTGAATTGATGCTAGCTCTATTTAAAGTGAGAACCTTAACTTGAGTTGCAATTATCTTGCTCCTTCTTAGTGTTTTAAACTCATGAATACCTCCAAAATATTCAAGCATTCTTTTCCCTTTTTACCGCACTTGCTTGCTTGAATAGCTTCCTCGCCCTTAACCACCTTTCTTTCCGCCCATAAACACTCTTTTGAGAGGTAGGCCTCTTGGAATGAGCTAAGTAAATGGTGTTGAGTTTGAGGCGACTAGTTGAAAATTTCCATGTAGACGCAAGCTTGACCACCTTTAGCTTGCACTAGGCTAAGATTGAAGTTTGGGGAAAGGGTTTTGAAAGGGAAAGAACAAAAGGGAATTTGATTGGGATCTTATGTTTGTTAGCAAAAGTGTTTTGAAAGAAAAGCTCTTAAGTGTTTCAAAAGAAAAAGTGCCTCAAGTTTTGAAATGAAAAGAAGCCAAAGTGCTCAACTTAAAAGAAAGAAAAGAAAGTTTATGAAAAGAGGCCATTGCTAAAGAAAGAAGTATTTGAGCTAAGTTTAAAGAAAAGAATTGCCACTGTTTTGAAAGATTTCGAAAGATCCTAGGGAGTGTTCTTGGGAAGTCTTTTGGTTGAGAAAGAGGGATGAGGCAAAAATAGCCTTGACAAAGGGTAGACTCAAACTAGGTGGGCTAGAGTAAGAGTAGAAGTCATTGGGAAATGGGTAGGCGGAAATCGATTCTAGTATGCACCAATTGCTTCTATACTCTTAGCCTTTTACTATGAGCTCATTCATTTCTTCTTGAGAGAACCTAAATGCATATGGAGAAACCCCTCTTATTGATTGAGATCATCTTTATCTCAAAACCTTAACCCTTGCCAAATGAGTTTGAACACTTTGTTGTGAGTAAGATCCACTTGAAATGTTTAATCAATGTCAAAGAGCTAGTTGATTTGAATGCTTGTGTAGGTTGAGGATTAAGCTAAAAGTATTGTCTTGATGAGTATGTATATATCCTTGGAGTAGGTTTTTCTCGGTTGCACCTTAGTTGTATAGACTTGAAATGAAGTTTGAAACTTGATTAAACCTTTGGATATGAGCTCCCACCTTCAAACCTTTTTCCCCAACTTATTTTGATTGTCTTATGCTTGCTTGTGGACAAGCAAGATTCAAGTTTGGGGGAATTGATGTACTTGTGTTTTCATGCATTTAGAGCATTGTTTAGATCATGTTTCGGGTTCATTTAACTCTCTTTCGTTTCATTTCTTTGTTCTTTGTAGCGTTTATAGATAGTTGCATCTAGGTTCATGTTTTAGCGTGTTTAGGAGCATTTTGCACTTGTTTTCGTTCTTTTCAGGTGTTGGATGACCTCTAGGGTGGGTTGAGAGTACTTGGAGCTGGATGAAGAGGAGAAACATGAAGAAATGGCGTGTTGAAGGAGACCAGCGGTCTGGCCAGCGGCAACAACAATACCGCGAGCACCTGGAGGAAGTTGCGCCAACTTGCCGTGTGCACCGCGGACGAGCCAGCGGTGTGATCCATGACCGCGGGCTTCTCCAGACCAAAGAAGAAGAGATCCGAGCGAAGATACCGGCTTGGGAGCGGTTCGGCTTGCGGGTTGGCTGAGATCGCGGGGGAGCTTCAGCGGTTGAGCCACCGACCTGGACAAAACCGCGGGGACCAGCTTGAGTCGTCGACGATTCCCGAGCCAATGTTGCGACTCCACAGCGGTTGGGCCAGCGGTTATACCGAAACCGCTGGCGACGAAATTTCTGTTGACTTTTCTGCTTTGACCAGACCTGTTATTGGGTTGGCCCAGTTATGTTGGGTCGACCCAGCTCGTGTTTTGGGACCTTTAAATAGATTTTTGGGTCAAAAACCCTAAATCTATCTCTTTTTCTTTGAAAAAACTTGTAAACATCTAATCTCTCTTTTGGATCTTTGCTATTTTAGTGAAAGTTTGTTAATTTCTTCTTCTAATCTTTCTATCTTTCTCTAATCTTGATGATTAACACTATCTCTATGGGTTTTGTTGATCACATCATGATTAGTGAGTAGTCTCCTTTTGAGCTTTTGGGTTAGGAAGATTTGGGTGATTAGGGGTTGAATCTTGATGTCTAGGGCTTAGATTTGATTGATCCTTTCTCATTAAATGTTCTTAATGCTAGATTAGGCTTAGTTATCCTTGATCTAGAGCTTTGGGATTTTATTGCACATAAGGTGTTCGATGAAATGCTAGCTTTGATTTAATGAGAGCTTTACATTCTTAACCAATGACAATTGATGTTTAAGGTGTTTAGTAGCTAAAGGGCTTGTGATTAATGCATGCTTGCTTGTGATTAGCCAATGAGAGTTGATGTTTAATACTTGATTAGCATAGGGTTAATGACATGAGAGTGTATTAACTTGGATTAGTGTTCCTAAGCTGAAGGATTAGCTTTTTAATGTTGTGTTTGACATCTTGATTCAATGCTTAGTTACTTAGATCAATTTCCTATACCCAAGAGCTTGATCTTTAATCATCCTTTTGAATTGTCTTGTTTGTTCTCTTTGCTTGCTTATTGAATATGGTTCCTCTTTTGTTTACTTATTTGATTAGTTTGATTGCAATTAGGATCGTAGTGTTACAAATTGAATGTTTATTGCTTGACTTTAAGGGTTTGGTGCATTCTCAATTGGTCCAATTCATTCCCAATTGGTTCGATACCTCTTACTACACGATAAGTAAAAGGAATTGATACCTCCAAGGACTACAAAAATTCATGTTATCAATGACGAGCTGACCGACCAATAATCAAACAAGAACATGATCAATCGAACCCATGCATGCCAAATGAGAAGAGTTTGTCACAATACGAATGCTAGAGATGGTCCGGTTTGAGTCAATGGCTTGAACCAAACCATACTTGACTTCGTTTACCTCGTTTCCATGATACAAAGCTTTTCAACCCGTACCGCTTCCACGAGTTGTGTTTTGTTCGGACTAAACCGAGATTCAGGGAATAACTCCGTTTTTATTTCTTTTAAATCTTTTAATCTTTAATCTAATTTAAGAGTATGTTACAAAATTAATTTATGGAGATCTTCCAATCCGAAACCGAAATAGGAACATGAAATCGAGTTGAAAATAACCCGCAGCCAAATGCAAATCCGAGACTACTCCGAGTGTCCTACGCATCCACCGAGCTATGCTGATTACGTGCTACCAAAACGTAATGAGTTCCACAACACACAAGCATTCAAATAACAAAACATATCAACAACGAAGGAAACCGAGAACACTGCAGCACATGCCCTCGATAAGCCTCGATCTACACTATACGTATCTCAAATACAATATCCACACCATGGGCCCTAAACGTGAACTCGGTAACTTCCACGGGAGCACTTAGCTAGCCCATGGTAACTAAAACCTCCCACGAATCCTAAACTAAAACATGAAGTCCTACGACTTAGATGCCGTTCTCTGTCCATCGATACTCGGTGACTCGGGCTACCCCTGGATAACCAAAACTTCCATGCAGTCTTCCCCTAGGACGCGTCCCCATATTCTATGTACCACACACCTACCGACGTCACTCTGTGGGTTAACACCATAACCAGAATCACCACCCGTAGGCACGTGAACCGATCAAGTAACTACCTGAGGACCCAATCGGGTTGGAAGTACCGGAATGCAATCACTAGACTTGCATAATCTAACACATCCTATAGAGTCCTAATAACAGTAATGTAAACAAGCAGACTCACTGAGACTCTATCACGCAAGATCGACAAGGTTAATTAGAAACACTATCTCAATCATCATACCCAGTCTATCCTGCAAGTCATACCACCATTCATCAACGCAACCTGACCTATCGGGTCCCGCATCAGAATAGGTATCGATACACAGACTTACCGGTCGCATACCAGAGTAAGTATCTACCAAAACAGTCTACTCAGCCTAACAGCGAAGTAGATAAAGAATCAAGCAATCGACAATCTACTCGGCCCAACATCGGAGTAGATAACAATCACACAATCAATCACATCACCAATCAGATAATTACTTATGTTTAATTAATCTTTTTAGCTTAAACTCTAATTCATTTAAATCTTAGTTCCTTAGTTTTCATTATTCAATTATTTCACCGCTAGATTGGAGTTAGTAAACTTACTAACTCCTTAGACGGTTTAACCCCAAATTATATCTTTTAAATTCCTATTTCAATAGTTCTATATTTAATTACCCCAAGTCCGTCAGATTGAAATTAGTAAACTTACTAATCTCCTAACGTCCCAATAATTCATAATTAATTACTTAACACAACCCGATTATCATATTCTAGGTGTTTTATGTATTTTAATCCGTATTTTAATTTAACTCCTAATTTACAGAGTATAGATGCATATATTCCCTAGCATGCCATTCTATATGTATGCATCACCCAATCAAGTAATCAATAATACTCAATCAACCAATGAGTGATAGCTATATGCAATATATATGTCCTATCACTTTTGTTTGATTCCCGAGTTATTTAATCAACATAGCAGTTCTATCATTTTTCAGTAATGGGTATACAATCCTACAATTCTATAGTTTAGCCAACTCACAGTGATAACGTGGTGACGGATGGATAGATTGATGGAACCACGAGACCTGACACGAACCCGACACTAACTTGAACATTCCCCGAACCGTTGACCTGATTTGGCCCAAAATTGACCCTGGTTCTTCCGCTCGTTCCTCCACACGAACCTCCGGACCGAACTTACAACCATGAACCGTACTATAACCCACCTATAACGGAAGAAAAAGTTGGTATGTGGGATGAGCGTTAAAAATCTCCGCTTAGGAAATATTTTGCCATTCCTCCGTCACCATCCCATCTCTTAATCCGCACATAAATCTCTCTCTCTCTCTCTCTCTCTCTCTCTCTCTCTCTCTCTCTCTCTCTCTCTCTCTCTCTCTCTCTCTATGACTTCTTTTTATTCTTCCTCCGGCTCCTCCTTCTCTTCTCCATTTTTACTCTCTTCTCTCTGTCTTCTTTACTCCTTTGAGTTTTTGGTGTGAGGAAAATGGATGGGGGAAGGCATCATTTTATAGTGAAAATGAGATGATCTCCACCCTCCGTTTGTCTCACCTCTCTTCTCCATCCTGCTCCACGACTTTACAAAAATATTAGGCCAAAAACATTGCATTTCATCACTTACGTTGCACCTGTAGCCCCATTCTAGAAGCCTCATGGATGGTTGCCAACATAACATTGGTTTAGTGAACCTAATTTTACAAACAATGCATATATTTCTTTCTTGCAAGATTTAGTGGCCCATGCTCATTATTGGGATTGTATTATGTCCAAAACAACTTCATTTCTTATCCCAAACCATCATGATCCAAGCCCAAGGACCCATGATTTTATTTTGAGTTTTTAGCCCGTAATTACCCCTTAATGGTCTAAAAATTATAACTTAATCTAGGAATCAAATCTTGCTAGATCCTATAACACATAAATAATTTATTATAGCTATGGTCAAAGTTTCATAATTTTTGGAGCACTTTAGAGACGTTTCCGTCTTTTTCGGTTTTTTCGGTTTCCATTCCCGACAGCCCGTAAAGCCTCTAAAATTCTTATTTCAGCGCTCTCTGTCTTCTAAGAAATATTTTTTAAATAAAAATATTACTTAGCCCGCCAAATCTTCCTGTCTTCACTTTTGGTGAATTTACCAAAATACACCCGAGCTTCCAAATTTACCAAAGTGACATCCGATGACTTTCCGTTGACTTGTATCTGCCCGTTGATGTTATCTTGAGACAGGGTATTACAAGTTCAATCGAAAGCTTGCTACACTCTTAGTTCTTGATGCGGTCATCAAAACCATACTAGAACAGGCGCTCGCTAACTCAAGCACTACGTCAGTCACTACGTCAGTCATCACGCTGACTAACTCAACCACTACGTCAGTCAGCGCAACCAGACCCGATGGAGACCAACAGTCAGAAAATGAAGCACTCCGGCCAATCCAGGAGGAACCAATCAACAAATCCAATTGTTCTGGATTCCCAACTCATCAGAGGACCAAGGAGAATTGGATTCGAACCAAAAGGAGTAATGGTTTGAAAGATATTCAACTTCCAAATCAGGAGATGCTACACTTGCCTTATTTGGAAGATTATGAGTTTATATGTTGCCAAACTCGAACTTGGCGACCAGGAGACTTATTACTACTCCTAGAAGCACTCTACAACACCTTAAGAAGCACCAGCACACACAGGATCAGGCGGATCCTATTGGAACATAAACCAACTCAACCGAAGCTATTTATGGAAGCTATGAAGACCAATTGGTTTGCCACCTCTCAAACCAAGATTTGGCGACCAGGAGACATTTACCACAAGGCCAAGAATATAGAAGATGTCCACAACTCATCCAGAATGCTCAGAATCAATTGGAGGCTCAGCTTGTTCAACTTTCCTTATTCTGACACAAGCACATTCAAGGAGAAGATCATCCAACGGCTCCTTTCCAAGAATGAGAGCTGCGAATTCTTTGCCTGTCAAGATGTTCCAGAGATTCTAACTTATCCCCTAAAGCCATCCAGATACAAAGAAAGCATCCAAGCCATTGAAGCCTTGCCATATTCAGCCTAACGGCTAGTTTTTCATTAAGTTCGATTTCTTTCTTGTTCAAGGTCAATATGACCGTTTGTAAAGAGCCTATAAAGGCATAGTTTAGCTCATTGTATTATTTACCTTTCAACCTTCAATCAAAGTATTATTCAGTTTCTTCAAAGAGTGTTCTTTGTTAAGATCTTTTGTCTTAGGATTCTTTTGAGTGATTCAATTGTCTCCGAAGATTATTGGATTAGGATTGCTTGTGTGACTCAAGCAGAACTAGTTCACCACCGATTGAGAGAGTCAGTCAACACCCACCGGTTGAGAGAGTCAATCATTTCATTCATCCATTCCATCCATCTCGGTCAAGTAAGAGAGCTTTTAAGCCAGTGCTTGTCCTCCATCAATCCATCGCTCAAGCTTCCGCTCCGGGGCTACATCATCTGGTATCAGAGCCGAAAGGTTCCTAATCAGGTGTTATCTATCCTTACCTTTCGGTTTTCATTTCATTTAGATTCATAGTTTTCTGTTTTGTTTTGCATCTTAAATCAAAAAAAAAAAAGTTTGTTTTGTGTTCTTTTGTTTTAAGTTCATTACTTGCATTCATATTTTTTTTGTTTTCAAACTCAAAACCAAAAAGAAAAAGTGTCAAAGTCCCTTTTGTTTCTGTTCTTCATTTGTTTCGTTTTTCAAAAAAAAAAAAAAAAAAAAGGAAAAGTATCAAGTTTTTCTGTTGATTTTTATTCATTGTGTTTTTAGTTGTTTCCAAAAAGTTAAAAAAAAAAGAAGTTTTTTGTTTTGATTCGATTTCTTAAACCCAAAAACCAAAAAAAAAAAAAAGTGTTATTTCCTTTTGTTTTCCAAAGAGATTTCGAAATTTTGGCAAAGGCTCCTCTTGAATTTGCAAAGATTTTGTTTTCCATATTTTTAACTTACCAAAACCGTGTGAAACAAGTAAATAAGGAAAGGACCATATTTGCTTCCAAAACCAAAAGTCCTTCTTGTTTTCGAAAAGTTTTGAATATCCTAAACCGGTTTTCAAACCCCTAAAGCCTATTTCAAAACCTGTGAGTTATCTGATTTAAACCAGGGGAAAGAAGTCTTAGTTGATTTACTAAACCGTGCTTGACATAGTTTTATACTTAAGTGTTTCAAGAACATATTGATACACTTTGAGCTTATTGTTTCAGGTACTGAATCAGTGACATGGAGGATCGTGACGACTCAGTAGCAGACATGTATGGAGAGTACCACCCACCTAGGCACAAGAGTGCATTCAAAAACCATGGAGTTACTTCATACCATGTACTAGCTCAACGTCAGCTCACTGATACAAGGAAAGCTACAGCCCAACAAGCAAGCACAAGACAACCAACCACCGGAACAAGAGGTTCCCTAATCTTCTCAGGAACTAGCAAAGATCCTGAAGTATACTTCAAGTGGGAAAGCAACATGGAGCAGTGGTTACAAGTTAACAAAGTTCCAAAGGAAAGGAGGCTAGTACAAGCTGTCTCAGCCTTCACAGAAAAGGCTTATGAATGGTGGTTAAAGGAGAGCACACCAACCATCCTTAAGAAGCCAATACTGGATTGGAGAGATCTCAAGTCCAGGATGAAAAAGGAATTTGTGGAGAAGCTTCAAACCACAACCAAGAGAGTGAAGATTGCATCCGAAGCACAAGCTGCTCCTAAGCCCAAGTATGTTTGCTATCCAGAAGCTAAGAAGACTCTTCAAGCCAAGCAGGATCAGCAATGGCAGGAGATCATGGAGATTTTGTACCCAAAGAAGCAAGAGCATAAGCACAGCCGCAAAGCTTCACCCAATGCAACCGGACCTAGCTTTGATGCCTCACTCAAGTTTCAAGACACGCCAACACAAGGTAAGTGTTCTAACCTTATAAATTCCAAAGAGCCAACATGTTATAGGTGCCATAGAAGAGGGCATTTTGCTACAAATTGTCCATCTAGGAAGTTGTTCAAAGAAATAACATCAGAGTTGAAATTGGAAGTAACTGACACAAATGATAACTTTGTGCAATCTGATAATTTAATTTCCAATTCAAGACTCATGCACTTGTCTTTGCCCAAGGATTTTGAATCAGGAACAAGATCAGAAGAAGAGCATGGAGGTCAGAGTACACTACCAAACCTGATTTGTTCAAAGGAGAATGAAAAAGTCAAGTGGACCGATGCACCAACATCACAACCTGATCAAGTGATGCTACCAGCATCCATAGATGTCACACACCAGACTACATCCCATAGTGACTGCCCTAAGAGAGCTATGGCCATCTCTAGAGTAAAGGAGAGTCGCAGCCAAGTAGCCCAAGAGCACACAAGTCAAAAGGACAAAAACCGTGAGGTGCAAGCAAACAAGGTGAATTCTGAACTTAGAGTGAATAAACTTGTTTTTCCAACCACTGTTATGATGCACTTGTGTCTGGACCAAAAGGTTCGTAAAAGTTTAGGTGTTAAAGAAGAAGTGGAGCAACACCAATGTCATGAGCTACAAGCTAGTGAAGGACAAGAGTACATTCAAGGTACCATCATGACTGATGCACCAAGACATGAACAAGGCAAGGTGAGTAATTGTCTTACTGAAACAGTTTATAATGATTCCAAGGATATAATAATGCATTTGTCTTGTCCAAGAGAACTTGAGAAAGATATAGGTCATGAAGTCAAGTTTCGGACAGAACCATCAACACAAAGGAATCAAGATGAGAAAGATCAGGGAGCTTCAACCAATGATGGACTAGAGCATAAAACCTCTAGTAGTACATGCACCAGGAGAGATGCGACTCTGAACCAGCTAGTCACATCCATAATGGTAAGCTCCAATCTTGTGAAACCTGTTTTTAAAGTCTCAAACTTAGATATAATTCACTTGCGCTTTCCCTTAAGAGTTGACTTAGGTACAGGTCTGATAAAGATCAAGAAGCCAAGGGAAGAAGGAGTCTTGAAAGAGAGACCAAAACCGAACCATGTTTCCACACATGAGCCACACGCAAGCCAAAGGCTTGAATTATATCATGCTTCAACCAAACATGAGGTTGTCTCTGAACTTAAAGTGTCTAACTCTAACTCTCATGCTACTGGTATAATGCACTTGTCCCTAGATTCAAGTGATGAGGCAGGTAGAGCTAAGAGTGTTGAGACCAAAGGAGGAATCAAGGAGAAACCACCAGATCCAACATTCAGACATCTTACCATGATATCCAAGCTGAATCAAAACACTAAAGGTGTGCATCAGGTAAGTAATTCTTATAATCAGTTTGTTCTTGATAACTCACTGAACTTGTCAGATGAGGAATCAATGTTCTGTCCACGAGAAGATCAAAGGCATTTTGTCATAAGTATTTTGAGAGCAAGTTTATCTCTTCATAAGAAGCCCATAATACACTTGTCTCTTTGCCAAAGTGTTGAGGATATTTCAGGTCTTAAGGAGAGCAGGAGAAAGATAAGCGAAGGAGATGTCACACCAGCTCAAAGAATAGGAGCATTGCTGTCCTATTTACTCAAGGAAGAGCCACCGGATGCTCCACAACTCAACCGGAATCAAAATGATTCCCAAGGTAATCTTCTAAACCCTCCTTCACTTCACTGGACTAACTTGACTTATCTATGTGCAGGTTATCAAGTTTTGAGGTCAAAACTTCTTGAAGAGAGAGGGTATGATGCGGTCATCAAAACCATACTAGAACAGGCGCTCGCTAACTCAAGCACTACGTCAGTCACTACGTCAGTCATCACGCTGACTAACTCAACCACTACGTCAGTCAGCGCAACCAGACCCGATGGAGACCAACAGTCAGAAAATGAAGCACTCCGGCCAATCCAGGAGGAACCAATCAACAAATCCAATTGTTCTGGATTCCCAACTCATCAGAGGACCAAGGAGAATTGGATTCGAACCAAAAGGAGTAATGGTTTGAAAGATATTCAACTTCCAAATCAGGAGATGCTACACTTGCCTTATTTGGAAGATTATGAGTTTATATGTTGCCAAACTCGAACTTGGCGACCAGGAGACTTATTACTACTCCTAGAAGCACTCTACAACACCTTAAGAAGCACCAGCACACACAGGATCAGGCGGATCCTATTGGAACATAAACCAACTCAACCGAAGCTATTTATGGAAGCTATGAAGACCAATTGGTTTGCCACCTCTCAAACCAAGATTTGGCGACCAGGAGACATTTACCACAAGGCCAAGAATATAGAAGATGTCCACAACTCATCCAGAATGCTCAGAATCAATTGGAGGCTCAGCTTGTTCAACTTTCCTTATTCTGACACAAGCACATTCAAGGAGAAGATCATCCAACGGCTCCTTTCCAAGAATGAGAGCTGCGAATTCTTTGCCTGTCAAGATGTTCCAGAGATTCTAACTTATCCCCTAAAGCCATCCAGATACAAAGAAAGCATCCAAGCCATTGAAGCCTTGCCATATTCAGCCTAACGGCTAGTTTTTCATTAAGTTCGATTTCTTTCTTGTTCAAGGTCAATATGACCGTTTGTAAAGAGCCTATAAAGGCATAGTTTAGCTCATTGTATTATTTACCTTTCAACCTTCAATCAAAGTATTATTCAGTTTCTTCAAAGAGTGTTCTTTGTTAAGATCTTTTGTCTTAGGATTCTTTTGAGTGATTCAATTGTCTCCGAAGATTATTGGATTAGGATTGCTTGTGTGACTCAAGCAGAACTAGTTCACCACCGATTGAGAGAGTCAGTCAACACCCACCGGTTGAGAGAGTCAATCATTTCATTCATCCATTCCATCCATCTCGGTCAAGTAAGAGAGCTTTTAAGCCAGTGCTTGTCCTCCATCAATCCATCGCTCAAGCTTCCGCTCCGGGGCTACATCAGTTCTGGTATCCAAGTTTCTGTAAACCAAAGAACTCCGAGAAATCCCAGGTGTTTGGTCAACCTTAAACCAATGTCTTCCATATGAGGACACGAGTGTGGAACTATCAAGGGGTGGGGATTACCCTTACAATTCGACACCTTAAGGAAATACTTTTTAATATATCCCAGAGGTAATATTCCTCAATGAGACCAAAAATGGAAGAGATTATATGGAAAGAATATGCCATCACATGTGATTTTTTTATATTAGCACAATTGAGGCAGAGGGCATTGGAGAAGGTTTGGCACTGATGTGGAAACAAGAAGTACAAGTAAATATCCTCACAAAGTGCTCAAGATTCATATATTCATAGATTCATAGGTTCAATGGCAAGGAAAGTATTTTTATCTAACATGAGTTTATGGTGACCCTGTTCAAAGTCAGAGAAGAAGTAAGGTTTGAGAGCAGGGTCAAGAATAGGGGTTGGAATAAATGGTCCATGGATTCTCCTGGGAGATTTTAATGAAATCCTAAGTAATGAGGAGAAGGGGGGGTGGATATTTAAGAGCATAAAGAACATTTCTACCTTTCAGGACTTTTCTCCAATCGTTAGGTTTGATGGAGCTGCCACCCAAAGGAAACGACCTCTCCTGGTTTGGATACAAAGGAGACGGCATTATGCATTGCAATCTGGATAGAGTGGTGGTTAACTCCGATTATTTCATCTCTAATTCGGATGCAGTTAATCATTACCTTCCACACATTGGCTCCGATCACAGTCCTATTGTATCCTGCTTTGAAGGTGGTGGTCCAAAACGTAAGAGTCTTTTAAGATATGACAAACGCTAGCACCTTAAGCCCGTATTTTCAAAGGCTGTAATTGATAGATGGAATTCATCTCATGAAGATATGGATGAGAATACCCCGGTCGACAAGATTCAAAAATGTAGAGCTGAAATTGCGCAATGGAAGAAACGCTCGAAGCCTAATTCCAAAATCAGGATCCAGAAACTGAAAAAGAATATAGATGATATATCGCATCAAGACAATGTCGACAGATATGTGATAGGTCTCGAGTTTTACCCTATACTAACTGCAAGTGCACAGTATATCAATTGTAGTACTTAGGGATCGAATCCACGAGGACTCTAGGCAACGATAAAATCAAGAACTTAAAGAGATTAAAACTAGGAGAAAACAAGAAGAAAATTGTATTGATTTAATTAAAAAGCAAGCGAGAAAGTAAACAGTAGCAGGTTGTTGTTGTGGCAATAAACTAAGTGCGCTAAGTCTAGGGCGTTCTCAGGAAATCAGACAAGCAGATAAATCAATCAGTCAGGATCTAATTAAACACAGTTCTAGAACTCAAAACACAGATATAGAATTAACCAAATTTCTTTGCGAGAATTCTCTAAGTCTAAGTGCAGTAATCCAAATTCCTTTGCAATTACTAACAGATTAAACCAGCTTTAAATCCAAGTTTGATATGTTCACAATCTAATTAAACTAAATTCCTTTGCGAGTAATTAAATTGCTCAACCTAAATAGTTCAGATTCTAAACCACACTGTCGTGTCGTATTTAGCAACCTAAGATCTAGATTCTAATTGATCAGGTTAGAACTAGCATTTAACACAATTTAGTTTGAAGAACATCTATTGATGTGAATTCTTAACTGAATTAATTATATCTAGCAAGTCATGAAATCCCTATGAGAAACCCTAAACCTAACTATGAGACTACTCAGACATAGATAATGTAAACATAATCAATGAATTCATAGAAATCATAAAAGAGATTAAAATATAAAGGGGTTCGAAAACTTATCCAAAACGAATGTAGTACAGGATCAGATCAGCCCCAAAATCTCTAAAAACTCTATGCTCTAAGTTATGATAGCGTATGTAAGCGTCTCCAAAAACTGATCTAAAAACCTAATTAAATAGCTAAAACACGTTTTGGGCTTCTGTGTAAATATCTGGAATTTCTGGGCTTTTCTGCAATATCAGCATTCTTCATTAATCCGCCGAGTCTAGCCCATTCGCGCTATGCATCGATCGATGCAGGTGTGCAACGATCGACGCAATCCTCAAATCTGGACAGTGAACTCTGTCTCTCGGACCAAATCTCCAAAATGCACCAATTAGCTCCATAATCTCCACTTTTGTTCCAAACGTATGTGTACCTAATAAAACCTGCAAAGGACTCTAAAAGAACACCGAAAGACACTAAAACAGACTTATATCATGGCATAAAACCGGTAAAAACCATGATATATCAACTCCCCCACACTTAGCCTTTGCTTGCCCTCAAGCAAAACAGAGAACTAAAACATGGTGAAGAGGTTTGAAAACTTTCAGAAACTCTTTTTGTCCTAGAAGCAAGAACACTCAGATTCCCCTTAGTAAACCACTGAAAGAATCACATGTAAGACATCAAGACCAACATATACTTCCCCCACACTTAGCAACTGTCCTAAGTAAACTCCACAATCACATTCACGCATTCAAATTCTCCCTACTGACTTCTGCAAGTATTTAAGTGCGGTCTCACCTAAGGAGTATCGATCAAAGGCACATGAACTCTTACCTTGTCAGATCTAGACCACCATACTATCTTTCTTTGGTCCCTTTCTTCTCTTTTCCCTTCTTTAGCATTCTGATTTTTCCCCATTGGGTATCATTTTATTATTTTTTTATCAGTGCTCTTCCCGTTAAGGGGTGTACTTTGGACACATTCCATGGATGCACAGGATATGATAGTTGTAGCTACCACTCCCATAGACCACTTCGGATTTACTAACTCATCCTCAGTTTATTATCTTCTTTTTTTATGGAAGGGGAGAAGGGAACCAAATAGGACAGGTTTACAGGCTGTGTCAGAACTAACAAGGGAATCCGACACAAGGTATACCAAGCCCTTAGGTGAGAAAATTAAGTCAGTATTAAGGTGAAGTCAGTAAAAGGATCCTCTGATACCTGAAGTGATGTGGGTGTCCTCAGTAGGTTAATCTGTGATGGGGTTTTCTAATAGTCGTAGATAGATCTTGCAACTTCATCCCAATGGTTACTTAAGTTCCTGCAAGATATTGTTAACTTCTCCAAAATTCATTGTTTCCTACTTAAACTGGTTTTGACTCAATAAAACAAAATTTTTGAAAAACTGGACTGTCTCTAAGAAAACAGAAAGCTAGCACCTCCCCCACACTTAAAACACATTGTCCCCAGTAGTGTCAAGCTAAGGGTTGGCAAAAAGAAAAACAAAAATGTTAATGGATGTGTTGAGTTCTGTCTGATTTTTACCTGTGTCGCACAGGCATCGATCGTTGCATAAATGCATCGACCGTTGCTAGGCGATTTTTCGTCGTGTGTCGATCGTTGCTCAGGACCGCAACGATCGCTGCAATGCGATTTCTTTCGTGTTGTGACGATCGACACAGTGGTGTTTCGATCGACGCACTGCGATTCGGCCGAGACCTGCAGACAAAAACTCACCAAAACCAAAACCAAAATGTAAAATCCTACAAAAACACCAAAAATCAAAATGCAAAAATGAAACAGTGGGTTGCCTCCCACTCAGCGCTCTTTTAACGTCAATAGATTGACGTTTCAGATTATCTAGGCAGAGGGTGCATCATCCAGAGGCAGAATCTGACCTACTGGAATCTCGGCTTTAGCCCAATAGTGTTTCACCCTCTGTCCATTCATAGTGAATTCATTACCTTCCTTACTGATCATAACAATAGCGTCGTAGGGATGCACCTCTTTAATCTTGAAAGGGCCAGACCACCTTGATTTAAGCTTTCCTGGAAACAAATGCAAACGTGAGTTATACAAAAGTACCTGATCATTTGGTGCAAACTGTCTGGAGACAGTCTTTTTGTCATGATAGGCCTTAGTCCTCTCTTTGTACAGCTTTGAGTTCTCATAGGCAAAATGTCTAATATCATCTAACTCATTAAGCTGCACTAATCTCCTCTCTGCAGCAGACTTAAGATCAAAGTTCATCTGTTTTACAGCCCATGCTGCTTTGTGCTCAAGCTCCACCGGCAGATGACATGCTTTTCCATACAGAAGATGGAATGGAGTGGTCCCAAGAGGTGTCTTAAATGCAGTCCGGTAAGCCCATAATGCATCATCTAGCTTTGCTTCCCAATCCTTTCTTGTCTTCCCAACTGTCTTTTCTAAGATCTCCTTGATCTGTCTATTAGAGACCTCGACTTGCCCACTAGTCTGAGGGTGATAAGGAGTGGCAACTCGGTGATGAACTCCATGCTTTCTTAGGAGCTTCTCGAAGACCTTGTTGATAAAGTGGGATCCTCCATCACTAATCACAATCCGAGGTACTCCAAATCTAGGAAATATGATGGTCTTAAACAGCTTAATGACCACCGAAGAATCATTGGTTGGACTAGCTATTTCTTCTACCCACTTAGATACATAGTCCACAGCAACCAAGATAAACTTATTCCCGTAGGATGAGGGAAAAGGACCCATGAAGTCTATGCCCCAGCAATCAAAAACCTCAACCTCAAGAATGAAATTCTGAGGCATCTCATGCCTTTTACTGATTTTCCCTCTCCTTTGACAGACATCACATTGAGAGACAAAAGAGTGTGTGTCTTTAAACATCGTAGGCCACCAAAATCCGGCTTGCAGAACTATAGACACAGTCTTGAAAGTAGCAAAATGTCCAGCATAATCTGATCCATGACAGTGGAATAGGATGTCTGGAACCTCTGATTCAGCAACGCATCTCCTGTAAAGGCCATCTGAACAGTGTTTGTAGAGATAAGACTCATCCCAGTAGTATCTTCTGAGCTCCCTGCAGAACTTCTTCTTTGCATACCCCTTCAAATCATCTGGTTCAGTTTCTGCGGCCAGGTAATTAGCTATATCCGCGTACCAGGGTCGAGCAGTGGTTGCGACAGCACCCACCTTGAAGACAGTCGCCAATTTGTATCTTGAAAGGTTCTGGTTTTGTTCCCGCATTGCAACGATCGTCGCATAAGATGGCATCGATCGTCGCATCCTCGACACCTGCATCGATCGTCACAAATGTGGCATCGATCGACGCAGTGCGATTTATCCGACAGTTCTGCATATTTTTGCCCAATCCGCCTGAAACACTGTCCCGATCATATTGATGTTTTCCTCGGGCAAGTAATCATTATTGGGCACGTCTTCCTCAACCAGCATCCTTGAAAGATGATCAGCGACTCCATTCTCAACCCCCTTTTTGTCCCTCACTTTAATGTCAAACTCCTGAAGCAGCAGAATCCATCTTAACAATCTTGGCTTAGCATCCTTCTTCTGCATCAGATACTTCAGGGCTGAATGATCAGTGTGTACAATCACCTTGGAGCCAACAAGATAGGGGCGGAACTTCTCAAATGCAAAGACAACAGCCAACAGCTCCTTTTCTGTGGTGGCGTAGTTTCTCTGCGCATCATCTAGTGTCCTACTAGCATAATAGATAGCATGAAGCTTTATATCCTTCTTCTGCCCCAGAACAGCTCCTACAGCATAGTCACTTGCATCACACATAACCCCAAAAGGTAGATCTCAATCCGGTGGCTGAACTATTGGAGCGCTCACTAAAGCCTGCTTAATCTGCTCAAATGCAGTCTGACAATCTGCATTGAATTCAAATTTGGTATCCTTACACAGTAAAGCAGTTAGTGGCCTAGCAATCTTACTGAAGTCCTTGATGAACCGTCTATAGAAACCAGCATGTCCAAGAAAGCTTCTTATGGTTGGTCATTACCTCAATCTTAGCGCGGTCTACTTCAATACCTGCTTCAGACACTTTATGTCCAAGTACAATGCCATCTCTGACCATGAAATGGCACTTTTCCCAGTTAAGAACCAAGTGCTTTTCTTCGCATCTAGTCAGTACCTTGCACAAATTATCTAAGCACTCATTATAAGATGATCCATAGACTGAGAAGTCATCCATAAACACCTCCATAAAGTCCTCAATCATATCAGTGAATATGGACATCATGCATCTCTGGAAAGTAGATGGTGCATTGCAGAGTCCAAAAGGCATCCTACGGTAAGAAAATGTGCCATATGGACAAGTGAAGGTGGTCTTTCCCTGATCCTCTGGGTGGATAGGAATCTGAAAGAAACTTGAGTATCCATCGAGGAAGCAATAGTAGGGGTGATTTGCTAACCTCTCCAGCATTTGATCAATGAAGGGTAAAGGGAAATGATCCTTCCTTGTTGCAGCATTAAGTTTCCTGTAATCTATGCACATCCTGTGCCCAGTCACAGTACTAGTAGGAATCTGCTTATTCTTCTCATTCTTCATAACTGTAACTCCGCCTTTCTTAGGCACCACATGGACTGGACTCACTCAATCACTGTCTGAAATAGGATAGATGATCCCAGCATCTAGGAGTTTCATAATCTCCTTCTTAACCACTTCTTGTAGATTTGGATTGAGCCTTCTCTGATGCTCAACAGATGTCTCAGACTCGTCCTCAAGATGTATTCGATGCATGCACAGCTCTGGAGAGATACCTGAAATGTCATCAAGAGAATAGCCGAGAGCTTTGCGATGCTTGCGTAGCTTGCTTAGCAGTAAAGTGAGCTCTGCGTTGTTCAAACTAGCATTAACAATCACTGGATAAGTTGAATTAGGTCCAAGAAACGCGTACCTTAGCCCCGATGGAAGTTGTTTCAGTTCTATTTTCGGAGCTTTTTCCTCTGCCCAATCCCTGTCGACTTGCAACGATCGATGCTTAGTCTGTGTCGATCGATGCAAAGTCACGGCAGACACTTCTACCTGTTGGGATAGTGTCCTGAAATCACACCTGTACTCACTCCTGTGATAGTTGTGTGTCGAGATCTGACATTCGTATAATACTGGGCGTTTGCAATGCTTTGCTAGAAGCCTCTTGCAATCTGTAGGTCGTGGACTTACTGCCAGTATTATATGATCCTATAGGGTCACACACCTAAGCGAACTGGAAGCTACGACATGGGAATGATCATTGTGGCAATGATCATATTATGTGTATTGAAATACACATAAGAATCGATATAAAGGTGTTGTGTCGATCGACACAGCTTATGTGTCGGTCGACACAGTTCGGATTTTCCGAACAGGCTTTTCGGGTTATGGCTTAATTAAGTCTGGCCCGTTAAGCACGTTTAGGTCGAATAAAACGTGTTTAGTTCGACCTAAACAATAGAGCCGTCCAGTTTTCTTGACAGAAACACTAGACACACCAGAACCTTTCGATCCCCATTGATCCGGCACTAGCATCCCGTTTCCAGCGAGCGTGCGTGTGTATCTGGTAGAGGCAAAGTGTTGCGTTGCTCCACTGATCTCGTTCACCATCTTCTTCCGCTGCCAAAAGGTAAGAACGAGGTTGGTTCTAAATTCAATATAACAAACCCTAGATCCATCGGGATCCAACACTACCTTCATCACTTGCTCAGCAGAATCCATCAGTTTTGCATAGCAGATTGCAGACTCGTCTTGCAGGTGTTCCAGCTCCATTATAGAGCTCAGTAAGGTTCTTTCCAGTGGATCTTCAGCATGTGACTTGTGAAAGTACTCTGCAGCCAAATCACCCAGTGTGTCCACATAGAAGGTTTGTCCGTCGATGGTTGGTCTCTTCACCAGTTTGTCCATATCAAAACTCATTTTCAGATCACCCACATTCATAATTATTCTTCCTCCTTGGCAGTCAATCATCGCACCAGCAGTAGCTAAGAAAGGCCGGCCCAAAATCAGTGGATCTTTCGGTTCCTCTCCATACTGCAGAACCACAAAATCAGTAGGTATCACACATTTACCAATCATTATAGGTACATCTTCTAGTACTCCTTCAGGGATTCTAATTGTTATGTCTGCTAAGACAAGTGAGATCCTAGTTGGCAAGAAATCAGTCATTCCAAGTCTCTTAGCTACAGAGAAGGACATAAGATTCACACTAGAACCAAGATCACATAGGGATCTTTCAAATCTCTCCCTATAGATAGCACAATCCAACACAAAGCTCCCTGGATCTTTCAGCTTCTCAGGAATTCTGCCCTGAACTACCGCACTACACACCTCCGTGATCATCATCACACTCTCCTCATCAGACCACTTACCAACAAGCAAGTCCTTAAGACATCGCCTCATCACAGGAGAAGTCTCCATAGAGTCAATCAAAGGCACTTCGACTTTCACCTTTTTAATGATTTCCTTGCATTTGGTATATTGTCTGTCGTTCCTAGCTTTCCTGGAATTTTTGGGAAAAGGCACTTTAGGCTTGTATCGACTGTTTTGGCTTCTCTGGTTTTAAATTCTCTGCAGTCGCCTTGCGTCGATCGTCACTGGTGTTGTGTCGATCGTTGCTGGGCGACTTTGTTACGACAGGTTCTCCGTTTTTGCTTTGCAACGACCGTTGCTGAGTAGCGTCGATCGATGCATTGCGAATATCACGGATCCCATCTTCCAATTCTTCAATTTCTATGAGTTCTTCAACACTCAACTGCTTTTTCTGGCCAGGAGACAGCTCCTTACCACTTCTCAATGTTACTGCATTGCATTGATACTTGGGATTAGCATCAGTTCGTCCTGGGAGATATCCATCTTCCCTCTGAACATACCCAGCAGTTCTTGCAACTTTAGCATCAAGCTCCTTCATGTGAGCGCTCAGGTATTCAAATTTCCCGTTCAGATACTCATAGACAGTACATATCTTCTTGTCAATGTCTGCAGCATTCCTAGCCTCCATCTTACTTTCATGAGTAGTAGCTACAGGAGGTGCTTGATAAGAGGAGGATCCATATGTTCTCTGATTACCTTGCTGGAAAGGCTTCTTAAATCCACTAGTCTGTCCAAACCCAGAAGAGTTTTGGTTGCCGTTGAAAGCACTCTTATGTCCTCCATTGAAGAACCTGTTACCAGACTGATTACCAAACTTGTTTCCCTGGAAACTAGATCCTCCGATGTAATTCACATCCTCTTCCTGCTCTTCTCCTTCATTATTGATCATCTCAACATCTTGAGCAAAGTGGACAGCTTTCTTCCCAGCTAGAAGATTGCAAAATGTGTCCAACTTAGATCTAATATCAGCTATTTCAGAATCCTCAATCTTTCCACCGGACTTCTTCCTTCTCTCATCAGTGGTCTTGCAGCTATTACTGCTTACCAGATTGTCTATCAACTGCTTAGCTTGAGCAGGAGTCCTAGTGTTAAAGTTGGCATTGCTAGAATTTTCCAACGCAGTCTGATATGGAAGATCTATTCCTCTAAAGAAGATACCTAAAAGTGTTACCTCAGTGAATCCATGGTGCGGGCAGTCACGTTGGTATTTCTTGAATCTCATCCAGTCTGTCTTAAGAGGCTCTGTAGGACCTTGGGTGAAGGTGAGAATGTCCTGCCTGGACTGGTCTGAGCGCGCATCATCATAGAAATGACGCAGGAACTCACTCTTCAGGGTTTCCCAAGTAACAAACGTCCCAGATGGAAGTTGTTTTAGCCAGGCTGTTGCATCTCCAGCCAGAGATTAGGGGAAAATCTTTAGGAACATATAGTCTTGGTTAACTCCATCGTACTTTATTCCAGTAACTATGCCCTCAAACTCATCTATGTGATCCATCGGCTGCTCACTTGGAGAGCCATGGAAGGCTTTCTGCCTCAGGAGAGAGTAGTAGACGGTTTTGATTTCAAAATCATTCCTCTCAAATTCAGGAAGTACAAGAGCTGACCGGTTAGCATGGAACTCATTCGGACGGTTATAGTCAGCTAAAGTCCCCTCATGGACAACCATCTGTCTACCTTGGTTCTGTCCTTGATTCTGCTCCTGCTGCGGCTGTGGTTGCTCTGGAGGATCAGGGATGACATTCCCTTCAGCATCTATCGGTTCTCCAGCAGCATTGTAAGGATTGTTGTGTCGGTCCCTGAAGGTACCTTGAGCATCAGGCTTTATGATCACACGTTCAACAACCATCCTTGTTCTCTGAACTCTTCTGTTTGTCCTCTCTAGTCTAGCAAGTTCTTCAAGTTGGAGGTTTACGAGATTAGTGTTCGGATTACTTCTGGTATCACGCGTCTGCATAAACCGTATGTAATCGCCAAGCAACGATCGATGCTAACAGTGCAGCGATCGATTCAACTCCAATCGCCTAGTGTCGATCGACACAAGAAGTGCAACGGTCGATGCTATGCGATTATGAAACCTGCGACAGAGAGAAAACAGAGAAAAATAAAATAAATAAAAATCAGTAAACAAAAATAAAAACAAAAATTCTAGTAAAAACCCTAAGTTCGAAGCTATCGAAGACTCTAAGAGTCCCCGGCAACGGCGCCAAAAACTTGATAGGTCTCGAGTTTTACCCTATACTAACTGCAAGTGCACAGTATATCAATTGATGTACTTAGGGATCGAATCCACGAGGACTCTAGGCAACGATAAAATCAAGAACTTAAAGAGATTAAAACTAGGAGAAAACAAGAAGCAAATTATATTGATTTAATTTAAAAGCAAGCGAGAAAGTAAACAGTAGCAGGTTGTTGTTGTAGGCAATAAACTAAGGGCGCTAAGTCTAGGGCGTTCTCAGGAAATCAGACAAGCAGATAAATCAATCAGTCAAGATCTAATTAAACACAGTTCTAGAACTCAAAACACAGATATAGAATTAACCAAATTCCTTTGCGAGAATTCTCTAAGTCTAAGTGCAGTAATCCAAATTCCTTTGCAATTACTAACAGATTAAACCAGCTTTAAATCTAAGTTTGATATGTTCACAATCTAATTAAACCAAATTCCTTTGCGAGTAATTAAATTGCTCAACCTAAATAGTTCAGATTCTAAACCACACTGTCGTGTCGTATTTAGCAACCTAAGATCTAGATTCTAATTGATCATGTTAGAACTAACATTAAACACAATTTAGTTTGAAGAACATCTATTGATGTGAATCCTTAACTGAATTAATTATATATAGCAAGTCATGAAATCCCTATGAGAAACCCTAAACCTAACTATGAGACTACTCAGACATAGATAATGTAAACATAATCAATGAATTCATAGAAATCATAAAAGAGATTAAAATATAAAGGGGTTCAAAAACTTCTCCAAAACGAATGTAGTACAGGATCAGATCAGCCCCAAAAGCTCTAAAAACTCTCTGCTCTAAGTTATGATAGCGTATGTAAGCGTCTCCAAAAACTGATCTAAAAACCTAATTAAATAGCTAAAACACGTTTTGGGCTTCTGTGTAAATATCTGGAATTTCTGGGCTTTTCTGCAATATCAGCATTCTTCATTAATCCGCCGAGTCTAGCCCATTCGCGCTATGCATCGATCGATGCAGGTGTGCAACGATCGACGCAATCCTCAAATCTGGACAGTGAACTCTGTCTCTCGGACCAAATCTCCAAAATGCACCAATTAGCTCCATAATCTCCACTTTTGCTCCAAACGTATGTGTACCTAATAAAACCTGCAAAGGACTCTAAAAGAACACCAAAAGACACTAAAACAGACTTGTATCATGACATAAAACCGGTAAAAACCATGATATATCAATAGGTCTTGAATGGTCTGAGAAAGGAACTGCGAGAAGCCTATAGGGAAGAATAATATTATTGGAGACACACAAGTAGGATCAATTGGGGTCAATTTGGTGATCGAAATACCAAGTTCTTTCATTCGCTCACTAAAAAACGAAGATCTTTTAACAAAATCCACTATCTGGAGGATGAAGATGGGACTCCTGCATATTCCTTCGGGAACTTAAACAATATTGTGATTAGCTACTTCTCTGGTCTCTTCCAATCTGAAATCAGAAGCCATGGGGATCTAGAGAGTTGTAATATCTTCCAGGGTCCTTTCAAGCAAATAATTGAGGATAAAAACTCATGTCTCATGAGGGATATAGACGAAGAAGTTAAACAAGCATTTTTGACGTGGGAGTTGACAAAGGACCTGGTCCTGATGGCTTCTCTGGAGCATTCTATCTGGTTCACTGGGACTTGGTAAAGCAAGAATTTCTCAAAACAGTGAGGTGGTTTATGGTTGATGGTAAGCTAGATGAGAGACTCAATAAAACTCATATTTGCCTTCTCCTAAAGCAGAGCCACCCGCATCAATTAGTGTACTTCAGACCCATTGTCTAAGCAATTTCTCGTACAAGATCATCTCCAAGGTCTTATCAACAAGGCTAAAGAGCATTCTCCCGTTAATCATACTGAGCACCAGGCTGCTTTTGTCAAAGGAAGGCTCATCAAAGACAACATTTTGATTTCTCATGAAGTCATCCATGCTTTAAGGACGAGAGACATAGTTGTTGAGGATTATATGGGGATGAAGAAAGACATGACAAAAGCCTTTTATAGGTTTGGAGTGGCCATTTACAAATATGACTATGAGTGTTTTGGGTTTCTCAAAGCAGTACAATCAGCCCATCATGGGGTATTCGTCAAGGAGGTCCAATTTCACCCTTCATCTTTATACCCAGTGCTGAGATCCTCGTTGGAGCCTTTAGGAATGCTGATTTTCAAGGGAAAGTTACGGGCTGAAGGCTCCAACGAGGATCTCTCATCTTCTTTTTGTAGACAACAGTTTGTTCTTCCTAAAGGCCACCACTCAAGAAGCTGAAGAAGCAATGTCAATAATTGGAATATGAGAAAGTTTCTGGCCAAAATGTTAGCATCCAAAAATCTAGTCTAATCTTGGAAGGAAAGTAAAAGAAGATGAGAGAAATTTGGTCACAGAGATCACTGGTATAAAAAAACAGGGGGGAAAAGCTTATACTTGGGGTTGCCTGAAATGATCACTGGATCAAAGGTTTCAACCCTGAAATATCTAGATGAAAGGATAAACTCAAAGGTGAATACTTGGAATAATAGGTATCTAACTAATGGTCGCAAAGAAGTTATGCTTAAGTCAGTCATAATGGCTCTATCGGCACATACCATGTCATGTTTCAAGAATTCCCAAGACGTTGTGCAACTCAATAACGGGTAATTTGTCTAAATTAGGGTGGGAGAATCAAGGTATAGGAAGAGGAATTCACTGGAAGGTTTCAATACGTCAATGTTATGAAAGTAGCTTTGGAGATTCATGACATTACCTGAACCACTGGTGGCTAGGTCTGCAGAGGTAAATACGTCCCACATGGCAATCCCATGGAAGCTAAGTTAGGGTCAAGACCATCATATGTGTGGAGACAATACATGGATCTATTCCTATAATTAAACAAGGAGAGAAGTTAAACTTTGGTAATGGCAGTAGGATCAACATATTAAAATATCTATGGCTTCACGTCGACCCACCCAGGCACCCGAGGATCAGAGCAAATATAGATCAAGAACAAGTTTCCATCACCTATCTTATAGACCCTATTTCAGATCAATGGAATGTTCAATGCCTAAAACAAGTTTTTGTTGTAGAAGACATCGAGCCGATCCTTCACACCCGTCCAGTCAATGTTGAATCTGAAACGAGCTATTCATGGACTCATACTAAGGATGACTGGTTCACTGTGAAATCAGCGTATTGGTTATGGTTTAACAGATTCAGAGGAAAGAGGAGCCAGATGAAATGATCAATTAACCGAGCTTAAAAGACATATCAGCTAAAGCTTGGAGTCTCCTTACTTTCCCTAAGATCACGAATTTCAGTTGGAAGTGCATCAATAGCGCCATTCCAGTCCTGACTCGGATGAAAAGGAAACATTTGACTAATGATGCTTCATGTCCAACATGTGTAGATCAAGAAGAAATAATTGATCATCTTCCCTTTTGTTGTTCGTATGCTCGCCTGGTTTGGAGCTTATCTCCTCTGGATTCTTTATATCAAATATTCATTGCTGGTTCCATTTACTCTCATTTGGCAACAGGTATGGGATTTGATGACGACATTATGGATTATGATAAAGAGAATTTGAACTTAAGGCCTTGACTTTTATGGAGGATTTGAAAGGCGCAAAATGAATTATGTTTTTCTGGGGAAAAAAATATAGGAGCTAAGGAAACACTTGAGTTGGCCATTGTAGATGTTGCGGAATGGAAACATATACAACTTGGATGCACCATACAGCCTCAATCTCATTATCATCCGTAGGTAACAAGATGGACTCCTCCGCTCCAAGGAATGTTGAAATGAAATATTGATGCTTCATGGAGTAAGGATAGAAAGACCACATGAGTAGGATGGATTCTAAGAGATGATAAGGGACATGTTAAGTAGTTTGGTGATAAGATTTATCCTTTGGAATTATCTCTTATTCATGTGGAATCTATGGTCTTGGTATGGGGGATGAGCTGCTTAGACAATATGGGGAAAGGGGAAGTATGTTTTAAGATGGACAACAAATGGTTATTGAATCCTCTTCATGACCTTGATTTGCAGCTCAACCTTAAAGACCTTGTATATGAAGCGACATCTGCCTAAGAGGTAACTTAATCCATCATTCGCCTTTGTCAAGAGAGAAGCTAATGGCCCATCAGATCGTTTAGCTTCATACATTTCTGATTTCCCCTTGTATCATGCTATTCTAGATTGTAATTTTCTGCATGGCTTGAATCTTTAGTTTATTAAGACATGCAATGATGTAAGAACTCTAAGTATCTTTAATGAAATTTGTTTTCCTTTAGATAAAAAAATGACAACATATGTTGATATTTAAGTAATATATGTTTTTAAGAGATCCTTTCTCTCTTCTCACACTTATATCTTTCAGAGAGAGAGGTACGGTTTCCGTCACATCGTAATTCATTTTTTCGATTTGCATTTTTCAGTGAATATCTTTTTGTTTTTTTTTTTCATCTGAACCTTTAGCTTGTTTTTGGTTCAGTATGGCGACTACATTTCGAGGGTTTTGGTTAATCGGAATTTGCTCTGCTTTGTTTCTCCCAACATGATTTCTCTTTCGTTTTCGCTCCTCTCTTTCTGTTTATACTTTTGGTGTGGGTTTCTCCGATTGGGATTGAATCCTTTTCACTCCCAATTTGGTTAATAAATTCTGATCCAGCCACTGGTTTCGGAATTGGCTTTCTGGTATTACACCAGACACAATCTCCTCCACCCGACATCTCCCTTCGGCAAAGTTCGATTTTCTTCTTCTGCTTTGTTGGTTTTCTCCTACACCTGGAGTCATATCTTTGCAGCCTCTTCATCTCTGGTTTTGGAATCAATAAATCAGATCGCTTAATTGAGTCTGATCGGTGGCGGAGCTTCGTGGGGTTGAGTTCACCGGCGAGTCTTAGAAGCTATTATTCTTCATCATGCGGCTACTCTTATATGGTCTTCTGGTGGCAAGTGAGATCGGCAGCTTGGGATCACGAGGAAACATGAATGAGGCGTTTCAGTGTTTTAGGCAGCTTATGTGGCGACAGGTCATCGATGGTGTCTGCATGCCAGCGTCTTCACGAGGTGGACACGTGGCCATTCGATCTTATCTGCTCATTTCCCAGCTTGGGCGCGTGTGGGCCTTGGCCCATCTCTTTATCTCTGTTGTACTAAATTTATCCAGTTGTTTTACAACCCATCAATGAAACCGTTCACAAAAAGTACTATATGTTTTTAATATTTTTAATTAAATTTATAATTATTTTTATAAATGTAAACAAGCTTAATTATTTTCAGAAATCATAACAAACAAAGTAACTAAGAGAATAAGTCAAGCTTAGTCAATAAACTTCTTGGCGTGCTTAGTTCTAAGCTAAGTAGTTTTTTTATTTCCAAATTGACCATAAGACCCAAGCAAATTAATCAGAAGCATAAATTCCAGTTGGAGAGAGATTATAAAATGTTTGACTTCTCGTAGAAATATTTCCAGACTTGGTGATTGTGTAAACTCACAAGTTTTATCGAAGAAAGCTACCAAAATTTTTGGGCAAAGCTGCATTGCAGTAACAGGCGATCTATAGATTCAAGTTGATTGCATCTTCAATATAGTTGATGGGATTCTAATCCTCTTTTCGTAAGTTCTTGACCCACTGAGAGTGATCCCTCTTTCGATTTACATAAGAACATTCTAATTAATGGAAAATATTTCACTTTTTATACACTCATGTTCCAGTCAAACTTTGTTGCATTATCATATTCACCTTTCTATGTTAGTACATCATACCCTGTTTTTACAGAGTATACCTTGTTCTTTGTTAGCAGCCATCTCAGGCGATCAGACTGGCAAGAAACACTTATATGTAAGAACTTGAATTTATCTTTGTACACTGGTATAAAATCTTTGATTACTTCCCAGCTCCAACTCATTGTTTCTCCATCAAAGAGGTCTGAGATAAGAAGATTAGTTGAGACTTCAGGTTCAGGCCTATTGGAATTTGCGGCTCCGAAAGAGAAAACCAACAATCTGTCCAAACTTTTATATTTTGGCCCAAGGCTACAATCCAAACCATTCCTTGCTTAAGCACTTCTTTCCTAACTAAAATTCTCCTACATATGTTTGGAATCCAAATTGTTTCTTTGCAATCCAAAATGATGAATCATGACAGTAATTTCCAAGTAAATTTGTGAGGATAATGGACAATCAACCGCCAGTTTATTTTAGCTAATGAGGAGATGTTATACGCCTTTGTGCCTCAAAAAATTAGTCCAACCGATTTCTTCTGAACTGATAGCTTTTTCCATGACACCCAACAAACTTTACTTTATCCGGTTTCTCTTCCCACCAAAACCTAGTCAATTTTTATTGGATTCTTTCTATCAATAGAATTAGGAGCTTGAAACAAGTCAATATATAAGAAGGCATTGTTGAGAGAACTAATATAAGCTTGACATATTTTCCTGCTGATGAGGGTGAACGTGTAGACCAGATATGTGATCGTTGTCTTATTTTGTCGATGATATTTGTGAATATATCCCTTTTCCTCTTTTTGATATGTTCAGGTAACCAAAGGTACTTCCCTGAACCTCCCTCCTTCCTGATCTGGAGTACACACTTAGCTTTTTTCTTCTTTTCGCTAGTGGTTTTGATCCAAAATCTATTGACGGTTTGACTAAGATGATAGCTTTTTCTGAGGCAACTTCGTATGCGGAGAGGATACTTCTTAGCGCCTTACAACTTATTTCGTCCGCAGAAAATATTGTATTATTTACAAAGAACAGATGATTGATTAGAGGATTGTTTCCCTCAACCTTTATTACTTGAAGGATGCATGATTCATGTGATTTTCTACACATACCCGAAATAATTTCAATAAAAAGTAGGAGTAGATATTGTGATAACGGGTCGCCTATCTCAAACTCCTTGTTGGAACCACCTTATCACGAGGTGTGCCATTGAGAAGAATGGAGTAAGATACCGATGTTACATATTCCATAATCCAATTGATCCATATGCCATTGAACCCATTATTTTCAAAACTTCCTTCATAAAATCTCATTATATTCGATCGTAAGCCTTTTTCATATTCGTCTTTACAGCCGTTGAATTTCTGACTTTTGCTTTTGATCTTCTCAGATGGTGAAAAACCTCATGCGAAAGAAGGGGAAGATCGTTTGCAGTCTTTATAAACTTCATGTCCTTCTCCTTTCATCTTTCAAGCTCCATTCTTCATCCCTTTAGGTCCTCTTTTGCTCCTTAGCCACACCTAAACTCCAAAGCACCTGAAACACACCAAGAACACTCCAAATGCAAGCCTAAAGCGCCTACTCCTAATCCTAGATAGCTCTAAACTCTAAATGCAACAATGATCAACAAAATGGTATGAATGATGGTGAAATGAAGTCAAAACAAGAACAATATACAAGTATAAATGCATGAAAATGTATGAATATCACCCAACCCACCTTTGCATGTGCATGCCCAAAGTTCATGCATGCAACGTTTAAGATCAAGCCAGTGATTATATTGGTTTCACTCCATTGGGTTAGTGCAGCCGATGTTTACATCCGAGGTGCACTCTCAATCGCACAGAGAATCCATCGGCTCAATATATCGACCAAAACATCACGAT
Source organism: Orychophragmus violaceus (assembly GCA_030180135.1). Lineage (NCBI taxonomy): Eukaryota > Viridiplantae > Streptophyta > Magnoliopsida > Brassicales > Brassicaceae > Orychophragmus > Orychophragmus violaceus. The sequence continues at coordinate 89,607,276 of CM058231.1, forward strand.
GCAAAAAAAAAAAAATTTAATTATAATTTTGCCATTACAGACCAAAATGCTATAAACATATTTTTAGACCTAAATTTTGGGATCCATCTTCTACCTTGTATTTTTTTCACCTCTTTTGAATTAAATTTTTTTGTAAATTTTTATTTTAAGTCTTAGTCAAGTATTGTTATCTCTTTAATTTATTTTCTCTAATCATCATTTCCATTATTTTTCCTATGGATTTTGATGGGATCAATATGATTAGTGAGTAGTCTCTTTGGGTTTTGAGATGAGGTAGACTAGGACTTGATTAGGGATGATCTAAGGGTGTTTAGTGCATATTTTTTATTAATCTTTCTCTATTAGGTTGTTCTCTATGCTAGGTTGCAAAAAATTGTTGAATCTAGACATTAGGTTTTTCCTTGCCCACAAGGTCTTTGATGAAATGCTTGTTAGCACCTAATTAAATATTTTGCATGCTTATCCAATGAGAATTGATGTCTAAGGTGTTTAATAGTCAAATGAACTTGTTTTTCATGCTTAATTGATTCTTGATCACAACTGATAGGTTGTTCTTGATTAGAAATTGACTAAAGGGATCTTTGCTTAGAGATATGATTGATCTAATGTTTTGAGTTTTAGACTAGGATTAAAGCTTGCTTGAATGGTTAAATGATTGATAATGAATGCATTATATCTTGGATTTGATATTGAAAAATGGATTAATGCTTGATTAGCATAGATTTAGTTTTATGGGAATATGATTAGCTACTTGATAGTTCATTTAATTATCTTCTTGAGCTTAATTGATTGATAAACACCTAGATAAGATCATCCTTTGATAGACCTAACTCTTTTACCCCCATCTTAGACCCTTTTTCCTATCTATTGCTTAATTTCTTATTTCATTTGCTTACTTTTTTGCTTTCTTTTGTCACTTAGGTTGTTAGCTTAAAATCAACTTTAATTGGCTTAGCTCATTTAGCTGTATGTATTCGTTTTGGCTAGACTCACACCCAATTAGGATTGATACCTCAACCTATACTACATTGAAATTTGTCTTCTAGGTTGAGTAATTGACTACAAAATACAAGACCCAAAAATCTTGTTATCAACCTCTAGCGATGTGACTGCATGTGCTCCCAATAGGTGATTCGGTAATCATACCTTTCACTTCTTTTACCAGAATCCGTGAAACGAAAAGGTTATCCCTCCTCTGGTCTTCGTAATGATAGCAAATATAAACATTGTTTCTCTATAAGGTGTTGGTGATGATCGTCTTTATCTTGACACCTCCAAAGAAATACATCTTCTTTTCCTGAATTTTTCTTCTTCTTCCCTTAGACCGGCTCATGTTGTAATCCCTACTAAGATCATGTCTTAGCTAATCAGCCTCTATTTGATTGATGGTCTTGACTTGTGAAATTTCCATGTTCTTTGTGTCCAGAGATTTTATAGTTCTGAATTTTAGACAATTATTCTCGTCATGGTCCAACAATAAACAAAGAAAGCAATGTTTTCTAGTTTATCATATTTGAACTCCAGCGAAGAAGGGCTTCTTCATGATGAGAGTTTAATGCATTGACCTTCTTTTGTATCATAGCATTTGAATTTCCCAGCTCTTGATTAATTGCTTGTAGAATATCGCATTTCCAATGATGCAGAAACAAATCATGAATCATGATCCATAATGGTATCAAATAGGAAAAGGAATATGAGATAATTGGTTCTCATTGTTGAATTACTAGCATCCATATTTTATGGTGAAAAAGCGATGAAGCCATTATCGTATTCAGATCTGATTCCGTTGTAAATTTGAACATAAACCTTTCTCGCCCCAGCTCCTTTGCCTCCACTCTTCCTCTTAAACCCCAAAATCGTGGCATAAAATTTATCACTATCTTTGGAAGCTGAATTTTATGTTTCAAAACCCTTCCTATAAGGGTTAGCTTATTTTATTCGATTAGATTCAGTATTATCAACTGATGACAGCTTGATTAGAGTTTTTTTTGTCCGCTAATTTTATCCAGCAATGCTTTTTCTTTTTTCATATATGGTAAATCATTGTGCCATCTAACCTAATGTAGATCGAACACAAGATTAGTTGTTTGAAAAATGTAGAATAAATTGGAGTGAATAAAAGGATCGCAATGACCACACACATTAGCAGATAAAATAAAGATGTTGAAATTCAATCTTGAAATAAGCAAGAAAATTGAAGATCACAACTGATTTCAAAATCGCCTCCAAGTCATTCTAGCATCACCATTCCACCTTAATTCTTGACTACACAAATTTCTGACTCTTTAGAACACTATGATCGAGTTATCCTGATACAATTTTAAGTATGATTAGCAATTATGAATGCATAGTTAAAATGTAAATATATCAGACCAAGTGTTCAATATATACTCTAATTTAGTTTAAATTTTGTTCTGCATCACCTAATTAACAAAAAAAGAAGTAACAATTTTGATCGAAGAACAAACCTATGTATTACTAATATATTTTGTTGTCTAGCAAATTACTTATCAATTGCAAAGTATTGTTGGCATGGTGGTAATGCAGATGTGCTGTTTCTTTAATTTTTATATGTTAGATTCAATTTGTTTTGGTGTAGTATTAATTTTTTAATTAGAATTTTTAAATATTGATTCCACTCTTACGATATTTTTTTAAAAAAGATATACTTATCAATTCCTAACATTTAAAAAAACATTTGAAAATAATAAATTTAAAAATAAAAAGGTGAAAATCAGTCTTGAGATTGCCGAAACTTAGTTCGACTAATACCACATTTTTCCGAAGGATGCTCTATCAAACATTTATATTTATTTATGGTTGTAAAAAAACATTTATATTTATACAATTTATAACTTTACTTATTGTACGTAATCTATATTTACAGTAATGTTTTGTTAAACTCGAAACAAAACAGGGAACTCGTATTCTAATAATAAAGATAATATTAGTACTTTTCTGTCATTCATGTGAATTATCATGGTTATCTAACATTATTTTAAATTTAAATAAATTTTCAAACGCATATTCTTCTGTCACATATGTAAAATTTAGTATGGGATTTTAACGAAATGATCGAGGACAAAAAAAAAAGATTTGGGGATTGATTGGTAGTGGCTTTAGAATCTCTCTACAACCTAATTTCTATCCAAAGCATACAATCTAATCCAATCATGCTTTGTAAATATTTTTCATTTCTACATCTCTTTTTATTTTTTTGTTTTTTGTTTTGGATGTACAAAGCTAAATATGTAAAGCAAAAAAATTGAACTGTCAAAAATGAAAATATTTTCACAGCTGAAAACCTACATCAATTAAATTTAAAGTCAAAGCAAAAAAAATTTACAATATGATTTATACAGCAAAAAAATATAAGCCACAACTCTTCCAATCAACCCCTTGGTAAACTTTTGGGATTTTCAAAGTTATAAAGACAAAAAAAACAAAGTCGAAACGTAAAACCGTGAATCCGTGATAACCCCGAGACGCAAAACGTTAAGTTTCGCCACTACATGCAAAGCTACTTATATCCCATGTTCGAAAAATCGGCCGAGTTGCCGATTAATCGCCCGAAACAGTGCGAGGCGGAGGCACGCCGCCACAAGAAGCTCTTGATCGGACAAATTAGGCGGTCAACGAGGTTTTCTTCGATTCGGCCGCGTTTTTGCGTAAGTCAACGCGTTATTGGGTTAATTGGATCTGTAAAAAAAAATCGTGTTTTCTTGGTTTTGAAACTTAGAATTGATTAATTGATCTTAGAATTGAAGTTCTTGTGTGAAATAAGTAAGTAAAACGCAAAAACAAACTTAAAATCGTGAGAAAAAACGTCCATGGCGGCTAAAAACTAGAGTTTTCAGATGGGTAACTCGAAGAAGAAGATGGACAAAATTACAAAAATATCATTCATTAATGAAAAAAAAAAAAGAGAAACAAGGGCTTAACGCGGGTCGAACCTGGGGCAGTGGGAAAGCTCACTCGCTAGACTACCACTGGACTACAATTAACTTTTGTTTATTTCTCCTATAAATATATATAAATCTATTTGAATATTAAAAAATATTTTAAAATTACGCCCCGCGTAATCTCCGCTTAGTCTCCGATTTTTATGCCAGACCATTGCTTATATCTGACGCGACCCAACCACCCGTGATCTATACGCTCCCATCCAACCACAAGTTTTTGAGCTCACGGGCTTAAACGACGCGTTGTTATATAGTGATCTGAATAAACCAAGCATTTCTCTAATGCCCATAAAATAAATTACGTTTAATTAAGGCACGAGATCGGCTTTCCGTAATTATGTACTCCGGGATTTGCTTGATATAGAAATTACAATCTTCTTTTTAACAAAAAACAAGAAACCGGCTTGTAATCCGATACGAGGGCAATAAAACTACACGGTGTTTGATGATTATCTGATTATGCGAATGCAAATGATGATGTTGTTGGCTTCGATGGGACCCACAACTGTCCCAAAAAAGTTTTCGCGAGTTCCAAGAAAATGGAGAGAGAGAGAGAGAGGCGATTACTAAATTAATCCGTTTGTCGTTAATCTGGGGCCACGTGAACACAAGCCGCGAGCATGCATGCATGTAAAGCAATCAAATGATAAGTTAGTAAGCAACTATTTTAAATTAATGCTTATTATATTTTAATAATAGTATGTGTTAGTTTAGGAGTCGTCTTGGTCACATTAATAAATTAAAAAACGGGACATTCCTCAAAAGTTGCAAAACACGACTGGAATGTTTCTTAACTCTGCCCTTTTGATGGATTCTGCTTTCTCTTGTTTTTTTGTTTGAAAATTCTGTTTGTATGGTATGCAACTATGCATAGAAGAAAAAAAAATGTGAAAATATTATTGTCCATTGCCAGTTGGTCTATAAAGGAATTTTGTATACAAAATAAACATGGATTGAGTTTTTGAGATATTCACTTTTTACATTCCATTTTATATGATGTTTTGCCTAAAAATGCAAAAACTAAAAATATATATAAATGTTTCTTATATGAAATTTATTATTTAACATTTGACAAAAATCATTTTAACCAATAACAAAAAGAAAACCTATAATATTAATAATAAAAGCATATTAAAATATTAAGTATATATAACTTGCATTAAAATGTGAAAAAAAAAAAATTAAAATCTTATATAGAGACGTACGGAGTATTTAGTACTGTGTTTTAGACAGAATTAGTATACTATGTCAAACTTAGTGTACTTTGAAATAAAGTTTTCATTCGTAGAAATTAATATACTACTACTATTTATCATTTACAAACACTCATTAAGATGTTTGGCATTTAATGAGACAGTAGTTTGAATGTTTTTTTTTCACGACCAAAATCATTATGATGATGACTTAGTTTTGTTTTTTACTCGTTACGAGGACATCTCTTTACCAGAATATAAAACGTATCTTGTTCAAAAAAAAAATATATATATATAAAACGTATCACTCGATTTACCGTTTATTTTTTGACCTGAGATAGTCTGAATCCATACATGAGCACTAATTTCTAAAGAGAAATATAAAAAAATTTGTTCAAATAAAGAGAAATATAACCTATGTATAGACTTTTCAGATATAAAATACGCTAAAATCAGGAACTAATGTATGTTTTGGTATATACACAAAATTCCAGCTATATTTGTTGTATTTGGTCAAGTGGTATATATGGTTGACTAGAACATAGGTGTAGTCTATATTTACTTCTATTTTTACCTTTTTGAATAACACAAATTATCTAAAACAAACACATTTATAAGTTGTGATATTGGTATATTAAAAAAAACATAGGGGCAATGGATGGATCATGGATGAATCAAACATTTTATTCGTTTATGGGTAATGGATGAATCAGTCCCATAAATCAACTGAGATAAAAGAAGCAGAGGAAAAACAAAAAGAGAAACAAATGTGGGAATGGTCCAATGTAAGTGAAAAGAGCAAAAGTGGGAAAACAAGATGTTGGACCAACAAGGGAATGCCCAAAGATTGGGAGAGGTATCAATCATGATACAAAACATCATAAGATATATGTATATACAAATATGATCAAAGGTAGTCACTTTGGTCCCTGGTACGTCTTTGCTAGCTTGGTCAATTCCTCTAGGGCACAAACGCATGTTGGATTTGTTGTATCATCTTTACCCAACAAGTTTCTCTTTTAAAATATGTAAGTATATTTTTGCTCTTAACGTTTCCCAATTAAATCAATCCACTTTGAATCTTCCACTTATTTTCTTTTGTCTTCAACACAACACAAATTTTCCGACTTTTTCTTGTTCTTGTTCTTGCAGCCCAATAGCTTTGGAGCATAAAGAGGGGAGACATTCCATCTTAATTCGGATAATCGTCAGAAAAAATATTAAACAAATTCTAATATTCCACATTCCAGTTTGTGATATAGAGATTCAAAATTAAAATTGATTTGATTTGATTACTTATGTTACTAAAATATATTTATTTTTTTGATCATTTGTCTAAAGAAAATTTTATTATTAAATATGTTGAACTGAATAGTTAAATAATGAATGATTTATCAGAAAGTGATTCGTAATATCATGTGAAAGGGGATAAAACACGTAGAAAAATAGCAAGGTGACTACATACATAGTAAACAAGTATTTTCAGTTTCCAAAAATTAACAAACTGATCATCATACAAAAATAGACCCACAAAATGAATGAGCACACGTAAAAGTTGAGGCGTTCTTCAGATATTTCTTGAAACTATTTTAAAGATCCAAAATGCCTTGCCAAAGCATTTTCACCGTTACAAATTAATTAGACACTTCCATCACAATATGGAAACAACAAGAGTTTCTTGTTTCGGTCTGTAACATTGATAATCTATTACAAATATATATTTTTCCAACAATTTTAACTGTTCTATAAAAATTCATGATAGCTGGAGTATATCAATATCACACCATAACGAACGACTCTTCTTGCATACACAAGATTTTCCATTAATATGTAAAAATCGCATCTTTAAATCAAACCCTATATCTTTATGTAAAAACATTAATTAACTCTTAGTTAAACTACTACTTAAAGATCAGTAGTTGAAAATGGGTTAGAATTCAATTCAACAAACTAATTACTATTGAAAAATATTTATACCATATTATTACATACAGTATTTGGTGCGTCAGTGCAAACTTTGGAATTACCTAAAACATTTGTATTTTTCTGGATGTTCAATATAGTATATATAAGATACGTACGCATATAAATATATGATATATCTAATGGGAGGTATTAAAAGGTCAAAAGCCTGGCACTGGGAAAGTGCAGGGGTTGATCATAAGAACTTCAAAAGGCAGAATGATATTTTGATATGAATTGGCACTTCAAACCACTTTCGAATCTTCAGTCTTCCCTTCCTTCCCCCCATCGAATTCCGTTTTGACTCTTTTAACAATGCACGCCGTTCGGCGTAGTCGTACATGATAGCCCCTATACTATCTATTCTATTTTTCTTACCCAATGGACACCATTTCACGTTTCTAGCCGGTTTTTCTCTTAAATATTCATAGACAGCTTGCAGTTCATTTTAACAATTACGATTCTCTTAGTCTTAGGCCCACGTTAGAGTCCATTACACGCTCAGAAGCATTGAATTACAAAGTGTGATGAAGTTATTTCGAGACATGGAAAAACCTTTCAACATATTTTGGACTCGGACTTGTTCTCTGTCATGGTTCATGCAAAGTTTTGAAGTTTATCGGCCTCGCCACCCGGAAACAGACTTGGGGACAAGTGAAATCGCGTTTGAGGCAGCTTCTAATCTGCACAATGACCGAAAGTGAATCTGTTTATCTCCACACCACAAATGAAACAACAGTAGAGAAAGAGAGCAAAGGGAAGAGGGAACTACTTTGATATTTCTTCAACAGCTTTCATGACTTCCGCGGAACTAGTTTCCAGTACCTGTCCTCCAAACACAATCTCATCTAACACTGTGTGCATCTGCAAACATTGTGAACAAAAGAAAGACGATGACACCAATCACTACTACGAGTATGTGATGAGGTAAACTATTCTGCGTAATACTAGTACCTTGCTGTAGTTGAACACAATGTCGAGTTCACAGACATTGCTGAAGCATTTGTCCAGTGTTTCAACAAGAACTACAGATGCAAGAATCAAACTGAGGTTATCATACTATGAAAGATGCATTTTTTCACAAAGGTTTAAAGAGGAAAACCCAATGAGCAACTCGTGAGAATCAAACTGAAGTTATCATACTATGAAAGATGCATTTTTCAAAAATCTTTAAAGAGGAGAAACCAATTAGAGGCAACCAGCTCGTGACAAGCGTAGATTCATTATTAATAATAGGACTTGAAGTCATCATATTCTCTGTATACACTAACTGGAAAGAAGTAGATCAAGATTTTATTAAAGAGAGCCAAGACTCTCGACCCAACACAATATCAATCCAAAGTACACACACGCCCATGTCTCTATGAGCCACATCCTATACATACCAACTGAGCTACACCACACTATTCGTATCCATCTGTAGTTCATTCATGGGTAAGACACTGAACAATTCTGCAAATCAAGAATTTGATTTCTAATTTTTCTAGTATCTGTACTTCCTGGAAGCTGGTTGCAATCTCAGTTATCTCTTCCACATATACTTTCTGAGACTGAAAACATTAACTTATCCAAAAAATCACATGGAAGATATTAAATTTGCAGATTTCCAAGAGCAAAACTGGAAGAAGAATGGAGAAGATGTCAAAAACAAGCTAGAGCTACATTGTTGTTTTTATTACCAAAGCACACAACCGAAAAGTTTATACTTTTGAGAGCAAAGATATTTAACAAAACAATAGTGATTGAGATGAGAAAGCAAAGGCACCTTGAATGAGATCAAGCATAGCAAGCTCATTTTCTGATCCATCAAATACAAGCACGAAATAGAGAGTAGCATAGTGTTTGTATACAAGCCGAGAATCCTGCAAACACAGTAAACAACTATAAGTCGTTGGGATGCTGCAATAGACAAAGCATTAAAATTACATAACATAGCACAATGCCATTACCGAGCCAAACAGTGAATCAATCTCCAGAAAATTGCTTACGTTCTCAGGTCTACTGCACAATACTGTAACATAATGATAGAAGGAAAAAAAAAATCAGAATCGCAGCTTCTAACGATCGCCCGAGAGATCTTAGAAGTAGGGATTCGAAGATGCCGAGCTGATTGTTGATTGGAATCTGGGAAAAATTGAACGGGACAAATATAGAAGAAGGATTAAACCTGAAAATACGCCGCGAATGAGCTCTTGTTGCTTCTCTACAGACTGAAACCAAAATCGCAAGTTGGGAATCAGTCGCTATCGATCGAAGAAACCAAAATCCGAAAAGAAAAAAATGTAAATATCAAAAGCATCGGACCAAGAAATCATAGAATTTGGCTAGGCGTGGCTTGCCTTGTGTGTTCATCATCATCACTGCCTTTATCATCTTCACCTCTCTTTCTTCGTTTCCCTCTAAACTCGAACAGGACTCCTCCGATCGCACGCACATATTCAACTCCTCTAAACCTTCTCTCTTATGTAGAGGCTTTGTGGATTCGTCACAACATTTGACGACGTCATTACTACTGGGAAACTTCCACGTGTAATCATTTTCGAGTGCCCTAATTTAAACGTATTTTTGAAAGTGAAAAAGTGAAAACTGCGAGAGAGAAGCGGCCGCCGTCGCGAGGATTGGTCAAAATCAATGGTCACTGGCATTCTCCGAGAAGATGATGGAGAAGAAAACTGCATCGAAGACACAAATACGCTTCTAATCGGAGAAAACGAAGTCGCCAGTGGGAATATCTCCTCCGTATGCGACGGTGCATCAGAGCTTCAGATGTACTGCATCCACTCGATTGAATCAATGGTTGTGATTCGTCAATTACCGTCACAAGGCATCTCCTTCAAGCTGTGGCTTCCTGCGACAACTCTCGTCACGCTTCTCGATAACTACCGTCGTGACCCAAGTAACAGCCCCCTCACTCCCACTCTCTCAAATTTTACATCCGACGGTTCGGATTCTTCACGGCTTAACATCGTCGAGCTCGGATCGGGAACAGGGATCGTCGGAATCGCGGCGGCTGCGACGTTAGGTGCGAATGTTACATTGACGGATCTCCCAAACGTCATCGAGAATCTCAAATTCAACGCCGACGCGAACGCTGAAGTCGTGGCTAGATCGGGTGGGAAAGTCCACGTGGCGCCTCTCCGATGGGGAGAAGCTGGTGACGTGGAGGATTTGTGTGGAAATGTTGACTTGTTTCTCGCGTCTGACGTTGTATACCACGAGCATCTTTATGATCCTCTCCTCAAAACGCTGCGTTTGATGCTCTTAGATAAAGAGTCCAAGAGTGTGTTTATTATGGCTCATCTCAAGAGATGGAAGAAAGAATCGATTTTCTTCAAGAAAGCTATGAAGGTTTTTGAAGTTGATGTTATACACTGTGATGATCCTCAAGAAGGTTCTCGAATTGGAGTTGTAGTTTACCGTTTTGCCCCGAAAGATCATAGTCTGAAAAATGGTTTGTCAAATGTTGATAAATAAAACTTTTTCATTCAATTCGGAAGCTTTGTGTTACTTTTCGATACAATGCTTTGTTACTTTGGTACTTTTCGATGCTAGGTTGTTTTTTCTCGATGCTTTAGACACTGGAGCTGCATCAAGAGACTAAATCATGTTAGTTTGGTTCTTCTCGATAATCTGTAGACGTTTGGAGCTGCACCAAAAAACTAAAGCATCCAAAAAAACCGAAAAAACAATATACGATCATTCCAAAATAATTTGTAGACGCTTGGAGCCGCACCAAAATACTAAAGCATGTTAATTTGGCTCTTCCTGATGCTTAGTCTCTTGGTGCAGCTCCAAACGTCTACAAATTATCAAGAAAAACCAAACTCACATGCTTTAGTCTCTTGCAAGCTCTACAGAAGGTGTAGTGGATATAGTGAAGAGTTTTTTTTAAATCAAAAAAATCATACGAGCATTCCCAAATAATTTGTAGACGCTTGGAGCCGTACCAAGAGACCAAAGCATGTTAGTTTGGTTCTTCTTGATGTTTTAGTCTCTTGGTGCAGCTCCAAGCGTCTGCATGTTATTTGGGAATGGTCGTATAATTTTCTGGTTTGAAGAAAAACTCTTTATTCTTTTCTGATTTAGGCAAATCTTTCAGAGGTCACTTGTTATATATTAATATATGTGTGATTGTTTATGTTTCCTTTTACTCGTGTTCATGTTTATATCTGTAGGTCTCCTGATTCTCACGCCGGTGAAGATTCAGGTAAGGAAGTTATATAAATATCCACTACACCGTCTGTAGAGCTTGCAAGAGAATGAATGATATGTAGATGTCAGAAACTATGTTCTTGTCCTTAGTTAAGAGGCTTAAGATTATTTTTCAGCTTTTATCCTTTGTACTCGGCGAACGTTCATGTCTCTGACTGTGATGCATTGGGGGCTTTTTGTTGGTTCAGTGAATAAACAACTGAATTATTAACCAAGGAAAAGTGAAGCAAGCCACTGTGTCGCCGACACAGTCGTCAACACAGAATCTTCAGGAACTTGAGCAAGCCACTGTGTCGTCAACACAGAATCTTCAGGAACTTGAGTAAGCCACTGTGTCGCCGACACAATCGTCAACACATCTCCAACGGCCACATTTTCTCTAACGGCTATTTTTCAACTTCTAGACCTAGTTACTTCACTTTGTAACTCTATAAATGAGTCTCTATTGACTAATATCAAAAATACACTTTTGGAGACCTTTCTCTCCATATTCTCTCCAAATCTCTCTAATCTCTTTCTCTCTAATCTCTTAATACTCTTAAATTCTATCATGGTATCAGAGCAAAGATCCTTATTCTACTACTCTCTTTGATTCTCTCTTGTTCATCTTTCAAAATTCTCAATTTCTTAAAAACGCCCACCAAGTGTTCGACAAAATTCCTAAACGAAATTTCAAGCTAAAAGCTATGAGTTCTTCTGTTATTACCACTGAGGGCTCAAAATATTTAGTTGTTCCTACCATTCTCAAAAGAAACAACTATCTTGTGTGGTCTAGAACCACTAAAACCGCTATAAGCGGAAGAAGACTTTGGAAGCATATCATCTCAAAGGAGTGCCCAAAGAAATCCCTCAAGAGCAAAGGCAAAGACCAAGAGGCTCTAACCGAGGAAGAGAAAGAAGAAGCACTCAAAGAAGAAGAGGAGAAATGGGAAGAAGATCAACAAGCAGTCCTTAGTCTTCTTCAATCATCTCTAGAGTCGGCCATCTTGGAAGCCTACTCATATTGTGAGAATCCAAAGGATCTATGGGAAACTCTCAAAGGTGTGTACGGGAACACATCCAATCTAAGTCGAATCTTTGAAATCAAGAAGGCTATCAATGAACTCCATCAAGATATTTTGGAGTTCACCAAGCACTTTGGAAAGTACCAAACTCTATGGTCTGAACTTGGAAATGCTTAGGCCAATGAGTGTGGATCCAAAGGTGCTCATTGAAAGGCGTGAGCAAGATCGTGTGTTTGGCCTTCTCCTCACGTTGAATCCGGGTTATAATGACCTCATTAAGCATATCCTTAGAGATGACAAGCTACCAAACCTTGAAGAGGTGTGTTCTAGAATCCAAAAGGAGCAAGGCTCCATAGGTCTCTTTGGTGGCAAATCCGAGCTTGTAACAGCCCATAAAGGTGTATACAAGCAAGACAAGAAGGGCCCAAAGGTGTGTGATCATTGCAAGAAGGATGGTCACTCAAAGGACAAGTGTTGGCATCTTCACCCTCATCTCAAGCCCGAGTTTTTAAACTCAAGAAGACCAAGAGCCAATGTTTCTCATGGTGATGAGTCTAGACAAGCAAATGCATCCACTTCTCAAGGAGAAGTAGCTATGACAGTCTCTGTTGATTATGTGAAGAAAAATGACTTGGATGCCCTAATCAAAGCCTTTGCCTCACACAACTCCGGTATCACTCTCTATTCTCGCAAACCTAGTAGTAGACTTGTTATAGATTCGGGTGCTTCTCATCATATGATTAGTAATCCTAAGTTTCTAGACAAGATTGAACCGGCTATGGGTAGAGTAGAGATTGCTAATGGTGATGGAATTCCAATAGAAGGAAAAGGAACTTTAAAACTATTTAACAAGAAAAGTGAAGCATTTTATGTTCCTAAGTTCAAATCCAACTTAATATCTGTTAAGAGAACTACTAAAGACCTTAATTGCTATGCTATTTTTGGTCCTAATGATGTTCATTTTCAGGATATTGAAAGTGGGAAGTTACTTGGGAAAGGTGGATCCAAAGATGAGCTTTATATTCTAGAAGAGCTACCACAAAATTCGGATGCTTTATCTTTTAATTCTTGTTATTTAGCTAAAATAGATGCTATGTGGCATGCTAGATTAGGCCATCCTCATGGAAGAGCACTTGATTTAATGTTGCCTAATGTATCTTTTGATCACACTAGTTGTGAAGCATGTATTCTTGGCAAACATTGCAAAGTTGTCTTTCCTAAATCTTCTACTATCTATGAGCATTGTTTTGATTTGGTGCATTCGGATGTGTGGACTTCTCCTTGCATGTCTAGGGATAGGAACAAGTACTTTGTGACTTTTATAGATGAGAAATCAAAGTATACTTGGGTCACACTACTACCATCTAAGGATAGAGTGTTTGAGGCTTTCATCAACTTTCAAACTTATGTGACTAACCAATACAATGCCAAGATAAAAGTGTTTAGGTCCGACAATGGAGGAGAATACACAAGTACTAGATTCAAGGAGCACCTAGCTAAGCATGGCATATTACACCAAACAAGTTGCCCTCACACACCACAACAAAATGGAGTGGCGGAGAGGAAGAATAGTCACCTTATGGAAGTGGCTAGATCAATGATGTTCCACACCAATGTGCCAAAGAATTTTTGGGGAGATGCGGTTCTAGCTTCATGCTACCTTATCAACCGAATTCCAACAAAAGTTCTAAAGGACATATCACCATTTGAGGTACTTAACAACTCTAAGCCATCTATTGAACACTTACGTGTCTTTGGTTGTGTGCGCTTTGTTTATATACCAGGTGAACAAAGAAACAAGTTAGAGGCCAAGAGTACCAAATGCATCTTCCTTGGATATTCAACCACTCAAAAGGGTTACAAGTGCTTTGATCCGATCAACAGTCGACTCCTTGTATCTAGAGATGTCAAATTTATTTAGGGACAAGGCTATTATGATAAGAAGGATTGGGAAGGTCTAAAGGATCTCTCAAGGTCACCATCGGATATAGCTACAAGTTTGAGGTTATTACTTGATCATTTGGGAAATGATGAAGCACCAAGGCAAGAAAATGAAATTGGGAATGAACCTAATGGTAACTCAGACGAGGAAGAGAATATCCCAACTGTTTCCCAAGATCATGAGTATAATCAAGAGGGGGAGCCGTCTCAAAACCAAGCTCAAGAGCAAGAGGATCTGAGCATGGAAGAAGATGTGCCTACGTCTCAAAACCAAGCTCAAGAGAAAGAGGATCTGAGCATGGAAGAAGATGGGCCTACTTCACAAGAAGATGTTGAAGACATTGTAGAGGAAGAGGTTCAGCCTCTTAGACAAAGCACCAGGACCAAGTTTCCCTCCAAATGGGTGGATAATCGCATATACTACAATCACCAAGCTGTAGCTCACCCAATTCAAGCTACTTGTTCTATTGCCCTTTTGCCACCTGATCATCAAGCCTTCCTTGAAAAGATTGAGCAAAATCGAATTCCCAAGACATATGAAGAGGCTAAAGATGAGAAGGTTTGGGTTGATGCAATTGGAGATGAAAAGGGAGCTATGGAGAGGAATCACACTTGGGATGTAGAAGATCTTCCAAAAGGAAAGAAGGCGGTTAGTTCCAAGTGGCTATTCACCATCAAGTACAAGAGTAATGGCGATATAGAGAGGTACAAGGCACGTTTGGTGGCTAGAGGTTTCACCCAAACATATGGAGAAGATTACACAGACACTTTTGCTCCGGTGGCTAAGCTACACACTGTGAGAGTAGCTCTATCCTTGGCTACCAACTTGTCTTGGGATCTTTGGCAAATGGATGTCAAGAATGCATTTCTTCAAGGTGAACTTGAAGAAGAAGTCTACATAACACCTCCACCCGGTCTTAAAGACCTTTGTGCACCCGGCCAAGTATTGAGATTAAGGAAGGCTATATATGGATTGAAGCATTCGCCAAGAGCATGGTACCACAAGCTTAGCTCTACACTCACTAATCATGGCTTTAGGAAATCTCATTCGGATCACACCTTATTCACTCTAAAAAGTGACAAATGCCTTGTCGTGGTTCTTGTATATGTGGATGACCTAATCATCACTGGTGATGATAAAGAAGGTATCCAATTCACCAAGGCCTTCCTCAACACAACATTTGATATCAAGGATCTTGGAGATTTGAAGTACTTCCTTGGGCTTGAAGTGTAAAGATCACCGGATGGCTTGTTCCTTTCTCAAAGAAAGTACGTACTTGATCTCTTGAGTGAAACCGGAAAACTTGGCTCAAAACCAGCCAAGACACCACTTGAAGATGGCTACAAGTGTAGGAATTTCTAGCAGATCCTAATCCAATTAGGCAATCCTGGTCTGAATTCCAAGCCTAGGATCTAGGGTTCATGTAATTGAATCATTGGGATCTCAGAATTACCTGGTGATTAGCAGCGGAAGATTTGCAGATAATCGAGATCTAGAGCGCCTCAAATGCTGCGCCTCTACTGGTATCCACACGCACACAAACTGAACAGCAGGGATGCTAGTGCCTATAGAGATCCAATCTCTTCAGAGGTTTCTCTCAGTGTTCTGGTGGCTGTGGATTAGGTTAAGTTGGAGTTTAGGTCGACCATATATCTTATATATGTCGACTTAAACCGCAACGGGATTAACCAGCGATTAAACCGAATTAACCTGATTAATCCGCGAGTGCATCGATCGATGCACTATCTGCAACGATCGACGCTGCCCCAGAACATTGATATCGAATGCATATCAAATATGCATTCACTGGATCATTACATTAATGATCAACCTCGTCTTTAACGCCCAGTTTGCTTAGGTGTGTGACCCTGTAGGATCATATAACACTAGCAATGAGTTCTCAACTCATTGATCACAAGTGGCTTCTAGCAAAGCATTATGACTACCTAGTGTCATATGATTGTCTCATCTCGACAATACGACTTTCACTTAGAGCAAGTACAATAGATTTCAGGACATTCCCAACAATCTCCCACTTGTACTGGAACCATCTATTCCTTTAATCCATTCGTCACTATATCTCGATCTGACATAAGGCAAGATCTGTGTCACCCTTATTTAGCCAAGATCATGTTCATCGAACTCCGATTTATACTGACAAGACAAACGACTGACAATCACCTCGTTTGAGTGTGGCCACACATTTCTCAGTATCAAATCTTCGATGGGCCCTGAGATATTTATCTCCTGTTATATAGGAGGGACAAATCCCATCTTGTTCCATCCCTGTCTCTTCACACGCTTTATGATACGCCCAATCAATGCCTTTATAGTCACCAGTTACGGCTGACGTTTGACAAGGTTAAAGCGGACCAATTCACATGTAAGAGAACATGATGAACTCAGGTCTAAGGACTATACTCTACAGTCGTAATGAAAACTCTCATGACACTTATATAACTATCCCGTAGAGTTCTCATCAGTGGGTCATGTCCGATCATGTGTTCTCCAACACATATCTATGTGATTGACTTTAATACTCTTATTAATGACTTCATGAAACTTAGTCATCAGTCACCTCACATACTAGTCTCACGCGGTTGTTAATGTCCCATTTTAACAACCTTGACCAGGGACCAATCATAATTTATGTCATTTATTATCTATAGGGTTTCATGATCAAGTCACATACTTGATGACCTATAAAATGTCATAAATTACTTTGGGACTATTATTTAATAACCATTATTAAATAATACAGATGTCAGATTTCAATAACATAATCAAATTATGTTTGTACGAACATCATATCATAACTAAAATTAATAACATTGACTCCCACTAAAATTAAGATCACATCTTAAGACATCTAATGCCTTTAGCAGTAGTCTGGCCCTTATTTGCTCTTGCTCAGCGTGTGTCGCAAGACACTGCGTCTTGCTAAGAGTAATACCAAGAGTCATTTGCACGAAGCCCTTCTTGGAATCCTGCATATTGGACATGTGCAAGGCCTTATCACTATAAGTATCTTGACACAATCCAATTAGCTTATCCAATCTATCTCTATAGATTCTTATTCCAAGAATGTATACGGTTTCTCCCATATTTCTTATTGAAAAACAATTTTCGAGTCAAGTCTTAACAGACTGAAACAACGGAACTTCATTTCTGAGAAGTAGTATGTTATCAACATACAATACCAGAAATGCAACTGCGCTCCCACTAGTCATCTTGTAAACATTCGGTTCCTCTTCATTTCTGATAAAATCAAACCTTTTGATTACTTTATCAAAACGAAGTTTCCTACTCTGAGATGCTTGCATCAATCCATAAATGGATCGATGAAGCTTGCATATCTTCCTAGCTTCATTAGGATCAATGAAAACTTCAGATTATGTCATGTACACATTCTTTTCCAGAATTCCATTAAGGAAAACTATTTTCACATCCATCTGCCAGATCTCATAACCATTATGAGTGGCGGTTGCTAGGAGAATCCGAATGGACATAAGCATGGTGTCTGGGAATAGGTTTCTTCATAGTCAATACCATGAATTTACTTGAAACCTTTTGCCACCAACCTAGCTTTGTATATCTGAATATAACCATTTTCGGATTCAGCGGCTTTCAGCCTTTCGGAGTCAAGGCCCATCATTGCTTCTTCAAAATTCGCAGGCCCGTCACTTTCAATGATCAGTAGATCACGGCAATTGGTTACGAGAAATCCATATTTCTCGGGTTCGTGACGGATCCTTTCGGATCTGCGAGCTTCAGTTTTCTGTAAAAGTCGCACACACATATCTCATATGTATACTTTTACCACGACCTAATTAACCAAGATTTAAACCGTAATTAATTAAGTCATAACCCAAAATCAATATTTTGGTTCGCGATCTGTGTCGATCGATGCAACTTTTGTGTCGATCGACACTTCTTCAGAAACTCGCCATTTAAATGTATATCGAATATACATTCACCAGATCCTTTATAAACTCTAGGCACCACAAGTGCAGGTTCTACAACTCTTTGTAGATCCAACTGCTGCTCTTCCTCATCAGGTTGAGCAGTCTCCTGTGTCTTTCGAATTTCTTCGAATTGTACTTTTACTCCCACTGTTCTTTTGGAAAGAAAGTCTTTCTCAAGAAAACATAGTTCCGAGCAACAAACAATTTGTTCTCGAACTGGTTGTAAAATTAACATGCCTTGGTTTTGTTAGGACAACCAATGAAGAGGCACTTATCAGATTTGGGTGTGAGCTTATCAGAGATTAAACGTTTTATATAAGTCTCGCAACTCCAAATCTCCATGATGGATAAATCAGAAACATTTATATTCCACATCTCATGTGGTATCTCTGTAACTGATTTTGATAGAACTCTATTTAATGTAAACTCAGACGTTCCTAGAGCGTATTCTTAGAAAGATAATGGAAGATCTAAGTGACTCATCATTGATCGAACCATATCTAATAAAGTCCGATACAGGAGGAGTGAATTGTGAAACACTTTCACAATCTCTCAGATGATCACTAAATTCTTGACCTAAGTATTCACCTCCATGATCTCATCGTAGAGGTTTAATACCTTTGCCAAATTGATTATGTACTTCATTTTGGAACTCTTTGAACTTTTCAAAGATTCTGACTTATGCCTTATAAATAAGGCATAACCGTACCTTCTGAAAATATCAGTAAAGGTAATGAAGCACTGAAAATTTCCTCTAGCATTTGCGCTTATCGGGCCATGTACATCCGTATGTATAAAGCCCAATAATCCTCTGGCCCGTTCATTTTATCCGTTCGTTCGCAACTTGTATCGATCGTTGCATACATGCATCGATCGACACTACCTTTGTTGAAAGGGGCCTCTGTCGTTTTCCAATAAACAAGATTCACTATACTCATTATGATTCATAATCAAATGAGCCCAAAAGCCCATCACTATGGAGCTTCTGAATCTGTTTCTCATTTATTTGGCCCAAAAAGACAATGCTAGAAAGAAGTTTGATTCGTATCATTTGACTTGAATCTCTTGGTATTAATGTTATAGTTAGGCACATTCTGGTTTAGAACATAAATTCCATTCTCTAATGGATTGCTACTATAAAATATATCACTGTAATCAAATGAATAATACTTATTCTTGATTTGAGAACTGATATCCTTCCATATCCAAACAAGGATTAGAAATAATCTGTCTGCTCATGGCAGTTACATAGTAGCAGTTTTAAGTTCAAAGCATGCCATAAAAGGAAAAACAAATGAAATACTCCTACGGTTGATGCAGCAACTCTTGCTCCATTCACACTCATAGGTCCACTTGTCCTTTCTCCATAGTCCTACTTTTGCTCAGGCCATGCACATTTTCACAAAATATGAGTACCACAGCTGGTATCCAATACCCAACAAGTAGGATTATAAGAAGTAACATTTACTTCTATAACATAATACCTGAAGAAGAAGTCTCGTACGTCTCCTTCAGCTTCTCATAATCTTCCAAGAATTTATTGCAGTTTCTTTTCAAATGCCCATAACCATTACAATAACGGCACTTAACATCTTCAGAAGGACTGGTTTTAACCTTAGGAACATGGCCAGACTCGCTTGGATTCACAATCGAGCTCGTCTTGCCATCACCTTTGTTCTTACCAAGTTTCTTAAACTTATTACCCTTTTGTACCATAAGGACATTTGGGGTGTCTTTCTTGATGTTAGGTTCAGCAGTCTTAAGCATCCCATGCAATTCAGTCAACGTCTTCGTCAAGTTTTTCATGTTATAATTCATAACAAATTGATCATAGCTTGACGGCAGTGACTGTAGAATGATGTCAGTAGCCAACTCTTGGCTAATGGGACAATCCAGTTTCCCCAGGTTATCAATATAACCCATCATCTTAATGACATGAGGACTAACTGGTTCGCCCTTTGGTAGCTTGCACTCAATCAGGGATCTAACCGTCTGGTATCTCTGAGTTCGTGCCTGCTCCTGAAACATACTTTTCAGGCCAGTGATCATCTCTTTTGGCGACTCCACGTACTCATATTGCTTCTGCAATTCCGAGTTCATGGTAGCCAACATGAGACAACTCACATCCACCGCATCATTAGAATGCTTATCCCAAGCATCCTTATCTGACTGCCAGGCATTGGCTCGGTACTTTCTGGGGAGAACTTTCTCAAGGACATAGTCCTTTTTCTCCTGTTTGAGAACAATTCTCAAGTTCCGATACCATTCAAGAAAGTTGGATCCATTTAACTTGTCCTTCTCAAGGACGGATCGCAGGGAGAAATTGTTACGATGGTTTGTGCTAGACATAGCTGAAAAACGAGGGAGGTTTTAGTTATGATGTTCAAGAAATAAGAAGTCTTAACTATTAAGAAAACTCGCATTATATTCAAACAATGTTTCCTCAGATGAATATAATGATCCAAGACCCTTACTTCACTAAACTTGAGTGAGCCACTGGCTATCACCCAAATTTTAGCTATCTAGGTAAGCAACAACTTTGCTAGTTATATCCAATATAACTCTTGGTTGTGGATTGACATCTTATGTCCAATCCACCTGATGTCTCTGAGCCCAAAACGATTTTGATAGCCCAGTCAAGTAAACCAGTCTCTTCAGTCATGTAATTGCTGATGTCTTGCACTGCAAATCCATCAACACGATTACCTCTGTCTTACTCATGAAATTGTGGACATCTTGCACTGCAAGTCTATCACACAATCAAATGGGTATTGACAGTTGACAAGATTGGAAAGACATCAAGTATAACTTGATATTTGGTTGAGGAACGGAACCTTTTAAAACGTTCAGTTTTATTATGTTTTAATTCTTATAATTAATTGATTTATATTGCTTTGGTTCTGTGATTTTAGGTTCAATAACCTAATCATCGAATATGATGTCGACCGACACTACTATAGTGTTTACTGACACAGAATAACCAAAAGCAATCCGCGATAACCGATCAATCCAATTGATCCGGTTTTGAATATCGGTCAGTGTCGATCGATGCTACATTAGCACCGATCGATACCAACCCGATCAAAACAATCGCAATTAAACCATTCACAGTTTTCAACCATCATTAACCAAGCTCGATAACCGGTCCAATTCAATTGAACCGATTCATCAATCTCGCGAGGTTTGTGTCGATCGATGCAACACTTGTGTCGATCGACACTAGGCGAAAACTAAGGTTTATTTGGGTTTTCGCCCTGCATCGATCGATGCCGGATTGGCATCGATCGACACCATACGAAAAACCCTAAATTTCATTCGGGTTTTCGCCTTGTGTCGATCGATGCCGGATTGGCAACGATCGACACCATGCGAAAAACCCTAAGACGTTTTTCGAACAAACCCTAAACTAGGTTTTTCATGAAAACGAATTTTAGCAAGTTTGTATCAACCATACACAGATTCAGATTCAACTAATCTAATCAACATGCTACAGATTCAATGGAACCCTAAAGCTCTGATACCACTGTAGGAATTTCTAGCAGATCCTAATCCAATTAGGCAATCCTGGTCTGAATTCCAAGCCTAGGATCTAGGGTTCATGTAATTGAATCATTGGGATCTCAGAATTACCTGGTGATTAGCAGCGGAAGATTTGCAGATAATCGAGATCTAGAGCGCCTCAAATGCTGCGCCTCTACTGGTATCCACACACACACAAACTGAACAGCAGGGATGCTAGTGCCTATAGAGATCCAATCTCTTCAGAGGTTTCTCTCAGTGTTCTGGTGGCTGTGGATTAGGTTAAGTTGGAGTTTAGGTCGACCATATATCTTATATATGTCGACTTAAACCGCAACGGGATTAACCAGCGATTAAACCGAATTAACCTGATTAATCCGCGAGTGCATCGATCGATGCACTATCTGCAACGATCGACGCTGCCCCAGAACATTGATATTGAATGCATATCAAATATGCATTCACTGGATCATTACATTAATGATCAACCTCGTCTTTAACGCCCAGTTTGCTTAGGTGTGTGACCCTGTAGGATCATATAACACTAGCAATGAGTTCTCAACTCATTGATCACAAGTGGCTTCTAGCAAAGCATTATGACTACCTAGTGTCATATGATTGTCTCATCTCGACAATACGACTTTCACTTAGAGCAAGTACAATAGGTTTCAGGACATTCCCAACAACAAGGTCAATAGAAAGGGGGAGAAATCAGATGAGAAGTTTAAAGATGTCTCTCAATATAGAAGACTTGTTGGAAAATTGATATATCTCACCTTTACAAGACCGGATCTATGCTTTGCAGTCAACCAAGTGAGTCAACACATGCAAGAACCCACAGTTTATCATGTTGGGAATGTCCTGAAATCTATTGTACTTGCTCTTAAGTAAAAGTCGTATTGTCGAGATGAGACAATCATATGACACTAGGCAGTCATAATGCTTTGCTAGAAGCCACTTATGATCAATGAGTTAGGAACTCATTGTTGGAATTATGTCCAGTAATCTCTGTACTGTCTCTAGAAAGTAAGAGTATGTCAATGATCAAACATAAGTCATATAATACTGGGGGTCATGATGGCTTGCTAGAGTCCGCTCATGATCTATAAGTCTTGGACTTATGGCCTTTATTATATGATCCCATATGGGTCACACGCCTAAGCTAACAGGAAACTATGAAGGAACGGTACAGCAGAAGTACGGTAAAAGTGCTAGGCATTTACTGTGCTTGGAGAGACAGAAGGGCCTGATTAAATCCAAGGGATTTAATCAGACTGAGAATTGGGCCCAAAAGCCCATGAGAACTAAAAGGAGTTTTAATGAATAAAACTTGACCTAAGCTCTCTAATTCTTCCAACCCTCTGCGCCAACTCTCTCTCTCTTCTGCGCCTCCTCTCTTTTGGTCTAGCAGCCTCTCTTCCCGAAGTGTGCGTGTGTGAGCCTTTGGAGGAACAACCTCTTGGTGGTTCTGCTGATCTCTGACCCGTACCTCCATTCCGCTGCATAAACAAGGTAACAGGTGAGATCCTTTATGTTTCTAGCAAGAGAACCTAGATCTGGCATGTTTAGGAGTTTAATCTGAAGAATTGAATCAGGATTAACACTAAACGAATCCTTCAGTGGTATCAGAGCCATTGGTTCTGTAGGTTTTTCTTGTTTAGAATCAAGTTTAGGATTGTTTAAGAAGTGTTTTGAATCAATCTACTGATAAGAAAAAACACTTAAGAAACAAAGAATTAAAACCTAAACAAACAAGAAATCGCATGATCCAATCTATATGAATTGGTTGCGTCGGAGTGTTGATCGCCAAAGGATCACACGTCCGGATCAAGTCGCGTCGCGTCATCCGATCATGGATCGGTATGCGTCGGACCGATCAGCTACATGGACCGCGAGTTGCTCGGCCGAGGCGATCGCATGCTTCGATCGCGGATCACGGCCTGCCTCTCCCGCGTCCCGATCGCGTGAGTCTCTCGTCCCGATCGCGTCATGATCACACGACCCGAGCTTGACGATCACGCTCCCGTCCCGATCACGCAACCGAACTCGTCCCGATCGCGGCATGCGGCTGTCCCGATCATTCCCGATCGCGTGAAGCCTGCATCTCGGTTCGGTTCACTATGACCTAATGGTCGGTTCGGTTCGGCTGAGTGATGGTTCGGTTTAATTTGATTAAAACTTAAATCGTCTTGGTTTAATAAACAGACTTAATAAATTTATTAAGTTCTGGTTAAACCGGGATAAGAAATCCAAAGTCGAAAAATTGGATTTAGTGCCTAAACCAGTGTTTTTCTAATTTGATTTGGTTGGACCAAATAAATTGAGAAAATCCGGATTAGTAAATAACCGGTTGACAATTGTGGTCATCGTAGTAATTAATTTTGGTTAGACCAATTTTAATGAACCAGACCGGTTATGTCATTTAATTGGGCAATTGGGTTATGTCTTGGACATGGACCAATTCTTGGGCCTCGGGTCAAGAAGTTAAAACAATTGGGCCAGTTATTTGAGTCTTTTCTTCAGATTTAATTTAAAATTTATTTAAATAAATTTCAAATCGATTTTAAATTAATCTTTTTCAAAAAACTGAAATTAGAAAGTTTCTTAGAATAGAAGTTTCTAAATTTGCATGTTTTGGATTTTAGGAAATTTCAAATTTTAGAAAGTTTCCAATTTAGGAAGTTTCCAATTTTAGAAAGTTTCCAAAATTAGTAGGTTTCCCAAAAAGGAAAGTTTCCCAAAATAGTAATCTTCTATTTTGGGATAAAATCTTAATAAACCTACAAACCTCAAACAATATCAAGCGTTGGATGTCTTGTCCATTCTATGTCAGCTGTCGAAGTCCATTCAATTGTATTCATGGCCTTACAGTGTGAGGGTGTCTACTTTTGCGTGGGTAAGATGGTTTGTGATTCATAAATGTCATTGGGAGTCCCAGACATTAGTGATTACATGACTGTATAGTCTGGTTTTCTTGACTAGGCCATCGGGAGTCCCGGGCCTTGAGACATCAGAGTGGATTGGGCCTCGGGCCCAGATTCACAACCAAGAGTTATATCACGGATATAATTAGCCGAGATAGGGCTTACCGATATAAGCTAAGGTTGGGTGACGGCCAGTGGCCCACTTTGATCTTAGTTATATGTGGATCTTGGAATCATTATATTCTATTGAGGGTAACTGATGTTATGGAATATAATGCGAGATTAATCATATTAAGAATAATACGAGATTAATCATATTGAACATATTAACTAATAACCTTTTTATCTTATATTTCAGCTATGACTACTACAAGCACTCAAAACACATTCTCAATCCGGTCTGTTCTCGAAAAGGAGAAGCTGACTGGAACGAACTTCCTGACGTGGTCAAGGAACTTGAGGCTGGTCCTCAAGCAGGAGAAGAAGGATTATGTCCTTCGTGATCCCCTCCCCGAGAGGCCTCCTAACAATGCTGCCAGGACTCTGCATAATGCTTGGGAAAGCATTCGTCAGATGAAAATGATGTATATTGCCTGATGTTGGCGACCATGACTGCTGAGCTGCAAATGCAGTTCGAGAGTGTGTTGTCGCCCATCGAGATAATGGCAAGCCTGAAATCGCTTTTTCAGGAGCAGGCAAGGACTGAGAGGTTCCAGACAGTTAAGAACCTCTTAGACTGTAAGTTGGCTGCAAATGCGGCAGTGAGTCCTCATGTCTTGAAGATGATGGGTTATCTCGATCATCTTCAGAAACTCGACTGCCCTATCAGCCAGGAACTTGCCTGCGACATCGTTCTGCAGTCTTTACCTGCAAGCTATGATCAGTTCATCCTGAACTTCAATATGCATGGCTTGAGTAAGACATTTCTGAGCTTCACGGAATGCTCAAGACTGCAGAGCCCAACTTGAGGAAAACCGCCAAGGACCCCAATGTGCTTATGGTGCAAAAGGGCAAGGGCTTTAAGAAATCCTCTGCCAAGGACAAGGGAAAAGCTAAGGCTGTTCAAGTCTCGGACAAGGACACGCCAAAGCCCAAGCCCAAGTCCAAAGATGGGCCAACTGACATATGCAGGTTCTGTAAAGAACCAGGGCATTGGAGGAGAGAATGTAAGAAATTCCAAGA
Organism: Orychophragmus violaceus; assembly: GCA_030180135.1. Taxonomy (NCBI): domain Eukaryota; kingdom Viridiplantae; phylum Streptophyta; class Magnoliopsida; order Brassicales; family Brassicaceae; genus Orychophragmus; species Orychophragmus violaceus. Next base: position 89,633,141 of record CM058231.1, read on the forward strand.
AGGTCTAAAGGAATTGAAGAAGAAGACTCTCGAGACTTCTTCATCAGGTATTTTTGTTATAGAAGTTAATACAACTACTTCTGATAATACCTCATGGGTTATGGATACTGGTTGTGGGGCTCATATTTGTACTAATATGCAGGCACTCAGCAACAGTAGAAGGCTGAAGCAAGGACAAGTGGAGCTACGAGTTGGGAATGGAGCGAAAGTTCCTGCACTAGCTGTAGGCACATACTTGTTGTCTTTACCTTCGGGATTGGTTTTAGAACTCAATAATTGTTATTTTGTACCTGCGATAAGCAGAAATATTATTTCAATTTCTTTGTTGGACTTGGAAGGTTATGATTTTTCAGTTAAGAATAAATTATGTTCCTTCAATCGCAACAATTTGTTCTATGGTTGTGCCCCTCTTACGAATGGGCTTTACATACTTGATCAATCCGCGCCAATTTATAACATTGATACCAAACGGTTCAAACCTAATGAGGAGAACCGAACGTTTCTATGGCATTGTCGTTTAGGGCACATCAGCGAGAAACGCATCAAGAGGCTCCATTCGAATGGACTTCTTGGCTCATTTGACTTTGAGTCATGTGAGAAATGCGAATCCTGCATGATGGGCAAAATGACACGGGCCCCCTTTAATAAACCTAACGAGAGGGCCAGTGACTTATTGGGCCTGATACACACAGATGTGTGTGGCCCAATGTCCACAAATGCAAGAGGAAACTATCAGTACTTCATTACCTTCACTGATGATTTCAGTAGGTATGGATATGTTTATTTGATGAAACATAAGTCTGAATCGTTTGAGAAATTCAGAGAATTCCAAAATGAAGTACAGAACCAACTTGGCAAAAGCATTAAGGCTCTTCGGTCCGACCGAGGAGGAGAATACTTAAGCCAAGAATTCAGTGATCATCTGAGAGAGTGTGGGATCGTATCCCAACTCACTCCTCCTGGAACACCACAATGGAATGGTGTGTCTGAGAGGAGAAATCGGACCTTATTGGATATGGTTCGATCTATGATGAGTCACACAGACCTTCCAATATCCCTTTGGGGATATGCTCTGCTAACAGCAGTGTTCACTCTAAATAGAGCGCCATCGAAAGCAGTAGCTAAGACACCATATGAATTATGGACTGGAGAAGCTCCAGTGCTGTCTTACCTCAGAATTTGGGGTTGTGAAGCCTATGTCAAGAGATTGATCTCAGACAAGCTTACACCAAAGTCTGATAAATGCTACTTCATTGGTTATCCGAAGGAAACCAAGGCTTATTACTTCTATCTACATTCCGAGAACAAGATCTTTGTTGCCCGGGATTGTAATTTTCTTGAGAGGGAGTTTCTCTCTAAGAAAAACAGTGGGAGTAAGGTACTGCTTGAAGAAATTCAAGATGAACAGGATACTGCTAAACCTGAAGAGGAAGAGCAGCAGGAGGACCTACAAGAAATTGTAGTGCCTGAACCTGTAGTACCTGAAGTTCGAAGATCCGGGAGGATCCGTCACGAACCCGAGAGATATCAAGGATTCCTCGTGACTGACTGTCATGATCTTCTGATCATTGATGGTGATGAACCATCGAACTTCAATCAAGCCATGATGGGCCCAGATTCCTCTAAGTGGCGTAAGGCCACTGATTCCGAAATGGACTCCATGTCGGTCAACCAAGTGTTTTCGTTGGTTGACTTACCCGCTGGTGTAAAAGCCATCGAGTGCAAATGGATCTTCAAGAAGAAGATTGACGTGGATGGAAATGTCCAGATTTATAAAGCCAGGTTGGTGGCAAAAGGTTTCAGACAAGTTCACGGTGTGGATTACGATGAAACCTATTCCCCAGTGGCTATGATGAAATCTATTCGGATTCTACTAGCAACTGCAGCTTTTCATGATTATGAAATTTGGCAGATGGACGTGAAAACCGCCTTCCTGAATGGTATTCTGGAAGAGGATGTGTATATGACACAACCTGACGGTTACATAGATCCAAAGAATGCTGGGAAAGTATGCAAGCTTCATAAATCCATTTATGGATTGAAGCAAGCATCGAGGAGCTGGAATCTTCGTTTTGATGAAGCAATCAAGCAATTTGACTTCATCAGAAACGAAGAAGAACAATGCGTGTATAAGAAAACTAGTGGGAGCAAGATAGTATTTCTTATTCTGTATGTCGATGACATACTGCTTCTCGGAAACGACGTTCCAATGCTGAAGTCGGTAAAGGACTGGCTTGGAAGTTGTTTTTCCATGAAAGACATGGGTGAAGCCGCATACGTTCTTGGAATAAGGATCTACCGGGATATATCTAAAAGGCTGATAGGCTTGTGTCAAGACTCATACATTGACAAAGTCCTGTATAGATTCAGCATGGCAGATTCCAAGAAGGGCTTCACGCCAATGGTACATGGCACAACGCTAAGCAAGAAGCAGAGCCCTACGTCGGCTGCTGAGCTTGAGCGCATGAAGAATATTCCTTATGCATCTGCAATAGGATCTATCATGTATGCCATGATCTGTACTCGTCCTGATGTTGCTTATGCATTGAGCATGACGAGTAGGTACCAGTCAAATCCAGGTGAAAGCCACTGGATTGCCGTCAAGAATATCCTGAAGTATCTAAGACATACTAAGGATAAGTTCTTGGTGTACGGCGGAAGTAATGTGCTTGAAGTCAGTGGATTCACGGACGCAAGTTTCCAGACAGACCAAGATGATTTCCGGTCACAGTCCGGTTATATCTTTTGTCTGAATGGCCGTGCAATCAGTTGGAGAAGCTCCAAGCAAGACACCGTTGCTGATTCCACTACAGAAGCTGAATATATCGCCGCCTCAGAAGCAGCGAAGGAAGCTGTTTGGATACGAAAGTTCATTATTGAACTAGGTGTGATACCAAATGCGGCTGAGCCTCTGGCACTGTTTTGTGATAACAATGGTGCTATAGCTCATGCAAAGGAACCAAGATCACACCAGAAATCCAAGCATGTGCTAAGAAGATTTCACTTGATACGTGATATCATTAATAGAAAGGAAGTCAAGATCAGTCGAGTTCAGACAGATGATAACGTCGCTGATCCATTGACAAAGCCACTCCCAAGACCTAAGCTCGAGTTCCTGACTGAAGCTGTAGGGATTAGAGACATTGAAATGTAATCCAAATTTGAGTGGGAGTTTGAGGGCTTTATTTAGTTATTTGATATGTTCTTGTAAAACATTTTTTTGTTTAATGAAATTATTATTTCAAGATTATTTTAACTGTGATGAAATAATCGTTCCAAAATGATATGAACCATTTTATAGGTCATCGAAGTAAATGACTTGATCTTGAGTCATCAAAGTCATTTAGCTTGATCATGAGACCCTATATTTGATAGATGGCTTATATCATCCTGTCCCTAGTCGAAGGTTGTTGAAATTGGAACACCAACAACCGTGTGAGACTAGATTGGTACGTGACTTATGACAAAGTCTCAGGATGTCATAGATGCACGGCATCAAAGTCAGTACATAGGTGTATGTTGGGGTACATACGACCGGACAAGACCCGCTTATAAGAACTCTTCAGGATATTTATATTTGTGTCATAAGAGATTCTTACTACGACTATAGAGTATAGTCCTTAGACCTGAGTTCGCATGCATGTGACTGCACATGAACTAATGCACTTTGATCATTGTCTAATGCTGTCGTTAAGCGATAGTTATAAGGACCTTGTTTGGGTGTATTATGAAATGAGTAGTTTACAGTGATGGAACAAGACGGGATTTGTCCCTCCAATATAAATGGAGTGAATATCTCTAGGCCAATCGGAGATTTAATACTGGAAAATGCATGGCCATGCTCAAACGGACTGTCCCGAGTCGTTTGGATTGTCAGTATCAAATCAGAGTCCGATGAACAAGATTAGGATTTATAAGGATGACACTCATCTTGCCTTATGACTAATCGAGATATTGAGACAAAAGGATTATGAATACAGAGATTCCAGTTCAAGTGGGAGATTGTTGGAATTATGTCCAGTAATCTCTGTACTGTCTCTAGAAAGTAAGAGTATGTCAATGATCAGACATAAGTCATATAATACTGGGGGTCATGATGGCTTGCTAGAGTCCGCTCATGATCTATAAGTCTTGGACTTATGGCCTTTATTATATGATCCCATATGGGTCACACGCCTAAGCTAACAGGAAACTATGAAGGAACGGTACAGCAGAAGTACGGTAAAAGTGCTAGGCATTTACTGTGCTTGGAGAGACAGAAGGGCCTGATTAAATCCAAGGGATTTAATCAGACTGAGAATTGGGCCCAAAAGCCCATGAGAACTAAAAGGAGTTTTAATGAATAAAACTTGACCTAAGCTCTCTAATTCTTCCAACCCTCTGCGCCAACTCTCTCTCTCTCTTCTGCGCCTCCTCTCTTTTGGTCTAGCAGCCTCTCTTCCCGAAGTGTGCGTGTGTGAGCCTTTGGAGGAACAACCTCTTGGTGGTTCTGCTGATCTCTGACCCGTACCTCCATTCCGCTGCATAAACAAGGTAACAGGTGAGATCCTTTATGTTTCTAGCAAGAGAACCTAGATCTGGCATGTTTAGGAGTTTAATCTGAAGAATTGAATCAGGATTAACACTAAACGAATCCTTCACTCATTGCTAGTGTTACATGATCCTACAGGGTCACACACCTAAGCAAACTGGACGTTGTATATGGGGTTGATCATTAATGTAATGATCGGGTGAATGCATATTTGATATGCATTCAATACCAAGTTTCTGGGGCAGTGTCGATCGACGCAATAAGTGTGTCGGTCGATACAGATCGGCAGTGTCGATCGACACAATAAGTGTGTCGGTCGACACAGCTCGCGAATTACCAGATTAAAATCGGTTTAATCGCTGGTTAATTCGGTTGTGGTTTAAGTCGACATATATAAGATATATGGTCGACCTAAACATTAATTTAACCTAACTCACAGCCACCAGAAAATAAAAAGAAACCTCTTGAGAGATCTGATCTCTAAAGGCACTAGCATCCCTTCTGTTCAGTTTGTGTGTGTGTGGATACCAGTAGAGGCGCAGCATTTGAGGCGCTCTAGATCTCGATTATCTGAAAATCTTCCGCTGCTAATCACCAGGTAATTCTGAGATCCCAATGATTCAATTACATGAACCCTAGATCTTAGGCTTGGAATTTAAACCAGGGTTGCCTAATTGGATTAGGAACTGCTAGAAATTCCTTCAGTGGTATCAGAGCCTTAGGGTTCTATTGAATCTGTAGCATGGTGATTAGATTAGTTGAATCTGAATCTCTGTATAGTTGATACAAGCATGCTAAAATTCGTTTTCATGAAAATCTAGTTTTAGTATTTTTGCTTGAAAAACGATTAGGGTTTATCGCCCTGTGTCGATCGACACCAATCCGGTGTCGGTCGAAACTGAAGGATAACCCGAACAAAATTAGGTTTCGCCTAGTGTCGATCGACACAATAGTTGTGTCGGTCGACACAAACCTCGCGAGATTGATGAATCGGTTCAATTGGATTGGACCGGTTATCGAGCTTGGTTAATAATGGTTAAACTCTAAGGATGGTTTAATTGCGATTGGTTTGATAAGGTTGATGTCGACCGATGCTAATGTAGCGTCGATCGACACTGACCGGTACTCAAAACCGGATCAATTGGATTGATCGGTTATCGCAGATTGTTTTTAGTTATTCTGCATCGATCGACACTAAAGTAGTGTCGGTCGACATCAGATTCGATGATTTAGGTTATGGAACCTGAAATCACAGAACCAAAGCAAGATAAATCAATTAATTAGAAGAATTAAAACATAATAAAACTGAACGTTTTAAGGTTCCGTTCCTCAAACAAATATCAAGTGATCCTTGATGTCTTTCCAATCTTGTCAACTGTCAAGACTCATTTCATTGTGGGATAGACTTGCAGTGCGAGATGTCCACAATTACATGAGTAAGACAGGAGGTAATCGTGTTGATGGATTTGCAGTGCAAGGCATCAACAATTACATGACTTAAGAGATTGGTTTACTTGACTGGGCCATCAAAATCGTTTTGGGCTCAGAGACATCAGGTGGATTGGACATGAGATGTCGATCCACAACCAAGAGTTATATTGGATATGACTAGCAAGGTTGTTGCTTACCTAGATAGCTAAAATTTGGGTGATAGCCAGTGGCTCACTCAAGTTTAGTGAAGTATGGGTCTTGGATCATTATATTCATTTGAGGAACTAATTGTTTGAATATAATGCGAGTTTTCTTAATTGTTAAGACTTCTCATTTCTTGAACATCATAACTAAACCTCCCTTGTTTTTCCAGCTATGTCTAGCACAAACCATCGTAACAATTTCTCCCTGCGATCCGTCCTTGAGAAGGACAAGTTAAATGGATCAAATTTTCTTGAATGGTATCGGAACTTGAGAATTGTTCTCAAACAGGAGAAGAAGGACTATGTCCTTGAGAAAGTTCTCCCCAAGAAGTACCGAGTCAATGCCTGGCAGTCAGATAAGGATGCTTGGGATAAGCATTCTAATGATGCGGTGGATGTGGGTTGTCTCATGTTGGCTACCATGAACTCGGAATTGCATAAGCAATATGAGTACGTGGAGTCGCCAATAGAGATGATCACTGGCCTGAAAAGTATGTTTCAGGAGCAGGCACGAACTCAGAGATACCGAACGGTAAGATCTCTGATTGAGTGCAAGCTACCAAAAGACGAACCAGTTAGTCCTCATGTCATTAAGATGATGGGTTATATTGATAACCTGGGGAAACTGGATTGTCCCATTAGCCAAGAGTTGGCTACTGACATCATTCTGCAGTCACTGCCGTCAAGCTATGATCAATTTGTTATGAACTATAACATGAACAACTTGACAAAGACGTTGACTGAATTGCATGGGATGCTTAAGACTGCTGAACCTAACATCAAGAAGGACACCCCAGATGTCCTTATGGTACAAAAGGGTAAAAGGTTTAAGAAACTTGGTAAGAACAAAGGTGATGGCAAGACGAGCTCGATTGTGAATCCAAGCGAGTATGGCCATGCTCCTAAGGTTAAAACCAGTCCTTCTGAAGATGTTAAGTGCCGTTATTGTAATGGTTATGGGCATTTGATAGGTTCTAAGTTTTACCCTATTCTAAACTGCAAGTGAACAGCAATGTCAAAGTAGTATATAGGGTTATCGAATCCACAGGGACACTTGGTCTCAATAGATCAGAACAGTAGAGACTAATACTAGAAAGAAAGCAATGTAATTGAATTAAAAGTGGTGCGAGAAAGTAAATCAGTAGCAGAGATTAACGGTTGTGAAAGCAAGTTATTAAGAGCGCTAGGTCTAGGGCGTTCTCAGGAAATCAGACAAGCAGACAGTTCATTCAGCAAGGATCTAATTAAGCACAGTTCTAGAACTCAAAACACAGATATAGAATTAACCAAATTCCTTTGCGATAATTCTCTAAGTCTAAGTGCAGCAAACCAAACTTTCGTTTGCGAGAACTAACAGATTAAACTAGCATTAATTCCAGGTTTGATATGTTCACAATTATCCTAAACCAAACTTCCGTTTGCGCAAAGTTTAATTGCCCAATTTAATTAGTTCAGATTCATAAACCCCACTTCCGTGACGTATTTAGCAACCTAAGATCTAGATTCTAATTGATCAGGTTAGAACTAGCTTTAAGCACAATTAAATTGAAGAACAGATATAGTTATGAATCCTTAACTGAATTTGAACAAGTCTAGCAGGTCATGAAATCCTATGTGAGAAACCCTAAACCTAACAAGGAATCTACTCAGACATGATTGATGAAAACATAATCATAGAAATAATAGATTGCATAAAAGATAAAAGATTAAAGGGGTTCAAAATCTTCTCCAAATACAGATGATGTAACAGGTTCAGATCAGCCCCAAAAGCTCTAAAAATCCTCTGCTCTTAATTATGAAAGCGTTTTGTAAAGCGTATCTAAAAACTCAATAATATAGGTCTAATCTCGGCCAGGGGCTTCTTTGTAAATATCAGAAACTTCTGGATCAAAGTGCAATATCTTGATTCTTCTAAACCGCCGAGTTTTGGCCCATCTCGCTGGTGCAACGACCGTTGCAGGTGTGCAACGATCGACACCTTTCTCTGTTTCGGACAGTGAACTCTATCTCTCGGCCAAACACTCCAAAAATCTCCAAAATGCTCCATTATCTCCAATTCAGCTCCAAACCTGATTATACCTGTAAAAGACTCTAAAAGAACACAAAAGACACTAAAAACACAACTATATCATGGCATAAAACCGGTAAAAACCATGATATATCAACTCCCCCACACTTAGCCTTTGCTTGCCCTCAAGCAAAACATAGAACTAAAGCTTGGTGAAGAGGTTTGAAAACTTTCAGAAACTCATTTCATCCTAGAAGCTACAATACTCAGATTCCCCTTAGTAAACCACTGAAAGAATCAATTACAGGACATCAAGACCAACATGTACTTCCCCCACACTTAGCAACTGTCCTAGGTAAACTCCACAATCACATTCAAGCATTCAAATTCTCCCTACTGACTTCTGCGAGTATTTAAGTGCGGTCTCACCAAAGGAGTATCGATCAAAGGGCACATGGATTCTTACCTTATCAGCTCTAGACCACCATACTATCTTTCTCTAGTCCCTTTCTTCTCTTTCCCTTCTTTAACAACTGATTTTTCCCCATTGGGTATCATTTTTTTTTTTTTTATCAGTGTTCTTCCCGTTATGGGGTGTACTTTGGACACATTCCATGGATCACATGAGAGAAAATAGTGTTTGCTACCATTCCCATGACCACTTCGGAGTTACTAACTCATCCTCAGTTTATTATCTTTTTTTTTTTTACTTTATAGAAGGGGAGAAGGGAACTAAATAGGATAGGTTGACAGGCTGTGTCAGAACTAACAAGGGAATCCGACACAAAGTATACCAAGCCCTTAGGTGAGAAATCTAAGTCAATATTAAATTGAAGTCAGTAAAAGGATCCTCTGATACCTGAAGTGATGTGGGTGTTCCCAGTAGGTTGATCTGTGATGGGGTTTTCTAATAGTCAGAGATAGATCCTGCAACTTCATCCCAATGGTTACTTAAGTTCCTGCAAGTCTTGTAAATCTTCTCAGAAAATCATGGTTTCTTACTTAAACAATTTTGACTCAATAAAACAAATTTTTTTTTTTTTTGAAAAACGGACTGACTCTTAAGAAAGTAGAAAACAAAAGTTAGTAGCACCTCCCCCACACTTAAGACACACTGTCCCCAGTAGTGTCCAGCGAAGGATCGGTAAAAAGAAAATAAAAAATTGAAAAGATGAAATTATGTCTGTCGGGTTACCTCTGTCGCTCAGGCATCGATCGTTGCACTAAGTGCATCGACCGTTACTTGGCTATTTTCGTGTATAATCGATCGTTGCTCAGGACCGCAACGATCGCTGCAATGCGATTCCTTTCGTGTTGTGACGATCGACACAGAAGTGAGTCGATCGTTGCACTGCGATTTTGTCCGAGACCTGCAAACATAAACTCACCAGAAACAAAAACAAACGTAAAATCCTAACAAAAACACCAAAAATTAAGTAGAAAAACACCAGTACCTAATGGTGGGTTGCCTCCCACCCAGCGCTTGTTTAAGGTCAATAGCTTGACCTATCAGAAAGAGATTGGACTCATGGCGGTTTCAACAGAGACTTTGAGTGTCTCTGTGAATGTCTCCTCATCCAAGGTGGCGTATAAGCATTCAGATCATGAGATCTTCCAAGGAATGAGTAATCAGAATCAGGGCGGGAGCGAAGCTTGGGCGGTCTACTGCGTTTTCCTGCATTCAAAATAATGTGGTCAGAAGGTTTAAGCTTAGGTGATTTGTACCTTACCTTTGATGTATATCTGATGTCTGGAGCTTTCTGCTTATGAGCAGTTGCAGGTACTGAAGATGTTAGAGCAGGTTCAAGAGGAACCGCCATCTTCTTTTCTCCACTATCAGATACTGTAGTTCCACCAATCTGAACTTCTTCTTTCAGATGACCATCAGTGGAGATCACCTTCTTTTCATGAACTCGCGAAGTTTCAACTGATGGTGTTTTATTCACCTTCTTATCCATCACTTTTATGCAGTTAGCCACTTCTAGATCTTGTTTGGAAGGTTTGGGAACCTTAGGGTATGGCACTGGGGGCTTGTAGACTCGTTCTGGTACTGTTGCAGGTTTCTGGTCATGTGTGCGTTCTGTGTCGATCGTTGCATGATGTGTGTCGATCGATGCAAGGCGATTCTGTTTCTCGAAAGAACTCGAAATTGCCGTCAGAATGGCGTGTCGATCGTCACTGAGGGGGTGTCGATCGGTGCATGTATCAGGCAAACAATATTCATCCAGAAAATCCGAGATTATGCTCTCTTCTTCACCTAGCAACTCAATCTCATCCCTTATGTTCACAGCATTGATGTGCAGCTTCCGTTCAGCTCTCTTAGCTTCATTCTGCCTCTCTATTGCTACATATGTTCGTTCAATTTTGATATCCAGCTCCTCCATATGCGTGCTCAAAGATTCAAACTTCTCATTCAAGCCTTCATACAAAGCATCCATCTTTGAGTTGAAGGACCTATCAATCTGTTGTTGTCTCTCAAGGTACTGCTCCATCATGATTTCCATTCTGCTCTCATGAGCTGTAGGTGCAGGCGGTACTTGGTAAGAAGAAACACTACAACTCCTTGTAAGGGGTTTCTGAAAAGCAGATCCGTGACTATAGAATCCAGTTCCTTCAACGCAATGGTTAGCTTCTTGTGCATACTTTCCAAGTAGAAGACTATGCAGAGAGTCAACTTGGTTCTTCAACCCAGCTATCTGTGAACTGTCAATCCCTGAGCTGAAAATATCATTCCGACACATCGTCCTGATGATCTCTTAGTGTTCTTGGTGATTCAGCGAAGTGTGTCGATCGATGCAAGAAGGGCGTCGATCGATGCAATGCGAAATCAGAGAAAACAGAAAAATAAATCAGCAAAAAAAAATAAATAAATAAAAACAAAAACGAAAAGAAAAAGAAAAATCCTAGTAAAACCCTAGGCTCGAAGCTATCGAAGACTCAAATAGTCCCCGGCAACGGCGCCAAAAACTTGATAGGTTCTAAGTTTTACCCTATTCTAAACTGCAAGTGAACAGCAATGTCAAAGTAGTATATAGGGTTATCGAATCCACAGGGACACTTGGTCTCAATAGATCAGAACAGTAGAGACTAATACTAGAAAGAAAGCAATGTAATTGAATTAAAAGCGGTGCGAGAAAGTAAATCAGTAGCAGAGATTAACGGTTGTGAAAGCAAGTTATTAAGAGCGCTAGGTCTAGGGCGTTCTCAGGAAATCAGACAAGCAGACAGTTCATTCAGCAAGGATCTAATTAAGCACAGTTCTAGAACTCAAAACACAGATATAGAATTAACCAAATTCCTTTGCGATAATTCTCTAAGTCTAAGTGCAGCAAACCAAACTTTCGTTTGCGAGAACTAACAGATTAAACTAGCATTAATTCCAGGTTTGATATGTTCACAATTATCCTAAACCAAACTTCCGTTTGCGCAAAGTTTAATTGCCCAATTTAATTAGTTCAGATTCCTAAACTCCACTTCCGTGACGTATTTAGCAACCTAAGATCTAGATTCTAATTGATCAGGTTAGAACTAGCTTTAAGCACAATTAAATTGAAGAACAGATATAGTTATGAATCCTTAACTGAATTTGAACAAGTCTAGCAGGTCATGAAATCCTATGTGAGAAACCCTAAACCTAACAAGGAATCTACTCAGACATGATTGATGAAAACATAATCATAGAAATAATAGATTGCATAAAAGATAAAAGATTAAAGGGGTTCGAAATCTTCTCCAAATACAGATGATGTAACAGGTTCAGATCAGCCCCAAAAGCTCTAAAAATCCTCTGCTCTTAATTATGAAAGCGTTTTGTAAAGCGTATCTAAAAACTCAATAATATAGGTCTAATCTCGGCCAGGGGCTTCTTTGTAAATATCAGAAACTTCTGGATCAAAGTGCAATATCTTGATTCTTCTAAACCGCCGAGTTTTGGCCCATCTCGCTGGTGCAACGACCGTTGCAGGTGTGCAACGATCGACACCTTTCTCTGTTTCGGACAGTGAACTCTATCTCTCGGCCAAACACTCCAAAAATCTCCAAAATGCTCCATTATCTCCAATTCAGCTCCAAACCTGATTATACCTGTAAAAGACTCTAAAAGAACACAAAAGACACTAAAAACACAACTATATCATGGCATAAAACCGGTAAAAACCATGATATATCAGCATTTGAAAAGAAACTGCAATAAATTCTTGGAAGATTATGAGAATCTGAAGAAAATGTACGAGACTTCTTCTTCAGGTATTATGTTATAGAAGTAAATGTTACTTCTTATAGTCCTACTTATTGGGTATTTGATACCAGCTGTGGTACTCATATTTTGTGAAAATGTGCATGGCCTGAGCAAAAGTAGGACTATGGAGAAAGGACAAGTGGATCTACGCGTGGGAAATGGAGCAAGAGTTGCTGCATTAGCCATAGGAGTATTTCATTTGTTTTCTTTTATGGCATGTTTTGAACTTAAAAATGCTACTATGTACCTGCTATGAGCAGAAAGATTATTTCTAATCCTTGTTTGGATATGGAAGGATATCAGTTTTCAAATTAAGAATAAGTGTTATTCATTTGATTACAATGATATATTTTATAGTAGCAATCCATTAGAGAATGGAATTTATGTTCTAAACCAAATCATGCCTGACTATAACATTAGTACCAAGAGATTCTAGTCAAATGATACGAATCAAACCTTTTCTCTGGCATTGTCGTTTGGGCAACATAAATGAGAAACAGATTCAGAAAATCCATAGTGATGGGCTTTTGGGCTCATTTGATTATGAATCATATGAGAAATGCGAATCTTGTTTATTAAGTAAAACAAAGGCTCCTTTCAACAAAGGTAGTGTCGATCGACACAAACAGTGCGTCGGTCGATACAGGTTGCGAACGATCAAAATGAAAGGGACAGAGGCTTATTGGGTCTTATACATATGGATGTATATGGGCCAATGAGCACTAGTGCTAGAGGAAACTTTCAGTACTTCATTACCTTTACTGATGATTTCAGTAGGTAAGGTTATGTCTTATTAATGAGACATAAGTCAGAATTTTTTGAAAAGTTCAAAGAGTTCCAAAATGAAGTACAGAATCAATTTGGCAAAGGTATTAGAACTCTACGATGAAATCATGGAAGTGAATACTTAAGTCAAGAATTTAGTGATCATCTGAGAGATTGTGAAAGTGTTTCACAATTCACTCCTCCTGAATCGGACTTTATTAGATATGGTTCGATCAATGATGAGTCACTTAGATCTTCCATTATCCTTCTAAGAATACGCTCTAGAAACGTCTGCGTTTACACTAAATAGGTTTCCATCAAAATCAGTTACAGAGACACCACATGAGATGTGGACTGTAAATATTCCTGATTTGTATCTCGTGAAGATTTGGGTTTGTGAGGCTTATATAAAACGTTTAATCTCTGATAAGCTCACACCCAAATCTGATAAGTGCTACTTCATTGGTTGTCCTAACGAAACCAAGGCTTGTTACTTTTACAACCAGTTCGAGAACAAATTGTTTGTTGCTCGGAACTATGTTTTCTTGAGAAAGATTTTCTTTCCAAGAAGAACAGTGGGAGTAAAGTACAACTCGAAGAAATTTGAAAATTACAGGAGACTGCTCAAACTGATGAGGAAGAGCAGCAGTTGGATCTACAAGGAGTTGTAGAACCTGCACCTGTGATGCCTAAGGTTTGCAAGGATCTGGTGAATGTATATTCGATATACATTCAAAAGGCGAGTTTCTGAAGAAGTGTCGATCGACACAAAAGTTGTATCGATCGACACAGATCGCGAACCAAAATATTGATTTTGGCTTATGACTTAATTAACTACGGTTTAAATCTTGGTTAATTAGGTCATGGTAAAAGTATACATATGAGATATGTGCGCGACTTTTACACAAAATTGAAGCACGCGGATCCGAAAGGATCCGTCACGAACCCGAGAAATGTGGATTTCTCGTAACCAATTGCCGTGATCTATTGATCATTGAAAGTGACGGGCCTGCGAATTTTGAAGAAGAAATGATGGGCCTTGACTCTGAAAATGGCTGAAAGCCGCTGAATCCGAAATGGGATCCATGTCACAGAACCAAGTGTGGACTTTGGTCGATTTACCCGATGGTGCAAAAGCCATTGAGTGTAGATAGATTCTCAAAAGGAAATTGATGTGAATGGTGATATCCAAAGCTGGAGTGGTGGAAAAGGTTTCAAGCAAATTCATGGTATTGACTATGAAGAAACTTATTCCCCAGTCAACATGCTTAAAGACCATTCGGATTCTCCTAGCAACCGCCACTCATAATGGTTATGAGATCTGGCAGATGGATGTGAAAACAGTTTTCCTTAATGGAATTCTGGAAAAGGATGTGTACATGACACAACCTGAAGTTTTCATTGATCCTAAAGAAGCTAGGAAGATATGCAAGCTTCGCCGATCCATTTATGGATTGAAGCAAGCATCTCGGAGTTGGAATCTTCGTTTTGATAAAGCAGTCAAAAGGTTTGACTTCGTCATGAACAAAGAGGAACCATGTGTTTACAAGATGACTAGTGGGAGCGCAGTTGCCTTTCTGGTATTGTATGTTGATAACATACTACTTCTCGAAAATAAAGTTCCATTGTTTCAGTCTGTTAAGACTTGACTCGAAAGTTGTTTTTCGATGAGAAATATGGGAGAAACCATATACATTCTTGGAATAAGAATCTATGGAGATAGATTAGACAAGCTAATTGGATTGTGTCAAGATACTTATGATGATAATGCCTTGCACAGGTCCAGTATGCAGGATTCCAAGAAGGGCTTTGTGCAAATGACTCTTGGTATTACTCTTAGCAAGACGCAGTGTCCTTGGACACACGCTGAGCAAGAGCGAATGAGGGTCAGACTACTGCTAAAGGCATTAGATGTCTTAAGATATGATCTTAATTTTAGTGGGAGTTGTTGTTGTTAATTTTAGTTATGATATGAAGTTCGTACAAACATAATTTGATTATGTTATTGAAATCTGACATCTGTATTATTTAATAATGGTTATTAAATAATAGTCCCAAAGTAATTTATGACATTTTTATAGGTCATCAAGTATGTGACTTGATCATGAAACCCTATAGATAATAAATGACATAAATTATGTTGGTCCCTGGTCAAGGTTGTTAAAGTGGGACATTAACAACCGCGTGAGACTAGTATGTGAGGTGACTGATGACTAAGTTTCATAGAGTCATTAATAAGAGTATTAAAGTCAAACACATAGATATGTGTTGGAGAACACAGGATCGGACATGACCCACTGATGAGAACTCTACGGGATAGTTATATAAGTGTCATGAGAGTTTTCATTACGACTATAGAGTATAGTCCTTAGACCTGAGTTCATCATGTTTTCTTACATGTGAATTGGTCCGCTTTAACCTTGTCAAACGTCAGCCGTAACTGGTGACTATAAAGGCATTGATTGGGCGTATCATGAAGCGTGTGAAGAAACAGGGATGGAACAAGATGGGATTTGTCCCTCCTATATAACAGGAGATAAATATCTCAGGGCCCATCGAAGATTTGATACTGAGAAATGTGTGGCCACACTCAAACGAGGTGATTGTCAGTCGTTTGTCTTGTCAGTATAAATCGGAGTTCGATGAACATGATCTTGGCTAAATAAGGGTGACACAGATCTTGCCTTCTGCCAGATCGAGATATAGTGACGAAGGGATTATGGGAATAAATGATTCCAGTACAAGTGGGAGATTGTTGGGAATGTCCTGAAATCTATTGTACTTGCTCTTAAGTAAAAATCGTATTGTCGAGATGAGACAATCATATGACACTAGGCAGTCATAATGCTTTGCTAGAAGCCACTTATGATCAATGAGTTAGGAACTCATTGCTAGTGTTATATGATCCTACAGGGTCACACACCTAAGCAAACTGGACGTTGTATATGGGGTTGATCATTAATGTAATGATCGGGTGAATGCATATTTGATATGCATTCAATACCAAGTTTCTGGGGCAGTGTCGATCGACGCAATAAGTGTGTCGGTCGATACAGATCGGCAGTGTCGATCGACACAATAAGTGTGTTGGTCGACACAGCTCGCGAATTACCAGATTAAAATCGGTTTAATCGCTGGTTAATTCGGTTGTGGTTTAAGTCGACATATATAAGATATATGGTCGACCTAAACACTAATTTAACCTAACTCACAGCCACCAGAAAAGAAAAAGAAACCTCTTGAGAGATCTGATCTCTAAAGGCACTAGCATCCCTTCTGTTCAGTTTGTGTGCGTGTGGATACCAGTAGAGGCGCAGCATTTGAGGCGCTCTAGATCTCGATTATCTGCAAATCTTCCGCTGCTAATCACCAGATAATTCTGAGATCCCAATGATTCAATTACATGAACCCTAGATCCTAGGCTTGGAATTTAAACCAGGGTTGCCTAATTGGATTAGGAACTGCTAGAAATTCCTTCATATCATTGGTCGATGGTGGAAAGGATACTTAGATATCTCAAAGGGAGCCCCGGCCAAGGTATATGGATGGGAAAGAATAGTAACACTGAGATTGTTGGGTATTGTGATGCGGATTGGGCTGGTGACAGAATAGATCGAAAGTCTACAACCGGTTATTGCACCTTCGTTGGAGGAAACTTGGTGACTTGGAAGACAAAGAAGCAAAAGGTTGTATCTTGCTCAAGTGCGGAAGCTGAATATAGAGCTATGAGGAAGCTAACAAGTGAATTGACTTGGCTCAAAGCTCTTCTTAAAGACTTTGGTATTGAGCAAGCAGGACCGATCACCATGCATTGTGATAACCAAGCCGCAATCCACATTGCCACTAACTCGGTGTTCCATGAAAGAACCAATCATATTGAGATTGATTGCCACAAGGTTCGTGAGAAGATTGAAGAAGGAGTTATCTTGCCATGTTACACAAAGAGTGAAGACCAATTGGCGGATATTTTCACAAAGGCCGCAAGTCTAAAAGTTTGCAGCAACATATATGTGAAGGAATGTTTAGGGGTTAATCCAGATTAAATTCTCAGATTCAACAGTCCTAAACATGCTGATCTAGGTTCTCTTGAATAGAAACAATTGATGATCTCACCTTATACCTGTTTATGCAGCGGAAAGGGATGGTATGGTCAGAGATCAGAGAGCCACCGAGTGATAACTCCTCCAGAGGTTCACACACGCACACCAAGCAGGAAGAGAGGCTGCTAGACCAAAGGAGAGGAGGCGCAGGAAGAGAGAGAGAGAGGCGCGGCTGGGGCTAGGGTTAATTGCCTGAACTCGTCTCAAGTTTTATTTATAAAACTTGTCCAGTTCCGTTTGGGCCTTTGGCCCAAAAACCAATTAACTCGACGGCGTTCTCGCACTGTGTCGATCGACACACCTTGTGCATCGATCGACACACAGTGACTAAACCCATTTATTCTCTCTAAGTACAGTAAATGCCTAGCACTTTTACCGTACTTCTGCTAAACCGTTCCTACACATTTTCCTGTTAGCTTAGGCGTGTGACCCATATGGGATCATATAATAAAGGCAATAAGTCCAAGACTTATAGATCATGAGCGGACTCTAGCAATCCATCATGACCCCCAGTATTATATGACTTATGTCTGATCATTGACATACTCTTACTTTCTAGAGACAGTACTGAGATTACTGGACACAATTCCAACAATCTCCCACTTGTACTGGAATCTCTGTATTCATAATCCTTTTGTCTCAATATCTCGATTAGTCATAAGGCAAGATTAGTGTCATCCTTATAAAGCCTAATCTTGTTCATCGGACTCTGATTTGATACTGACAATCCAAACGACTCGGGACAGTCCGTTTGAGCATGGCCATGCATTTTCCAGTATTCAAATCTCCGATTGGCCTAGAGATATTCACTCCATTTATATTGGAGGGACAAATTCCGTCTTGTTCCATCACTGTAAACTACTCATTTCATGATGTACCCAAACAAGGTCCTTATAACTATCGCAGAACGATAGCGTTAGACAATGATCAAAGTGCATCAGTCCATGTGCAGTCACATGCATGCGAACTCAGGTCTAAGGACTATACTCTATAGTCGTAGTGAGAATCTCTTATGACACAGATATAAATATCCTGAAGAGTTCTCATAATCGGGTCTTGTCCGGTCGTATGTTCCCAACATACACCTATGTATTGACTTTGATGCCGCGCATCTATGACACACTGAGACTTTGTCATAAGTCACATACCAATCCAGTCTCTCACGGTTGTTGGTGTTCCAATTTCAACAACCATCGACATACAGAATAAGAAATACTATTTTGCTCCCACTAGTTTTCTTATACACGCATTGTTCTTCTTCGTTTCTGATGAAGTCAAATTGCTTGATCGCTTCATCAAAACGAAGATTCCAGCTCCTCGATGCTTGCTTCAATCCATAAATGGATTTGTGAAGCTTGCATACTTTCCCAGCATTCTTTGGATCTATGTAACCGTCAGGTTGCGTCATATACACATCCTCTTCCAGAATACCATTCAGGAAGGCGGTTTTCACGTCCATCTGCCAAATTTCATAATCATGAAAAGCTGCAGTTGCTAGTAGAATCCGAATAGATTTCATCATAGCCACTGGTGAATAGGTTTCATCGTAATCCACTCCGTGAACTTGTCTGAAACCTTTTGCCACCAACCTGGCTTTATAAATCTGGACATTTCCATCCACGTCAATCTTCTTCTTGAAGATCCATTTGCACTCGATGGCTTTTACACCAGCGGGTAAGTCAACCAACGAAAACACTTGGTTGACCGACATGGAGTCCATTTCGGAATCAGTGGCCTTGCGCCACTTAGAGGAATCTGGGCCCATCATGGCTTGATTGAAGTTCGATGGTTCATCACCATCAATGATCAGAAGATCATGACAGTTAGTCACGAGGAATCCTTGATATCTCTCGGGTTCGTGACGGATCCTCCCGGATCTTCGAACTTCAGGTACTACAGGTTCAGGCTCTACAATTTCTTGTAGGTCCTCCTGCTGCTCTTCCTCATTAGGTTGAGCAGTATCCTGTTCATCTTGAATTTCTTCAAGCAGTACCTTACTCCCACTGTCTTTCTTAGATAGAAATTCTCTCTCAAGAAAGTTACAATCCCGGGCAACAAAGATCTTGTTCTCGGAACGTAGATAGAAGTAATAAGCCTTGGTTTCCTTCGGATAACCAATGAAGTAGCATTTATCAGATTTTGGTGTAAGCTTATCTGAGATTAATCTCTTGACATAGGCTTCACAACCCCAAATTCTTAGATAAGACAGCACTGGAGCCATTCCAGTCCATAATTCATATGGTGTCTTTGCTACTGCTTTCGATGGCGCTCTATTTAGAGTGAACACTGCTGTTAGCAGAGCATATCCCCAAAGGGATATTGGAAGGTCTGTGTGACTCATCATAGATCGAACCATATCCAATAAGGTCCGATTTCTCCTCTCAGACACACCATTCCATTGAGGTGTTCCGGGAGGAGTGAGTTGGGACACGATCCCACACTCTCTTAGATGATCACTGAATTCTTGGCTCAAGTATTCTCCTCCTCGGTCGGACCGAAGAGCCTTAATGCTTTTGCCAAGTTGGTTCTGTACTTCATTTTGGAATTCTTTGAATCTCTCGAACGATTCAGACTTATGTTTCATCAAATAAACATATCCATACCTACTGAAATCATCAGTGAAGGTAATGAAGTACTGATAGTTTCCTCTTGCATTTGTGGACATTGGGCCACACACATCTGTGTGTATCAGGCCCAATAAGTCACTGGCCCTCTCGTTAGGTTTATTAAAGGGGGCCCGCGTCATTTTGCCCATCATGCAGGATTCGCATTTCTCACAAGACTCAAAGTCAAATGAGCCAAGAAGTCCATTCGAATGGAGCCTCTTGATGCGTTTCTCGCTGATGTGCCCTAAACGACAATGCCATAGAAACGTTCGGTTCTCCTCATTAGGTTTGAACCGTTTGGTATTAATGTTATAAACTGGCGCGGATTGATCGAGTATGTAAAGCCCATTCGTAAGAGGGGCAGAACCATAGAACAAATTGTTGCGATTGAAGGAACATAATTTATTCTTAACTGAAAAATCATAACCTTCCAAATCCAACAAAGAAATTGAAATAATATTCCTGCTTATAGCAGGTACAAAATAACAATTATTGAGTTCTAAAATCAATCCCGACGGTAAAGACAACAAGTATGTGCCTACAGCTAGTGCTGGAACTTTCGCTCCATTCCCAACTCGTAGCTCCACTTGTCCTTGCTTCAGCCTTCTACTGTTGCTGAGTGCCTGCATATTAGTACAAATATGAGCCCCACAACCAGTATCCATAACCCATGAGGTATTATCAGAAGTAGTTGTATTAACTTCTATAACAAAAATACCTGTCGAAGAAGTCTCGAGAGTCTTCTTCTTCAATTCCTTTAGACCTTCTTGGAATTTCTTACATTCTCTCCTCCAATGCCCTGGTTCTTTACAGAACCTGCATATGTCAGTTGGCCCAGCCTTGGACTTGGGCTTGGGCTTTGGCGTGTCCTTGTCCGCGACTTGGACAGCCTTGGCTTTTCCCTTATTCTTAGCAGAGGATTTCTTAAACCCCTTGCCCTTTTGCACCATAAGCACATTGGGGTCCTTGGCGGTTTTCCTCAAGTTGGGCTCTGCAGTCTTGAGCATTCCGTGAAGCTCAGGCAATGTCTTACTCAAGCCATGCATGTTAAAGTTCAGAATGAACTGATCATAGCTTGCAGGTAATGACTGCAGAATGATGTCGCAGGCAAGTTCCTGGCTGATTGGGCAGTCGAGTTTCTGAAGATGATCGAGATAACCCATCATCTTCAAGACATGAGGACTCACTGCCGCATTCGCAGCCAACTTGCAGTCCAAGAGGTTCTTAACTGTTTGAAACCTCTCAGTCCTAGCCTGCTCCTGAAAAAGCGATTTCAGGCTTGCCATTATCTCAATTGGTGACAACACACTCTCGAACTGCATTTGCAGCTCACCAGTCATTGTCGCCAACATAAGGCAATACACATCATTTTCATATGACGTATGCTTTTCCCAAGCATTATGCAGAGTCCTGGCGGCATTGTTAGCAGGCCTCTCGGGGAGAGGATCACGAAGGACATAATCCTTCTTCTCCTGCTTGAGGACCAGCCTCAAGTTCCTTGACCACGTCAGGAAGTTCGTTCCAGTCAGCTTCTCCTTCTCGAGAACAGACCGGATTGAGAATGTGTTTTGTGTGCTTGTAGTAGTCATAGCTGAAATATATAAGATAAAAAGGTTATTAGTTATTATGTTCAATATGATTAATCTCATATTATATTTAATATGATTAATCACGCATTATATTCAATAACATAAGTTACCCTCAATAGAATATAATGATTCCAAGATCCACATATAACTAAGATTAAAGTGGGCCACTGGCCGTCACCAAACCTCAGCTTATATCGGTAAGCCCTATGTCGGCTAATTATATCCGTGATATAACTCTTGGTTGTGAATCTGGGCCCGAGGCCCAATCCACTCTGATGTCTCAAGGCCCGGGACTCCCGATGGCCTAGTCAAGAAAACCAGATTATACAGTCATGTAATCATTAATGTCTGGGACTCCCAATGACATTTATGAATCACAAACCGTCTTATCCACGCAAAAGTAGACACCCTCACACTGTAAGGCCATGAATACAATTGAATGGGCTTCGACAGCTGACATAGACTGGGCAAGACATCCAACGCTTGATATTATTTGAGGTTCGTAGGTTTATTAAAATTTCATTCCCAAAATAGAAGATTACTATTTCGGGAAACTTTCTATTTTTGGAAACCTACTATTTTAGGAAACTTTCTAAAATTGGAAACTTTCTAAAACCGGAAACTTTCTAACTTTAGAAATTTCTTTAAAATCCAAAACCCGCAAATCTAGAAACTTCTATTTTAAGAAACTTTCTAATTTCAAAATTTCGGAAACTTTAATTTAAAATCGACTTTATAATTTTATAAAATAAATTTTAAATTAATCTGAAGAAAGACTCAAATAATTGGCCCAATTGTTTTAACTTCTTG
Source organism: Orychophragmus violaceus (assembly GCA_030180135.1). Classification (NCBI taxonomy): domain Eukaryota; kingdom Viridiplantae; phylum Streptophyta; class Magnoliopsida; order Brassicales; family Brassicaceae; genus Orychophragmus; species Orychophragmus violaceus. The sequence continues at coordinate 89,655,421 of CM058231.1, forward strand.
GCCCGAGGCCCAAGAATTGGTCCATGTCCAAGACATGACCCAATTGTCCAATTAAATGACATAACCAGTCTGGTTCATTAAAATTGGTCTAACCAAATTTTAATTACTACGATGACCACAATTGTCAACCGGTTATTTACTAAACCGGATTTTCTCAATTTATTTGGTCCAACCAAATCAAATTAGAAAATCCTGGTTTAGGCACTAAATCCAATAATTATTTCGACATTGGATTTCTTATCCCGGTTTAACCAGAACTTAATAAAATTATTAATTCTGTTTATTGAACCGCGACGATTATAATTTTAATAAAAATTTTAAACCGAGCCTTAAACCCAACCGTATCGATCGATGAACCAACCGCATCGATCGATTCATCAACCGCATCGATCGATTCATCAATCGCATCGGTCGATGCTCTCAGCATCGATCGATGCGTTCACGCGTTGAGCAGGCTTGGCCGAGATATGCGAAATCCATGCGATCGTTCGATCGATCCATGCGATTGCAGTCGATCTCTAGCGGTTGTATCGACCGATCCATGCGATCGTATCGATCGATCCATGCGATCACAGCCGATACTTCTTTATGAAAATCGCATTCCAAATCAATATAGCTTGGATTTGCGATTTCAAGTGTGTTTAGGTTTCAATTCCTTGTTGCTTAAGTGATTTCTCTTATCAGTAGTTGATTCAAAACACTTCTTAAACAAGAAAACAATCCTAAACTTGAATCTAAACAAGAAAAACCAGAACCAATAGCTCTGATACCACTGAAGGAATGTTTAGGGGTTAATCCAGATTAAATTCTCAGATTCAACAGTCCTAAACATGCTGATCTAGGTTCTCTTGAATAGAAACAATTGATGATCTCACCTTATACCTGTTTATGCAGCGGAAAGGGATGGTATGGTCAGAGATCAGAGAGCCACCGAGTGATAACTCCTCCAGAGGTTCACACACGCACACCAAGCAGGAAGAGAGGCTGCTAGACCAAAGGAGAGGAGGCGCAGGAAGAGAGAGAGAGGCGCGGCTGGGGCTAGGGTTAATTGCCTGAACTCGTCTCAAGTTTTATTTATAAAACTTGTCCAGTTCCGTTTGGGCCTTTGGCCCAAAAACCAATTAACTCGACGGCGTTCTCGCACTGTGTCGATCGACACACCTTGTGCATCGATCGACACACAGTGACTAAACCCATTTATTCTCTCTAAGTACAGTAAATGCCTAGCACTTTTACCGTACTTCTGCTAAACCGTTCCTACACATTTTCCTGTTAGCTTAGGCGTGTGACCCATATGGGATCATATAATAAAGGCAATAAGTCCAAGACTTATAGATCATGAGCGGACTCTAGCAAGCCATCATGACCCCCAGTATTATATGACTTATGTCTGATCATTGACATACTCTTACTTTCTAGAGACAGTACTGAGATTACTGGACACAATTCCAACAATATGGCAGACTTGGACTTGTGGATCTTACACACCCTTGATCTCATGTTCCCTAATCCATGGACTTCACACTCTTTTTCCCTTAACATAGTTTTGTCCCAAGTGGTTTTCTATGTTAAGGTTTTTAATGAGGTGATGTTCTTGGGTTTCCAAGCTTAGCCTTCTTATTTTCTATAAGGTTAAGCTTGAGGGGGAGTATTAACCAAGGAAAAGTGAAGCAAGCCACTGTGTCGCCGACACAGTCGTCAACACAGAATCTTCAGCAACTTGAGCAAGCCACTGTGTCGCCGACACAGTCGTCAACACAGAATCTTCAGGAACTTGAGTAAGCCACTGTGTCGCCGACACAATCGTCAACATATCTCCAACGGCCACATTTTCTCTAACGGCTATTTTTCAACTTCTAGACCTAGTTACTTCACTTTGTAACTCTATAAATGAGTCTCTATTGACTAATATCAAAAATACACTTTTGGAGACTTTTCTCTCCATATTTGCTCCAAATCTCTCTAATCTCTTAATACTCTTAAATTCTATCATGAATGATAAAGAAAGAATAATAGCTGTATTGCTAATGTCACAGTACACATTTTGCAATGCTCGAATGTTGGATACTGCTTCATAATAATGATATAAATCTTTTCTTCCAAGGTAACCGCAGCTTGAAGTTACCAGAAAAGAAGTTGTGATAAAACAATGTACTTTTGAGGATGAATATGAGTTTACATGATATGAAACAGCTCTCACAGTTGGGCTTCCATGACCATTACCAATAACTATCTGTCATTTACTCATTTACTTGTAATATGTACCTAGAATTTCCCATGAATCTAAGTATAGTAATTAAAAAAAAAAACTGGTAGAATTCTGCAAATATAGCGTGGTGAACAAATGGGACCGATTTTGATATTGTGCCAACAAACTATTTGGTTAAGTTGGTTTTAAACAGCCAATGTAGAAGACAAACTCTTACATATCAGTCAATACTTGTCTGCATTAATCACACATATCCTGTCCTGGTACTGTTATGTGGAGGCTACTTTTGGTGGTTGTGGCAAAACATTCAGTTGACCGTTTGTTTCTCTGACAATGTCTTGTTTAGTTTATTCAACTAGTTAGTTGACGTACTTAATTTTCATCTAGAGTATGAGCACAAAAATCGCTAGTTTCTAAATCAATAACTAATAAATGAATTTTTCACTTAACAAGTAACTAAAGTAATACATAGAGAAAACTCAGAAAGTGGTAAAATATAAGTAAGAATAAATACAATTGTCTTTTAATCAAGGTTGATATGATACTCTGTTGAATAATAATGGTTTTTCATAACTCGGTACTCCAGTTCAACGAACACCATTAATTCTAAACCAGGTCGCATGAGCTTTAGTTGGTTCTTGGGTCAACAGACCATGAAATCCGATTAATTTATAGTTATGAGCAGTGTTCTTGGGTCAACAGACCATGAAATCCGCTACTCGGGCGGCGACCCAACGCCTAGTGCCTAGAACGCCTAGTCGGGGCCTAGGCGATTTTAGGCGGTTTAAACGTTTATAAAAGAAAATCATATATTTTAAATATATTTTACTATATACATCATAGAATTCAAAATTTTGTAATCTTAAAAATATATTTAGAACTCAAATTACATCCAAATAACAAAAAAAATCAGTTAAATTTATCACTACACGACATTTACTATCAAAATCTGTTAAAATTACGATATTTTTATATTGATAACCATTAATTTATAAATTAAAATTATAAATTTAGTTATATGTAATAAATTTTTAAAATTAGACTGAAATAAACACAAAAATTAAAAATCAAATGATAATTAGTTAAAGATTGTGTAGAGCCGCCTAGGACCGCCTAGATCCGTCTAAACCCGCATAGAACCGCCTAGACCCGCCTAAATTTGCTTAATAATATAAACGCCTAATTCTAACGTTAAGGAGAAAATCGCCACGGTCTCCTAGACCGCTTTTTAGAACATTGGTTATGAGGAACCATGTGACTAGTTCTGTTTTCAGGGGGTTGTAATTTAGTTTTGAAAGAGGTTATAACCTGGAACAACGCTACTAACACATTTTCAAATCTTGCCTACCACTTGACTAGGCCGGTGTGGGCTGAATAACAATGTCTGTGTACCAACAAACTTTCAAAAGCATGTCTGAGCATTTGAAATCATCATCATTATACAAACAAAAACAATAAATATGACCAACTGTATATTTGCTTCCACATTAAAACCATGATTGTTTGAAGATTTTTGCAAAGTATTTATTTAGAATATTTGGTTAGAATCATTTGCATTCACAAACAGAAGTTGAAAAAGAAACTACTGAACGCAAAATGGGAGAGGAGTTCTTAGTATTATGATTAACAAATGAATGCGACTTTTCCTCTTTTCAGTGCCCAATTTTCTTGAGATTCTGGCTGTTCTGCATCCAAATATTAAACAAATCAATTTCTTTATATAAAAAGGTAAAAAGAAAGAAATATTTCATTATTAAGAGCATGATTAGTAGGAGGTTCTTAGGGGTTCTTAGGGGGGTTCTTAGGGAAATAGTAATATTTAATTAGAAAGTAGGAGAGAGAGAGGGAGAGGTTCTAGGGAGAGGTTCTTAGACCATGTACAACGAGGGTTTTTAAGCTCGGGTTTCTTAACTATTCACGTGGGTCCCACGTGAATAGTTAAGAAACCGGGGTCTAAAAATCCTTAGCTAAGGATCGGTCCTTACACTGTTCATGACACGTGGCAGCTTGTCATTCGTCTATTTTTTTTTTTTATTTTTTTTTTTTTTACACATTTCCCAAAAAAAAAAAAAAAAAAAATTTTTAAGAACCCCATGAGGGGGTTCAAGGTTGTACATGCTCTTAGGGAAGAACCTTTGGAGAGGGGGGTTCGCCACGTGGCGCAACCCCATTCGTTATAATTTTTTTTTTAATTTTTTTTTTCTCCAGCTTAAAAAAAAAAATAATAATAATAAAATAAGAAGTTAAGAACCTCAAATGGGGGTTCACCACTAATCATGCTCTAAAAAAGAAGCAAATTGATCCACTTTTCCCAAACCTGAATCATTATATGTCCTTAGATTTATTCCAACTGCTTCCACTTCCACTTCCAACGAGAGATTTGCATCAAAATAAGGAACAATTTTCTCCAATGGAGGCAGAGAAGCAAAGCTCAAACTCAAAGGGACAAGCATGGTGAAGACTGATTTCAATAGTCAATATGAAGTTAAAAATGCTGATTTTTTACTTCTTCTTATGGTGCAGGTTTTGTACCTCTGGCTTGTCTACTGACGTCGAAATCGAAGTAGATACTATGACATTTCATCTCCATAAGGTCTGAAATTCAAACAACTTCTTCTCTGAGTTTTTCTTAAAACAAACTGAGATTTTGTGTTTTCTTCAGTTCCCTCTGATGTGCAAAAGCAGAAAACTTCACCAGCTGATTTCAGAGCAAGGACAGGAACACAGAGTAGAAGAGAGGGACAAGAGCCATGATCAAGAAGAAAACGGTTATACTCCTTACGTAAGGCTCGAGAATTTTCCCGGCGGTCCTGAGATTTTTGAGATGGTGGTTAAGATATGCTACGGCGTCAAGGTCAACTTCTCAGCTTCCACAGCTGTTCTACTCAGGTGCGCCGCAGAGGAACTCGAAATGACGGAAGAGTACTCATCAGACAATCTAATTTCAAAGACGGAGAAGTTTCTTTCACTCTCTGTCTTCAATAGTAGCATTCAAGAAACCATTGAAGCGCTAAAAGCTTGTGAATCAGTCTCTCCACTAGCCGAGTCGCTCGGTATAACGAAAAAGTGCATAGACTCCATCGTCTCTAGAGCTTCTTCATTAACGGATCCTTCCTTGTTCGGTTGGCCGTTACACAACGAAAGCTCAACGCAGAAACAGAGCAATGATTCGAAACTGGAGCTGTGGCTTGATGATCTGACGGAATTGAGTTTCCCGATGTTCAGACGTGTGGTCCAAGCAATGAAATCGAAAGATCTGAGTCTCGAGATTGTAGAGAGATCTCTGGTTCGCTACGCGAAGAAACACATCCCCGGAATCTCGTCATGCTCCACCACCATAGAATTTGAGAACCAACAGAGAGAGTTGCTGGAGACGATAATTTCAGATCTTCCTTTAGATAAGTACTCCTCCGTAACCGCAACGACGAGATCTCTCTTCGGACTTTTACGATCCGCCATCATCCTCAATACCTCCGATAAATACCGCACCGTTCTGGAGAAAAAGATTGGATGGAACTTGGAGAAAGCGACGCTTGACGATTTGCTCATCCCAAGTTACTCTTACCTCAACGAAACGTTATACGATATTGATCTTGTGGAGAGACTCATACGCCACTTCATCGAAAACGTCGCCGTATCATCTCCGTCGTTGACGGTGGTTGGGAAACTTATCGACGGAGTTCTTTGTGAAATCGCATCTGACGCTAATCTCAACCCGGAAAAATTCTACAGTCTCGCCGTCTCGCTCCCTGATGAAGCAAGGCTATATGATGACGGACTCTACAGAGCCATCGATATATATCTCAAGGTGATGTATATATATATGATAACAAGTTTTATAAATATAAATGAATAAATGATGGTGCTGCTTATGATCGAACTAGAGACCTGATGAAGACGTTATTGCTCTATTTTTTTTTAAATAGTCGCATCCATGGATATTGGAGGCAGAGAAAGAGAAGATATGTAGCGTAATGGACTGTCAAAAGCTAACACTTGAAGGGTGCACACACGTGGCGCAAAACGAGCGTCTGCCACTACGAACCATCGTGAAAGTTTTGTTCTTAGAGCAATTACAGCTCCGGCAAGTAATCACAGCTGTGACGGAGGAAGACGGCGATGAAAAGGTGGAGTTTGGGGTATGGGAGAAAGCGGTGAGAGAGAATCAGGTGCTTCGGTTGGAGATGGATACGATGAGGACGCGTGTGTACCAGTTAGAAAGAGAATGCTTGAACTTGAAGAAAGTGATAGCAAAGCTTGACAAGGAGAATTTGTCGGATATAAAGGATCGGCGGCAGAAAAAGTGGTCGATCAGCAAGAGATTCGGATGCAAATTCAAGACACAGGTCGGTGATTCGCATGAGGCAAGTAGGCAACAATGGTAGATCGAAGATGTCGACGTTAGTACTTAATAGTATACATAAATCAGAACATCCTCTACTTGTTGAACTGGTTTTCATTTAAAAAGAAGATTAAAAACTTTATGTTTATAATATTTGTCGGGGTCGAAATCCTCTCGATGAAGTCAATAGTTAAAAACGGTCCAAGTGTTATATTTGGGGTTAACTGCCCTTTATATAACTATATGTTTCGTATAGTTGGTGTTTTGTATAACTATTGTTTTCATATAAAATCATGTTTCGTATAAAAATGTACGAAACTGCTCAGCAAAGTTTCCAAGCAACTAGACTGCTCGGATGGGTTGCTCGGACGGACGTGTTGTTCAGACGATCCGAGCATGTAATGTAAGTTTTAAGGGAAGCTCACACTGAACCGATCTGATAGAGACTCCAAGGTGGGACTGAGGTTGTTCTTTTAGGTGCCACGAACGAATAGAGAGATGGACTGAAGTCACTCTCTGATGATGCTAGAAGGTGGATTCGATGAGGAGTTGGAACATGATGGTCTGAACAGCAGAGGGGAAGCCTCTCAACGGTGTTCACGGCCACACAAAAGCAACAAGTTTTAGGGGGTTTTTTCAATAATAATGTGAAAAATACAAATATTAGGCTAAATAAGTTTTTAGTTTTCAAAACCCTAAGAGAAAATTAAAAGAAATTGGGCCTTAAGGTCTTATAATAATTAAAATAGGAAATAAAGATAAAAAGGAAATCTATTAGACGTGGTGGGAGCTTGGCTTCATGGGCCGTGCGTTCTATCTGATGAAACGGGCCTCATGTTACCTCGTTAAAAACCTTACAAGAAAAACTTATTGGGATAAAACCTTGCAAGGAAAAAAGATTATAACCTATAGTCCACAGCGACGACGGCTAAGGATCATCTACGGTGAGCATCATTGATGCATCGTCAATCCTAAGTAATGGCCAGAAGGATGATCCTGGTGTGAACGAATGATCGTGGTCGGGATCGGTCATCTTATATATCCTCCGGGCTAGTTGGTTCAGAATGGGCTAATCATGATCCAACTGGTCTAAGTGTTCTGTGATCTCGTCTATGCTGCTCCTGGTGATCAAATGCTCCATGGCTCGGTTGAACTTCTCTGTGAGTCTCTTATGACCGGCTCGGGTCCGGGCGCACTCACCATGGTCAGGAATGGTTCGTCTTGGTTGGTCTGGTCAGGTTCGATCAAGTCGATGTCCTCATCAGCATGCTCGGCTGTTCGGAAGATTCGAGCAGCTCGACCAAATGATGCTCGGATGCTCGTCATCACACTCGACCAATCCTGCTCAGCAAACTCAAATCTGGAAGCGGTACTCTCTGCTCGGACAAAGCTGCTCGGCGTATTGGATGACCGCGTCTTGACCAGCTGTAAAGCTGCACCATGTATTGGATAGTCATGTCATGTGCGGCTGTTCGGCCATCCACATGAATGTCCGATCGTACCAATTTCTAAATGAGATGTTTTCCTGACACGATCTTCACGAACTTGCACAATTATGCTCGACATGAGAAAAACTCCTAGACTTCTCAACGAACTGAACAACCGAGCAAAACACCATCCAGACGACAAGCAGTACACGAAGATTCAATCGTCCTGCTTTTTCGGTGAACTGCTCTCCCACGACGTAAACCTGCTCTGACATATTTCTCAAATGTACTGCTTGAATGGTCTGCTCAACAAGACGATTTGTGTGTGTTGATCCGTTCGACTTATCCTGCTCGGTTTATCTTTCAATTGAGTATGCTCGGTAACAAAGCGTCGATCATTCTCGGTGTGCTGGTCGATACCGAGAAAACTTCCAAGCAAGACTGCTCGGTAACAAACCTTTTAACTTGTCAGTAATTTCTCCTCGAACTGCCGAGCATGAGTGGTCAGTTTCAATTTGTATCTTATATGCACATTCAAATCAATTCGAACTTACTAGACGTTGATAAAATAATTAAAACATGTTATGTTGGGAATGTACTGAAATCAATTATACTTATTTTTATTAGAGTCATAACGTCGAGGTTCGGCAATCGTATAATATTAGTTTATTATAATGTTTTGCTAGAAACCACTTATAATTTATAAATTGAGAATCTATTACTAATATTATATAATCATACATGGTCACACACTTAAACAAACTAGATCAGTGATATTTTGGATTATAAGAGTTTTTTGATTAACCTGGGGGTATCCCGAGCCTATGGAGGGGCTCAGACTAATCCCCAAGGGGAGGTGCAGCCCATGGATAGACCCTCTCTCCGGGTATTCAAATGGGCCCCTAAAGCAAGGCCCATATCCATGTGGGTGTCCTTAAACAAATGTGACTTAGTTTCGCATGGCCGGAGGATCGAACCCGGAACGTGATAGCGTCCAAGGCCCGTCCCCAACCACTTAACCACAAGAGTCTGGACTTTGGATTATAAGAGTAATATGATATGACATATCATATGAAATTAATAATATGTATATGTGTTATAATTGATAACACACATACGCTTACGTAAGTGGAATTATTGTAATTCCTTATTGGGCCTGGCCCACTTACTTTTATTAAGCGGTTAGGTTTACGTGTGTTATTATAAAAGGAACATAATGATGTGCTAAATATAACACACAAGAACACGCCGAAACCAAAAATATATAGAAGAGACGAAGAGGTCGTTGTCACGATGGCACTAGCATCCCTTTAGATCTAGTTTGTGTACGTATGGATACTTGGTAAAGACACGACATTTGGAGTGCTAATGATCTCGTATCGTTTTGTTTTTATTCCGCTGCAAAATATCCAGGTATATTAAAACTGTAGATATAGATTTATTTCAGTATTTGCATAAGATCTTGGCTAGTATATTCATAGATTGATTTATAAAATTGTTTTATAAACCGGTATGAATTCCAACATGTTATATGAAATATGAACTTAGGCTAAACTCACAAGATTCATATTTTATGGTTTAGACTACCCTTTTTCCATTCAGAAGATAAAGATCAAACACAAAAGAATATTTACGAAAATGGAAAGATAAATCCGAGTAACAAAAGAGGAAGATAGATCCGAGTCGAAAAGGAAAATAGAAACATAAAGGTAAGTCCGAAGAGAAGAGAAAATACGATAAACAAGAAAATCTCCGAAAATCATGCGGACGAATCTCTTCAAATCGGCTCATCACATCTAAAAAAGAAAGAGATTCCCTACAATTAAGACTTGCTCTAAAACCTAGAAAAGATTACTTAGACTCTCTCAACTTTATTAATGAGAATCAAACACGAATATATATATATATATATTTAAATATATCTACTGTTTATAGTATGATTTCATCTAGTTACAATAAAAACTGATTCAATCTTTAGTTATTTGTAGTTATGATTTTGAATTTAATGTATATCACCCAAAAGACGTTTCATCGCATTTTATATATCATAGAAGATAATTTTCCGTATTCGCTATGTTTATTATTATAATGATTTTTTCTTTTCACTTTTGTACTCTTTTGCAAATAAAAATGAGTTGACTGCATATAGCCATCTCTATAATACTGTTTATGCATTATTCCACCGAACTCTTAAGCTGTTGATTTTCCTCCCCAAACTGTAACATTTATGCTTATTTCGACTCAAATATTTTTTTTATCTACTTAATTAAACCAGTGTGGTTAGAATCTCAAAATGCGATTAAAATTAACAAAATCACGTTTAAACTAAACAAATTACCCAAATCTGATTTGGCCTATACCCTAACCTAAAACCCGCCCCAACAAAAAACTTAATACAATTATTTGGAAAACCCATCCTGATTCCTAATCGAATCAGCCCAACCCGAAATAAGCAAAAAAAAAATAGGGTTCTTGCTCCTTCCCCAAATCGAGACTTCATGAGAGAGAGGCAAAGATGGAGAGAGATTTACAGTTACAAACTCACTTGCTGAAGCAGTAGTTGAAGGCACTGGAGACCATTGATGTGAGTACATGCCTGGTGGCTGTTGTCGTGCTTGGAAAGTGAGGAAACTATAATAATCCAAAACCGCTTGATGAGATTTTTGGATAAAATACGTTGACTAAAATTCGTATTGTCTTCCATTGAAATAGAGTGGGAAGAAACATAGTTGCGGGTATGGCAAGAGGGTTAGCTTATCTTCTTGATGAAAATGACACTCTTCTTCCCAAGGTTTCGTTATTTGTTTCCATTTCTTTCTCTTTTGGTAAAATTGTTGGGAATGTCCTGAAATCTATTGTACTTACTCCAAGTGAAAGTCGTATTGTCGAGATGAGACAGTCATATGACACTAGGCAGTCATAATGCTTTGCTAGAAGCCACTTATGATCAATGAGTTGAGAACTCATTGCTAGTGTTATATGATCCTACAGGGTCACACACCTAAGCAAACTGGACGTTGTATGTGAGGTTGATCATTAATGTAATGATCAGGTTAATGCATATTTGATATGCATTCAATACCAAGTTTCTGGGGCAGTGTCGATCGACACAATAAGTGTGTCGGTCAATACAGATCGACAGTGTCGATCGACACAATAAGTGTGTCGGTCGATACAACTCGCAGATTACCAGATTAATTCGGTTTAATCGTTGGTTAATTCCGTTGTGGTTTAAGTCGACATATATAAGATATATGGTCGACCTAAACACAAAAAAACTTAATACACAGCCACCAGAACTAGAATAGAAACCTCTCAGGAGATTTGATCTCCATAGGCACTAGCATCCCTCCTGTTCAGTTTGTGTGCGTGTGGATACCAGTAGAGGCACAGCGTTTGAGGTGATTCGTGATCTCGATTATCTGCAAATCTTCCGCTGCTAATTACCAGGTAAATCTGAGATCTGATAGATTCAATTATATGAACCTTAAATCCTAGGCTTGGAATTCATACTAGGGTTGCTAATCCTGATTAGAACTGCTAGAAATTCCTTCAGTGGTATCAGAGCCTTAGGGTTCTATTGAATCTGTAGCATGTTGATTAGATTGGTTGAATCTGGATCTCGGTATAGTTGATACAAACATGTTAAAATTCGTTTTCATGAAAAATCTAGTTTTAGGGTTTTGGCTTGAAAAACAATTAGGGTTTATCGCCCTGTGTCAATCGCCACCAATCCGGTATCGGTCGACACAGAAGGATAACCCGAATAAAATTTGTTTCGCCTAGTGTCGATCGACACAAGAGTTGTGTCGGTCGACACAAACCTCGCGAGATTGATGAATCAGTTCAATTGGATTGGACCGGTTATCGAGCTTGGTTTATAATGGTTGAACACTGTGAATGGTTTAATTGTGATTGGTTTGATTAGGTTGGTATCGACCGATGCTAGTGTAGCATCGATCGACGCTGACCGGTATTCAAAACCGGATCAATTGGATTGATCGGTTATCGCGGATTGTTTTGGTTATTCTGCATCGATCGACACTAAATTAGTGTCGGTCGACGTCAGATTCGATGGTTTGGGTTATGGAACTTGAAATCACAGAACCAAAGCAAGATAAATCAATTAATTAGAAGAATTAAAACATAATAAAACTGAACGTTTTAAATGGTTCTGTTCCTCAATCAAATATCAAGTGATACTTGATGTCTTTCCAATCTTGTCAAATGTCAAGACCCATATAATTGTGCGATAGACTTGCAGTGCAAGATGTCCACAATTACATGAGTAAGACAGAGGTAATCGTGTTGATGGACTTGCAGTGCAAGACATCAACAATTACATGACTGAAGAGATTGGTTTACTTGACTGGGCCTTCAAAATCGTTTTGGGCTCAGAGACATCAGGTGGATTGGGCATGAGATGTCGATCCACAACCAAGAGTTATATTGGATATAACTAGCAAGGTTGTTGCTTACCTAGATAGCTAAATTTTTGGTGATAGCCAGTGGCTCACTCAAGTTTAGTGAAGTATGGGTCTTGGATCATTATATTCATTTGAGGAAACATTGTTTGAATATAATGCGAGTTTTCTTAATTGTTAAGACTTCTTATTTCTTGAACATCATAACTAAACCTCCCTTGTTTTTCCAGCTATGTCTAGCACAAACTATCGAAACAATTTCTCCCTGCGATCCGTCCTTGAGAAGGACAAGTTAAATGGATCAAACTTTCTTGAATGGTATCGGAACTTGGGAATCGTTCTCAAACAGGAGAAGAAGGACTATGTCCTTGAGAAAGTTCTCCCCAAGAAGTACCGAGCCAATGCCTGGCAGTCAGATAAGGATGCTTGGGATAAGCATTCTAATGATGCGGTGGATGTGAGTTGTCTCATGTTGGCTACCATGAACTCAGAATTGCAGAAGCAATATGAGTATGTGGAGTCGCCAATAGAGATGATCACTGGCCTGAAAAATATGTTTCAGGAGCAGGCACGAACTCAGAGATACCAGACGGTTAGGTCTCTGATTGAGTGCAAGCTACCAAAGGACGAACCAGTTAGTCCTCATGTCATTAAGATGATGGGTTATATTGATAACCTGGGGAAACTGGATTGTCCCATTAGCCCAGAGTTGGCTACCGACATCATTCTGCAGTCACTGCCGTCAAGCTATGATCAATTTGTTATGAATTATAACATGAACAACTTGACGAAGACGTTGACTGAATTGCATGGGATGCTTAAGACTGCTGAACCTAACATCAAGAAGGACACCCCAAATGTCCTTATGGTACAAAAGGGTAAAAGGTTTAAGAAACTTGGTAAGAACAAAGATGATGGCAAGACGAGCTCGATTGTGAATCCAAGCGAGTCTGGCCATGCTCCTAAGGTTAAAACTAGTCCTTCTGAAGATGTTAAGTGCCGTTATTGTAATGGTTATGGGCATTTGAAAAGAAACTGCAATAAATTCTTAGAAGATTATGAGAAGCTGAAGAAGACGTACGAGACTTCTTCTTCATGTATTATGTTATAGAAGTAAATGTTACTTCTTATAGCCCTACTTATTGGGTATTTGATACCAGCTGTGGTACTCATATTTTGTGAAAATGTGCAGGGCCTGAGAAAAAGTAGGACTATGGAAAAAGAACAAGTGGATCTACGCGTGGGAAATGGAGCAAGAGTTGCTGCATTAGCCGTAGGAGTATTTCATTTGTTTTCTTTTATGGCATGTTTTGAACTTAAAACTGCTACTATGTACCTGCTATGAGCAGAAAGATTATTTCTAATCCTTGTTTGGATATGGAAGGATATCAGTTTTCAAATTAAGAATAAGTGTTATTCATTTGATTACAATGATATATTTTATAGTAGCAATCCATTAGAGAATGGACTTTATGTTCTAAACCAAATCATGCCTGACTATAACATTAGTACCAAGAGATTCTAGTCAAATGATACGAATCAAACATTTTCTCTGGCATTGTCGTTTGGGCAACATAAATGAGAAATAGATTTAGAAAATCCATAGTGATGTGCTTTTGGGCTCATTGGATTATGAATCATATGAGAAATGTGAATCTTGTTTATTAAATAAAACGACAAAGGCTCCTTTCAACAAAGGTAGTGTCGATCGACACAAACGGTGTGTCGGTCGATACAGGTTGCGAACGATCAAAATGAAAGGGCCAGAAGCTTATTGGGTTTTATACATACGGATGTATATGGGCCGATGAGCACAAGTGCTAGAGAAAACTTTCAGTGCTTCATTACCTTTGCTGGTGATTTCAGTAGGTATGGTTATGTCTTATTTATAAGACATAAGTCAGGATCTTTGAAAAGTTCAAAGAGTTCCAAAATGAAGTACATAATCAATTTGGCAAAGGTATTAAAACTCTACGATGAGATCATGGAGGTGAATACTTAAGTCAAGAATTTAGTGATCATCTGAGAGACTGTAAGTGTTTCACAAGTCACTCCTCCTGAATCAGACTTTATTAGATATGGTTCGATCAATGATGAGTCACTTAGATCTTCCATTATCCTTCTAAGAATACGCTCTAGAAACGTTTGCGTTTACACTAAATAGGTTTCCATCAAAATCAGTTACAGAGACACCACATGAGATGTGGACTGTAAATATTCCTGATTTGTATCTCGTGAAGATTTGGGGTTGTGAGGCTTATATAAAACGTTTAATCTCTGATAAGCTCACACCCAAATCTGATAAGTGCTACTTCATTGGTTGTCCTAACAATACCAAGGCATGTTACTTTTACAATCAGTTCGAGAACAAATTGTTTGTTGCTCGGAGCCATGTTTTCTTGAGAAAGATTTTCTTTCCAAGAAGAACAGTGGGAGTAAAGTACAAACTCGAAGAAATTCGAAAATCACAGGAGACTGCTCAACCTGATGAGGAAGAGCAGCAGTTGGATCTACAAAGAGTTGTAGAACCTGCAACTGTGGTGCCTGAGGTTTGCAAGGATCTGGTGAATGTATATTCGATATACATTCAAATGTGAGTTTCTGAAGAAGTGTCGATCGACGCAAAATTTGTATCGATCGACACAGATCGCGAACCAAAATATTTTGGTTTATGACTTAATTAACCACGGTTTGAATCTTGGTTAATTAGGTCGTGGTAAAAGTATACATATGAGATATGTGCACGATTTTTACACAAAACTGAAGCTCGCAGATCCGAAAGGATCCGTCACGAACCCGAGAAATGTGGATTTCTCGTAACCAATTGTCGTGATCCATTGATCATTGAAAGTGACGGGCCTGCGAATTTTGAAGAAGCAATGATGGGCCTTGACTCCGAAAATGGCTGAAAGCCGCTGAATCCGAAATGGGATCCATGTCACAGAACCAAGTATGACTTGTGTTGATTTACCCGATGGTGTAGACGCCATTGTGAGTAAATGGATTTTCAAGAAGAAAAGTTGACATGGATGGTTATATTCAGATGTACAAAGCTAGGTTGGTGGCAAAAGGTTTCAAGTAAATTCATGGTATTGACTGTGAAGAAACCTAATCCCAGACACCGTGCTTATGTCCATTCGGATTCTCCTAGCAACCGCCGCTCATTATGATGACTGGCAGATGGATGTGAAAACAGTTTTCCTTAATGGAATTCTAAAAGGGATGTGTACATGACACAACCTGAAGTTTTCATTGATCCTAATGAAGCTAGGAAGATAAGCAAGCATCTTGGAGTTGGAATCTTCGTTTTGATGAAGCAGTCAAAGTGTTTGACTTCGTCATGAATGAAGAGGAACCATGTGTTTACAAGAGGACTAGTGGGAGCGCAGTTGCATTTCTAGTATTGTATGTTGATAACATACTACTTCTCGGAAATGAAGTTCCATTGTTTCAGTCTGTTAAGACTTGATTCGAAAGTTGTTTTTCGATAAAATTATGGGAGAAACCGTATACATTCTTGGAATAAGAATCTATAGAGATAGATTGGATAAGCTAATTGGATTGTGTCAAGATACTTATAGTGATAAGGCCTTGCACAGGTCTAGTATGCAGGATTCCAAGAAGAGCTTCGTGCAAATGACTCTTGGTATTACTCTTAGCAAGACGCAGTATCCTTCGACACACGCTGAGCAAGAGTGAATGAGGGTCAGACTACTGCTAAAGGCATTAGATGTCTTAAGATGTGATCTTAATTTTAGTGGGAGTTGTTGTTGTTAATTTTAGTTATGATATGATGTTCGTATAAACATAATTTGATTATGTTATTGAAATCTGACATGACCCACTAATGATAAATCTACGGGATAGTTATATAAGTGTCATGAGAGTTTTCATTACGACTATAGAGTATAGTCCTTAGACCTGAGTTCATCATATTTTCTTACATATGAATTGGTCCGCTTTAACCTTGTCAAACGTCAGCCGTAACTGGTGACTATAAAGGCATTGATTGGGCGTATCATGAAGTGTGTGAAGAAACAGGGATGGAACAAGATGGGATTTGTTCCTCCTATATAACAGGAGATAAATATCTCAGGGCCCATCGAAGATTTGATACTGAGAAATGTGTGGCCACACTCAAACGAGGTGATTGTCAGTCGTTTTTCTTATCAGTATAAATCGGAGTTCGATGAACATGATCTTGGCTAAATAAGGGTGACACAGATCTTGCCTTATGCCAGATCGAGATATAGTGACGAAGGGATTGAAGGAATAGATGATTCCAGTACAAGTGGGAGATTGTTGGGAATGTCCTGAAATCTATTGTACTTACTCCAAGTGAAAGTTGTATTGTCGAGATGAGACAGTCATATGACACTAGGCAGTCATAATACTTTGCTAGAAGCCACTTATGATCAATGAGTTGAGAACTCAATGCTAGTGTTATATGATCCTACAGGGTCACACACCTAAGCAAACTGGACGTCGTATGTGAGGTTGATCATTAATGTAATGATCGGGTGAATGCATATTTGATATGCATTCAATACCAAGTTTCTGGGGCAGTGTCGATCGACGCAATAAGTGTGTCGGTCGATACAGATCGACAGTGTCGATCGACACAATAAGTGTGTCGGTCGACACAACTCGCGGATTACCAGATTAATTTGGTTTAATCGTTGGTTAATTCCGTTGTGGTTTAAGTCGACATATATAAGATATATGGTCGACCTAAACACAAAAAAAAAAACTAATACACAGCCACCAGAACTAGAATAGAAACCTCTCAGGAGATTTGATCTCCATAGGCACTAGCATCCCTCCTGTTCAGTTTGTGTGCGTGTGGATACCAGTAGAGGCACAGCGTTTGAGGTGCTTCGTGATCTCGATTATCTGCAAATCTTCCGCTGCTAATTACCAGGTAAATCTGAGATCTGATAGATTCAATTATATGAACCTTAGACCCTAGGCTTAGAATTCATACTAGGTTTGCTAATCCTGATTAGAACTGCTAGAAATTCCTTCAAAAATTTAGATTCTTTCTTTCGGTTTTTGTCTGAACACACTCTGTTACAGATTAACCGAGAGATAGTGAAGATCCAAAGATTAAATGCACTTGCAGGGACACCGGAAGAGCTTACTAAAATCTCACGTCGTAAGTCCTTAGTTTTGCATATTTCGAGTTGGGCTGATTCGATTTGGGAGTCAGGTCGGTTTTCCAGATAATTGTATTAAGTTCGGGTTGGGTCAGGTTTTAGGTGAGGGTATGAGTCGAAATCAGGTTTGGATAATTTGTTTAGTTTAAACACGATTCTGTTAATTTTAATCGTAGTTTTGATATTCTAATCACGCATGTTTAATTAAGCAGAAAGAAATAATTTTGATGAAATTAAACATAAATGTTATAATTTAAAAACAAAAATCAGCAAATTAATAATTCGGGTAAGATAATGCAGAAACAACCTTATAGAGGAGCTATATGCAGTCCCCCAGAAAAAGCAACAATAAAACTATTCTTTAGATTTTTTTTTTTGTATCTGTGTTTAGTTAGAAATTTCTGATCCATGAAAGTTAAAACCATATAAAAGTTGATTTGTGAAATATCAACATACAAAAAATAGAGTAAAAACGACGGTGTATATAATGATAAATTATATAGTACCATTCTTTTTTTTGGCCTAAAATATAGTATCATTCTCATGTTGGACAAATGAGTACAGTATTTTTGGGTTTATTGCATGTATTGTATCTTTTTAACTTTTTTATGACATTTTTGTATATTTCTAAAACCTATTGTAAAGTTGTATCTTTTTTTGTAGGTCCCACCGAAAAAGATAGTTTTATTCATGCGTATCATGTACATGGCATTTCGACGGATAGTTTTCCACTTTTTCATAACTATCCATCCTTTTTATTATTATTCTTTTCTTGTTTTTTTTCCTCCCCCTCTCCCTTTCTTACTTTATATTAATTCCACTACCCCCCCCCTATTTTTTGAAGGTTGATAGATTGGCAGAGGGGAGGTTTTCCGACAATATAGACCGGCTGATGGAAATAAAACTGGCCGATGTACCGGGATTCAAAAAAAGTTAAAATCAGACTTATTACAAACGTTTCGAATGGATAGTTTAGAATAAGTGTCTACAATCTCATCTATTCGTGGATACTACCACGATCATATTGTTGAGAATGTCCTGAAATCTATTGTACTTGCTCTAAGTGATAATTGTATTGTCGAGATGAGACAATCATATAATACAAGGTAGTCATAATGCTTTGCTAGAAGCCACTTATGATCAATGAGTTTAGAACTCATTGCTAGTGTTATATGATCCTACAGGGTCACACACCTAAGCAAACTGGACGTTAAAGACGAGGTTGATCATTAATGTAATGATCTGGTGAATGCATATTTGATATGCATTCGATATCAATATTCTCGGGCAGTGTCGATCATTGCAGTAGTGCATCGGTCAATGCAATTCGCGGATTAATCAGATTAATTCGGTTTAATCGTTGGTTAATTCCGTTATGGTTTAAGTCGACATATATAAGATATATGGTCGACCTAAACTGTTTTCTAACCTAATAGACAGCCACCAGAACATAGAAAGAGACCTCTCTGGAGATTAGATCTCTGTAAGGCACTAGCATCCCTGCGGTCCAGTTTGTGTGCGTGTGGATACCAGTAGAGGCGCAGCATTTGAGGCGCTCTAGATCTCGATTATCTGCAAATCTTCCGCTGCTAATCACCAGGTAATTCTGAGATCCCAATGATTCAATTACATGAACCCTAGATCCTAGGCTTGGAATTCAGACCAGGATTGCCTAATTGGATTAGGATCTGCTAGAAATTCCTTCAGTGGTATCAGAGCTTTAGGGTTCCATTGAATCTGTAGCATGTTGATTAGATTAGTTGAATCTGAATCTGTGTATGGTTGATACAAACTTGCTAAAATTCGTTTTCATGAAAAACCTAGTTTAGGGTTTGTTCGAAAAACGTCTTAGGGTTTTTCGCATGGTGTCGATCGTTGCCAATCTGGCATCGATCGACACAGGGCGAAAACCCGAATGAAATTTAGGGTTTTACGCATGGTGTCGATCGATGCCAATCCGGCATCGATCGATGCATGGCGAAAACCCGAATAAACCTTAGTTTTCGCCTAGTGTCGATCGACACAAGCGTTGCATCGATCGACACAAACCTTGCGAGATTGATGAATCGGTTCAATTGGATTGGACCGGTTATCGAGCTTGGTTAATAATGGTCGAACACTGTGAATGGTTTAATTGCGATTGGTTTGATTAGGTTGGCATCGACCGATGCTAATGTAGCATCGATCGACGCTGACCGGTATTCAAAACCGGATCAATTGGATTGATCGGTTATCGCGAAATTGCTTTGGTTATTCTGTATCGATCAACACTATAGTAGTGTCGGTCGACACAAGATTCGTTGATTTAGGTTATGGAACCTAAAATCACAGAACCACAACAAGATAAATCAATTAATTAGAAGAATTAAAACATAATAAAACTGAACGTTTTAAATGGTTCTGTTCCTCAATCAAATATCAAGTGATACTTGATGTCTTTCCAATCTTGTCAACTGTCAAGACCCATTTAATTGTGTGATAGACTTGCAGTGCAAGATGTTCACAATTACATGAGTAAGACAAAGGTAATCGTGTTGATGGATTTGCAGTGCAAGACATCGACAATTACATGACTAAAGAGATTAGTTTACTTGACTGGGCCATCAAAATCGTTTTGGGCTCAGAGACATCAGGTGGATTTGACATGAGATGTCAATCCACAACCAAGAGTTATATTGGATATAACTAGCAAATAGTTGCTTACCTAGATAGCTAAAATTTGGGTGATAGCCAGTGGCTCACTCAAGTTTAGTGAAGTATGGGTCTTGGATCATTATATTCATCTGAGGAAACATTGTTTGAATATAATGCGGGTTTTCTTAATTGTTAAGAATTCTCATTTCTTAAACATCATAACTAAAACCTCCCTTGTTTTTCAGCTTTGTCTAGCACAAACCATCGTAACAATTTCTCCCTGCGATCCGTCCTTGAGAAGGACAAGTTAAATGGATCCAACTTTCTTGAATGGTATCGGAACTTGAGAATTGTTCTCAAACAGGAGAAAAAGGACTATGTCCTTGAGAAAGTTCTCCCCAAGAAGTACCGAGCCAATGCCTGGCAGTCAGATAAGGATGCTTGGGATAAGCATTCTAATGATGCGGTGGATGTGAGTTGTCTCATGTTGGCTACCATGAACTCGGAATTGCAGAAGCAATATGAGTACGTGGAGTCGCCAAAAGAGATGATCACTGGCCTGAAAAGTATGTTTCAGGAGCAGGCACGAACTCAGAGATACCAGACGGTTAGGTCTCTGATTGAGTGCAAGCTACCAATGGGCAAACCAGTTAGTCCTCATGTCATTAAGATGATGGGTTATATTGATAACCTGGGGAAACTGGATTGTCCCATTAGCCAAGAGTTGGCTACTGACATCATTCTACAGTCACTGCCGTCAAGCTATGATCAATTTGTTATGAACTATAACATGAACAACTTGACGAAGAAGTTGACTGAATTGCATGGGATGCTTAAGACTGCTGAACCTAACATCAAGAAGGACACCCCAGATGTCCTTATGGTACAAAAGGGTAAGAAGTTTAAGAAACTTGGTAAGAACAAAGGTGATGGCAAGACGAGCTCGATTGTGAATCCAAGCGAGTCTGGCCATGCTCCTAAGGTTAAAACCAGTCCTTCTGAAGATGTTAAGTGCCGTTATTGTAATGGTTATGGGCATTTGAAAAGAAACTGCAATGAATTCATGGAAGATTATGAGAAGCTGAAGAAGACGTACGAGACTTCTTCTTCAGGTATTTATGTTATAGAAGTAAATGTTACTTCTTGTAGTCCTACTTATTGGGTATTTGATACCAGCTATGGTACTCATATTTTGTGAAAATGTGCAGAGCCTGAGCAAAAGTAGGACTATGGAGAAAGGACAAGTGGACCTATGAGTGGGAATGGAGCAAGAGTTGATGCATTAACCGTAGGAGTATTTCGTTTGTTTTTCTTTAATGGCATGTTTTGAACTTAAAACTGCTACTATGTACCTGCTATGAGCAGAAAGATTATTTCTAATCCTTGTTTGGATATGGAAGGATATCAGTTCTCAAATCAAGAATAAGTGTTATTCATTTGATTACAGTGATATATTTTATAGTAGCAATCCATTAGAGAATGGACTTTATGTTCTAAACCAGAATGTGCCTAACTATAACATTAGTACCAAGAGATTCAAGTCAAAAGATACGAATCAAACTCTTTCTCTGGCATTGTCGTTTTAAGCCACATAAATGAGAAACAGATTCAGAAGCTCCATAGTGATGGGCTTTTGGGCTCATCTGATTATGAATCAAAATGAGTAAAGTGAATCTTGTTTTTTGGAAACGACAGAGGCCCCTTTCAACAAAGGTAGTGTCGATCGATGCATGTATGCAACGATCGATACAGGTTGCGAACGAACGGATAAAATGAAAGGGCCAAAGGATTATTGGGCTTTATACATACGGATGTACATGGCCCGATAAGCGAAAATGCTAGAGGAAATTCTCAGTACTTCATTACCTTTACTGATATTTTCAGAAGGTACGGTTATGCCTTATTTATAAGGCATAAGTCAGAATCTTTGAAGAGTTCAAAGAGTTCCAAAATGAAGTACAGAATCAATTTGGCAAAGGTATTAAACCTCTACGATGAGATCATGGAGGTGAATACTTAGGTCAAGAATTTAGTGATCATCTGAGAGATTGTGAAAGTGTTTCACAATTCACTCCTCATGTATCGGACTTTATTAAGATATGGTTCGATCAATGATGAGTCACTTAGATCTTCCATTATCCTTCTAAGAATACGCCCTAGAAATGTCTGAGTTTACTTTAAATAGAGTGCCATCAAAATCAGTTACAGAGATACCACAGGAGATGTGGAATGTAAATGTTTCTGATTTATCCATCATGGAGATTTGGAGTTGCGAGACTTATATAAAACGTTTAATCTCTGATAAGCTCACACCCAAATCTGATAAGTGCTACTTCATTGGTTGTCCTAACAAAACCAAGGCATGTTACTTTTACAACCAGTTCGAGAACAAATTGTTTGTTGCTCGGAACTATGTTTTCTTGAGAAAGACTTTCTTTCCAAGAAGAACAGTGGGAGTAAAAGTACAACTCGAAGAAATTCGAAAATCACAGGAGACTGCTCAACCTGATGAGGAAGAGCAGCAGTTGGATCTACAAAGAGTTGTAGAACCTGCACCTGTGGTGCCTAGAGTTTATAAAGGATCTGGTGAATGTATATTCGATATACATTTAAATGGCGAGTTTCTGAAGAAGTGTCGATCGACACAAAATTTGCATCGATCGACACAGATCGCGAACCAAATATTGATTTTGGTTTATGACTTAATTAACTACGGTTTAAATCTTGGTTAATTAGGTCGTGGTAAAAGTATACATATGAGATATGTGTGCGCGACTTTTACAGAAAACTGAAGCTCGCAGATCCGAAAGGATCCGTCACGAACCCGAGAAATATGGATTTCTCGTAACCAATTGCCGTGATCTACTGATCATTGAAAGTGACGGGCCTGCGAATTTTGAAGAAGCAATGATGGGCCTTGACTCCGAAAATGGCTGAAAGCCGCTGAATCCGAAATGGGATCCATGTCACAGAACCAAGTATGACTTGGGTTGATTTACCCGATGGTGTAGAAGCCATTGTGAGTAAATGGATTTTCAAGAAGAAAAGATGACATGGATGGTTATATTCAGATGTACAAAGCTAGGTTGGTGGCAAAAAGGTTTCAAGTAAATTCATGGTATTGACTATGAAG
The DNA here is from genome assembly GCA_030180135.1 of Orychophragmus violaceus. Taxonomy (NCBI): domain Eukaryota; kingdom Viridiplantae; phylum Streptophyta; class Magnoliopsida; order Brassicales; family Brassicaceae; genus Orychophragmus; species Orychophragmus violaceus. The sequence continues at coordinate 89,678,746 of CM058231.1, forward strand.
AAACCTATTCCCAGACACCATGCTTATGTCCATTCGGATTCTCCTAGCAACCGCCACTCATAATGGTTATGAGAACTGGCAGATGGATGTGAAAACAGTTTTCCTTAGTGGAATTCTGGAAAAGAATGTGTATATGACATAATCTGAAGTTTTCATTGATCCTAATGAAGCTAGGAAGATATGCAAGCTTCATCGATCCATTTATGGATTGAAGCAAGCATTTCGGAGTTGGAATCTTCGTTTTGACAAAGTAATCAAAAGGTTTGATTTTATCAGAGATGAAGAGGAACTGAATGTTTACAAGATGACTAGTGGGAGCGTGGGTGCATTTCTGGTATTGTGTGATTGATAACATACCACTTCTCGGAAATGAAGTTCCATTGTTTCAGTCTGTTAAGACTTGATTCGAAAGTTGTTTTTCCGATAAAATTATGGGAGAAACCGTATACATTCTTGGAATAAGAATCTATAGAGATAGATTGGATAAGCTAATTGGATTGTGTCAAGATACTTATAGTGATAAGGCCTTGCACATGTCCAATATGCAGGATTCCAAGAAGGGCTTCGTGCAAATGACTCTTGGTATTGCTCTTAGCAAGACGCAGTGTCTTTCGACACACGCTGAGCAAGAGCAAATAAGGGTCAGACTACTGCTAAAGGCATTAGATGTCTTAAGATGTGATCTTAATTTTAGTGGGAGTCATTGTTATTAATTTTAGTTATGATATGATGTTCGTATAAACATAATTTGATTATGTTGTTGAAATCTGACATCTGTATTATTTAATAATGGTTATTAAATAATAGTCCCAAAGTAATTTATGACATTTTATAGGTCATCAAGTATGTGACTTGATCATGAAACCCTATAGATAATAAATGACATAAATTATGATTGGTCCCTGGTCAAGGTTGTTAAAATGGGACATTAACAACCGCGTGAGACTAGTATGTGAGGTGACTGATGACTAAGTTTCATGGAGTCATTAATAAGAGTATTAAAGTCAATCACATAGATATGTGTTGGAGAACACAGGATCGGACATGACCCACTGATGAGAACTCTACATGATAGTTATATAAGTGTCATGAGAGTTTTCATTACGACTATAGAGTATAGTCCTTAGACCTGAGTTCATCATGTTTTCTTACATGTGAATTGGTCCGCTTTAACCTTGTCAAACGTCAGCCGTAACTGGTGACTATAAAGGCATTGATTGGGCGTATCATGAAGCGTGTGAAGAGACAGGGATGGAACAAGATGGGATTTGTCCCTCCTATATAACAAGAGATATATATCTCAGGGCCCATCGAAGATTTGATACTGAGAAATGTGTGGCCACACTCAAACGAGGTGATTGTCAGTCGTTTGTCTTGTCAGTATAAATCGGAGTTCGATGAACATGATCTTGGCTAAATAAGGGTGACACAGATCTTGCCTTATGCCAGATCGAGATATAGTGACGAAGGGATTATGGGAATAGATGATTCCAGTACAAGTGGGAGATTGTTGGGAATGTCCTGAAATCTATTGTACTTGCTCTAAGTGATAGTTGTATTGTCGAGATGAGACAATCATATAATACAAGGTAGTCATAATGCTTTGCTAGAAGCCACTTATGATCAATGAGTTTAGAACTCATTGCTAGTGTTATATGATCCTACAGGGTCACACACCTAAGCAAACTGGACGTTAAAGACGAGGTTGATCATTAATGTAATGATCTGGTGAATGCATATTTGATATGCATTCGATATCAATATTCTGGGGCAGTGTCGATCGTTGCAGTAGTGCATCGGTCGATGCAATTCGCGGATTAATCAGATTAATTCGGTTTAATCGTTGGTTAATTCCGTTATGGTTTAAGTCGACATATATAAGATATATGGTCGACCTAAATTGTTTTCTAACCTAATAGACATCCACCAGAACATAGAAAGAGACCTCTCTGGAGATTAGATCTCTGTAAGGCACTAGCATCCATGCGGTCCAGTTTGTGTGCGTGTGGATACCAGTAGAGGCGCAACATTTGAGGCGCTCTAGATCTCGATTATCTGCAAATCTTCCGCTGCTAATCACCAGGTAATTCTGAGATCCCAATGATTCAATTACATGAACCCTAGATCCTAGGCTTGGAATTCAGACCAGGATTGCCTAATTGGATTAGGATCTGCTAGAAATTCCTTCACATATCACGTGCTGGACACTTTTCATGGATAGTCAAACTTGACTAAGTTAATATATTCCACATATGGACGGACATACATGTATTCATGGTTTGTTACATATCTATTAATAGATTATATTATGTTATCCATAAATGTATATTCAACATAAGACCAATAATATCATGTTGGACGCTTATCATGGATAACCAAGCTTGTAGTGGTGGACCGATGATTTCTTTTTATAGGTGTCATAAAGTAATGATAAATAAGAAATAAAATTTTGTATGGGTTCATGTGAAGGATTGAACTCAAATTTAGGGGTGTTAAACTCAAGACTTTACCACTTCATCCATTGAGATTTACTTGTTTTTGGCCCAAAACTACATTTTATATAAATTTTAGAGGTGTCAAGTGACACCCTATTTCTCTTCTTGGGTCCGCCTCTGCAAGCTTGGCAATGCTAATATGGACGGACATACATGTATTTATGGTTTGTTACCTACTTAGTATCTATCTTCACATATAATTTATTGGAGTATTATCTTCAAAAACAAAACTATCCATCGTTTATGTAATTTTGTTCACTCCCGAAACCAAATTTGTCAATTATTCATCCATTAAAATCACATATAACTAGTTCTTTACCTTAAAATTACTTTGCCTAACCTCCAAATCATGTTTATTTTTTTCAAAACTAAAATGATTATCCATTAATAGATCACTAGATTTTGACCCGCCGATCGGCGGGTATAATATTGTTTTGATGTTTTTTTGATCTTTTGTGAACAAATATTATATTTGTAAATGATAATATGTTTTTATAAAATATTATTAATATTAAATTTAGATTTTTGAGATATGTTGAATATATAAGTTTTATATAGTTTATTTTTTATTTTTGTAAATGATAATGATCCACGTTAAGGACGGAAAATTATCTTTATATAACATGTAGATTTATATTTGTAAAAGTAATGTATCTTATTTTTAAAACACATATTCTATTGTTGTTTGTTAAAGATTTTAGCATTTTAATCTTTATGCAGTAGTTAGTATAATATATAAAGTGTATGTGTAATATGGTGGTGAATATATATTATGAATCGAAATATAAGTAATTTGTTATGTATATTTTAATTTTCTGTTTGGAATGTTTTTTAGACTTGCAATTTTTTATATAAAAATATTATAAAATTTATCTTTATTAGTTTAATACTTTATTGTATAAATGAATTTTAATTTACTTGGAAATAACAACTTCTATTTTTCCAACTAATTTTAGTTTCTAAATTATCAGTCGATGGGTTTAACTTATATTTGATTTATACAAATGTATATTATTGAGCATGTTAAGACATAAATATTAAAAATATGATGGTTCTCATTTACCTGTGGAGAAGTATATATATATATATATTTATTTATTTATAAATACTAATATGTTCTATTTTATATATTTTCATAAGTAGATGTGTAGGTTTGAGATTTGTTGACAATTTGGTTATCTATGTGATGTTATCATTATATAGTTTATATTTGTTTTGTAATATTAGTAGACTAGATTCTGGTCCGTGCGTTGCACGTGCATTGTATTTCAATACATTTTTTTCAAATAACATTTAATAGTATAACTAACCAATAAAATAATACCATACAATATTAGATTATATAATTTACACTAATAATGTGTTACAAAGTTATATTTTTGGCTCAAATATAATGAAACCCATCAACATAACAAAATATGAACTAAACGAATTAACCCCACATTCGATCTATAAAAAAAAACTAAATGCATCATCATCTTAAGTTTAGAAATGTAAGAATAGTAAGATTAAAAAAAAAAACTAAGCATCCTTGAAATATTAAGAAATTAAATGTTTTAGCTCTAAACACATTTTTCCACTTAATCTGAACTCCAGATCTACGTATGAAAGCATTATATTATTCATCTATTCTCATAGCTCAAAAATTATATATTTTCTATTAATTAATTGTAACATACAACATGACCTATATTTTACATGTAATAGATACATAATAGTATAATATAAATATACTCATTATAGTTATAACATATATGTAATCAAAGTTTTGACCAACCAAAAAAATGTAATAAATGTAAAAACATAATAATAGAGTCACCAGTTTAAAAAAAAAGAAATATAGTATTCATAGACATCAAGTCATTGTAAAAAAACTCCATAAATACTTCTAAGCGATAGAAATTTGTATCGAACAATTAATACATCTTTATCGATTTTTTTTGTTTAGTTTCATTGTCATTATCTAACAATAATTTCATAAAAAGAATTCCCGCAAAGCCATGTCATATGGTTCATCTATTTAAGAAGTAGAGTACAGATTCTATAATTTCAAGTTTGTTTTATACAAATTTAAAAATAGTTTTTTAAATTAAAAGAATTATTTTTTGGATCGATTACATAGAGATATTAGTTGTCATTTGAGAGTGCATTTTAGAAAAATAGGTGATTGTTATATTGCTTTTATATACTGTTTAGTGTCTTTTTGTTTAATCCACAACTCTTGTACTATTTCCATACTAAAAAGATAAGTGTTCTTCTTTAGCACTAATAGTTAAACATAAATGTAAACAAAGTAACTAATATGAAATAACCAACTTACTAAAACTTAACATACAGAATAAATATACCCATAGTAATATAATATAATATTCTCATTATAGTTATAACATTAATGTAATCAAAGTTTTGACCAAACAAATACAATAAAATAAATATACTCACCAGTTTATAAAGCTTTTATCGTTTTTTTTATTTAGCTTAATTGGTATTATCTAACAATATTTTTACAAAATAATTCCCGCAAAGCCATGTCATATGGCTCATCTTTTTGCGATGTAGAGTACAAATTCTATAACTTTTAATTTGTTTTTCACAAATTTGAAAATAGTTTTTTTAAATAAATGGATATTTTTGTTAATACTTTTAAATAGTAGAAAAGTATATAGTTCAAGAATATGGTATTTATCAGTTTTTTTGTTAATACTTTTAATTTGCTTTCTATAATTTATCCTTGTTTATTTCATACAATTTGCTTTAATCAATAAGCCATGAAAGAGTAGTTTAAAAAAAAAAATTACCGTGTACACCTTTTTGTCGAAGAGAATTGAGGACTTTCACCAAATTTTCTTCTTTGTTTGTGATTTTTTGTTTGTGATTTTGTATTCCCACATACGATTCATTCGAATGGCGGTTGTGAAGATAGAAGAACACAATATAAATAGACAATTTTGAACAGATCATATGCAAAACGTGTTCCGTGGTTTGGCTTCGTTAAACATGAACTAATACTTGGGATTTGGAGGTAAGCTTCTACAGACAGAAGAAGGGTAAGATTTGATGCATCTTGTTGAGGAGTTTTAACGGATGATGATGATGATGTTCGGTAGGAGCGGGTGGATCTGAGTTCTTCTCTTTCTTCTTTCGCCTCAGCTGGAAAAAACTGCTGCATCGTCTGTGCACATTCTGATTCCAGAACTCCACGCCTAAGATTGTCATCTTAGGATGAAACGCGTGAACTGGAGGCGGTGGCTTTTCTGAAACTTCTGATCCATTTCCTTCGCCTCCAGGGAACAGCCTGAAACGTAATCTTGTTCAATGATGACTCCCTAATGTTCCAGAACAACATGTTTTCAGTTTCAGAAGTTATATGTACCTGATCCAGCTGCCATCTGCTCCAAGAAGCTTATTGGGAGCACCCCACACAAGAGTGTTGACCCTTGCTTGAAGTATTTCTCCCACACATATTGGGCATGGTTCTAGTGTTACATAGAGCGTTGTATCCTGTTGAACGAATAAGCAATTCCTTATAAATCCACGCTATCAAACCTTACTAATGATCCTTGAGATCATCTGATCTTAACTTCCCCACAAAGTAATAATGCTAAAAACTAAAACTCGTGTTGTTATGCTAGTATACTGTTCATATACTTCACCATGACCATGAGAGATGTTAAGAGAGCGAGAGAGAAAAAGATTACCGCGAGCCTCCATGAACGAAGTAGTTTAGAACCCTCTCGAAAGCAAATCATTTCTGCATGGACGGTTGAATCCCGAAGATCCTCTACTCTGAAATACAAAACTACGGTTGGATGAAACCAACAGGGGAATATAAAATGAAAAAGGGTTCACAGAAAATTAAACTTACAGGTTAAAACCGCGAGCGATAATCTTCCCGTCATGCACAAGCACAGCCCCGACAGGTACTTCCCATATATCAGCAGCTTTTTTAGCTTCTGATATACCATGGATTTTACCGGTTTTAACCATGGTATATGCCTTATTTATCGAGTCTTATGTTATGTTTTGGAGTCTTTTTAGTATGTTTACAGGTTTAGACACATTTGGAGCAGAAGTGGAGATTTTGGAGCTGTTTGGTGTATTTTGGAGATCTGGTCCGAGAGACAGAGTTCACTGTCCAGTTTTGGAGATTGCGTCGATCGTTGCACACCTGCATCGATCGTTGCATATGCGAATGGGCCAGACTCGCCGATTTAATGAAGAATGCTGATTTTGCAGAAAAGCCCAGATATTTACACAGAAGCCCAAAACGTGTTTTAGCTATTATATAAGGGTTTTTAAGCCATTGTTTAGGCTACGCTTTCATTAAGTCTTATTTTATTTTTCAGAGAGCCTTAGGGGCTGATCTTGCTCTCGAAAGAGAGAGGATTTCGAACCCCAGTTCTTTATTTTGATTTTATATTATTTGGTTTTCTATTCAAGATGTTTTCTGTTTCGATGAACATGTCTGAGTAGTTTACCTGTTAGGTTGAAGGATTCTCATTAGGGATTTCAGAGAATTATAGTTTAAATCAATCTGTAGAGATTTATATCTGCTAGTTCTTTATCTAAGTTGTTCTTAATGCTTAATCTGAAGTAGCTAATCAGAGTTATGATTTTAGGTTGATTAATTCAGCGGAAGTTGGTTAATTTAACTAGAAAGAACTTAGATAAGCAATTAAACTGTTCGCAAACGGAAGTTTGGTTCAGGTTAATTGTGAACATATCAAACTTGGAATTAAAGCTGGTTTAATCTGTTAGTTCTCGCAAACGGAAGTTTGGTTTGCTGCACTTAGACTTAGAGAATTATCGCAAAGGAATTTGGTTAATTCTATATCCGTGTTTTGAGTTCTAGAACAGTTATTGATTAGATCTAGACTGATTGATTGCTTGCGTTCCTGATTTCCTGAGAACTCCTGAAACCTAACGCTTCGCTTCCTTGCTCACAACTCGCTTGATTTACTTTCTGCTGTCTGATTTACTGCTTTTCCATATTGCTTTCTCCTAGTTTAATCACTTCTGTTTTCATCTATCGTTGACCAGAGTCCCTGTGGATTCGATACCCTAAGTACTACAACTACATCACTGTGCACTTGCAGTTAGTATAGGGTTAAAACTACACCTATCAGCTTCTACTAACGCTTCCCTCATGAATATTTCATCAGTTGTTCGCCTTTCAGCTTCTACACTGTATGCTTCTTCCCACTCTTCAAAACTGTCCCTCACAACCTGTTTGTTCCTCTGAAGTGTCTCTGTATGCGTCTCTGTACACAAACACCGAAGCTTTTCTTTAGCTCTGGTCCTTGCAAGAAGCTTGTCTTTCTTTCTTCCTTGGGATGACCCTTTGTTATGAACGAATCAATCATCAATGCTTCTTGAGAGCTTGGAAAATCTCTGAGAATCTAGTGAAGCCATAGATTTCTTTCTCAGCTGAAGAAGGAAGGTGAATCTAAAACTACTTTTAAATCCAAATCTCCTCGTTCAGGCAGAGGAGGAAACTCTAGATGAGGAAGAGACTTCTCAAAGCTCTCCAACAACTGTTGATAAAAAGAATTAGACAGCTATGTTAGCGATATACACTGATCCAAATGAAGATGGAGACAATGGTGAAGCTTACATTCTCTAGTATAGGTAGCGAATACAGATCAACAAACTTTTTCCTTAAAATCTTGTTTAATTTATCTACTTCGCACGCATGTGTCCAAAATGAGTCATGACCTCCTGTTGGGATATTTTTTAAACATAATAACTAAAAGAGAAAAGAGCACCACTTGTTGGCATAGAACGTGCTAGCCCCTGAATAACATCAACATCCATAAAATTTAAACGGCACTGCATCTAAAAGAGCGTAATGCAATGAAATTTATGCAAAGCAATCCCACCTTAGGGCCAACACAGAAATATGGAATCGCTTCTTGTGCATTGGCTGCGATGATTGCGACAAAGTCTGAAGGAGTGACAAAGAATTTGTTACCACTAAGCAACCGCGAGATAAGCTAAGTAAAGAAAAGCAAGATAAGAGTATTGCAATTTATACATTATCTAAAAGTTGAACTTCTGAAGCAAATCTCCTCTTGTCTGCAAATGAAAGCTCCAAACCATCATCAAATTGTTAACAAAAAATTAGAATCCATTTGTGACTGAAGCAAGTAGTGAACACATCTTTGTATAAGTAATCAATTGAAAAAAGACTTAAAAATTCTCAAACCTCGACCAAGAACTTTGAATACTTAGATGGCTCCTCTGATTCCTTTACAGCAGACCAACATAGAAACATCTATACTTCAAACCTTTACCTTTTATATTTAGTGACTGCAACGCCTTTGATATATATAGCACCAGCCATACCTGAAGAAACCCATAAACCAAAATCAGAACCTAAGAAACAATAAATCTTAACACTTTCACACCTTTCTATACATTCACGACTGAAGACAAATCAATTCCCATGGATTAGAGTTTGTACCCGTTGAGTGAACTCTGAGTTAAATTTAGGCAGACAATGACTCAAACACCTTACGGGCATCAACGATCGAATTGAGGAATTCCCTATGAAAACGAAGAGAATGAAAAGATGAAATTTAGTTACCCAACAACGAAGGATCAAAAGATCTGTTGACGGGAAAATCAACTACAACGAAACTGTAACAATCTACCGTGCCTGGCTCTATCACGCGTCTTGAGATGATTGATTTCCATATAGGATTCGCCGGAATAGCTCTTTCCAGTTTCAGGGCCGCCGGAAAACTGTAAGACAAAATCGAGCGCCAATTAACTCGAAAAGAAACTGCTTCAGAAGATGGGAGAATATAAATTATTTTTCAATCAATGAACTCGGGAAGAAACTGCTTCAGAAGTCGCAAAAGAAACTGCTTATGGAACAATTATCTTCTGAGAAAAAGATATTTGTTAATCGGAGACTGAATAATGAGTATAATCGAAATCGAATTGCAAGAATCGAACAGTTAAGGAAAACAAATGGATTTCATACCTTCATCGTGATATTAAGAGAGAGATGGAGAAGAAGCTCTCGTGAACCGTTCAGGAATTAACAAAAAATTTGGGTAGAAGTTTTTTCGAGAGAGATGGAGAGAGAAAAAAAAAATTGTTGGAATAGTCATAAAAAAAAAATTTTGGAGTAGTAACCAAAATGCTTGAAACGCTGGCAAAATACTTTGTTCTGATTGGGGGATGGAAGACTTTTTCTCTCTCATTACTTGTCTTTTATGTATATTAGATAGTAAAATTATAAAAATGTTATTATTATATTATTAAATTACATGTTTCATTTTTGCTTCTCCATATATATATATATATATATGATATATCAACAAAAATAAAATACCTTATGATACTCTATGATGTTATTAGGCATGCACATTCGCGATCATAAAACCCAAACCTTTTTGTGTTCAACCGGAATTGCCAAAAAAAAGGGTAGTGATAATAGAAAATACTGTTGAGGTTCAATATAATTGTTTCCAATAAATACAAGGAAGACCCAAATTATTCATTTTAGGTAATTGTAAGTTAATGTTTTGTTACAATTATTTATAAATCTTTAGTATTGTTAAAATTAATCAATATTATAATCAAATAATGTTAATCAAAATATTAGCTTTATTTTTTAAAATTATTTGTAAGTTATGTATAAGTTTTTAAAACTATAATTTTAGTAAACTCTATATGATAATATTTTTGTTAATATGCCATTTTGCCAAATACAATAGTAGTATCGAAGGACTCAACGAATCGGTAAACCGATCCTATTACACCTTATAATCTCAATATATTTAAGTCCATTTTAGAATAAATATAAAATATATTTTTAAGAATAAATGGAAAAAGTTTAAAGTCTTATTGAATTATTAAAATTAATAAATAAATTAAAAGGTATATCTTGTAATTAACCAGAAAACTAATGGTATATTTAATTTTGGGCTTCTATTTTAATAGTATACATGTATTATGTTATAATTAGATTTTTCAATAATATAAATTAAATATTATATACATTAAATAAATATTTGAAATAATAATTTTATTAATATATTTCATTATATAATATTTATACTAAAATTAGTTAGGTATTTTTAATTTAATTATAATAAATTGCAGTTTTGGCAACCTGTTTCACCAAAAATAAAAGATCACTCACCCTCCATATCCAAAATTCTTATCCTCATAACTTTTAATTTAATGATTTTCAATTTAATTATTTGATATACTTCTTCAGTGGTGGATCTAATGAGGTAGAACGACAAGTTTTTAACCAAATTCTAAGTTCTAACTAATGCTAGTGATATAATTCGTGTGTTGTAATAATATATTAAATAAATTAAAATTCATTTAAGTAAACTATATGTTTTTGTGTATTTTTTCTCTTTTTGGTCTTTTGTAATTTCTTAACATGATATAATTTTTTTTAAAATGAGATATTAAAAATGTAATAATAATGATTTATACTGAATATTTTGTGTAGACTTATTGTTTATATACTTTGAATCTTTAAAATTAATTATGATAAACTTAATGGCAAAGAATTAAGAATAATAAATTAAAATATTACACTTTGCTGAGTTAATGTTTCCAAAAATATTAGTCGTATTTAATTTCTAAAATCAGCTTGCTTTATTTTTTTTTGAAAATTTAGTAAATGATTCGGTCAAAAATTTCTATACATGTCAAAATAATTAATTTCTAAAACAGATTTGCATTTTTTTGGCTTTTAGATAATATAAATAAAACTATATATAAATATTATCTATTATTATTAAGGAAAATTGTTTACTTTAAGGTGGGAGATTGTTTTTATTTTGGAAATATAATAATTTTTTAACTAATTAATATAAAATACATATGTAAAATTATATTTTATTTATTAATATGTAAATCATATTTATGATATTAATATTTTAACATTTTAATATTAATTAAATACTAATAATTCTATCTTAAATACTTTTTCATTTCGATTTTGTTAGTTAATTTTTTTTATAAAATATTTGTAGATTAAATACTTCCAAAAATAAAAATTATTTACTAATATGATTAGTTAATTTATAAAAATAAATATATTATGATTAACCAAAATATCTTAACCATAAATATCTTTTCTTTTATTTAATATTTTCAAAATTAGTTAGCATTAAAATTAATAAAGAATTTAAATAGCATGTTTGTAATTAAAGTGAAAATTAAGGAAAATTTCTATTTTGTACTTCTTCTTTAATAGTATAGATTATGAAATGGTGTAGTATGATAATATTGAGAATACTTTCACAAAATATTATAGATGAGCTTTTATAAATTGAGTATTAAATATAATTTTAATTTTTACATGTTATTAAAATTTGATCACTATTTAATTGACATTTAGATTATATGATCATGTGTTTTGGGAAAATGTTAATTTAATTACCATATTCGATGGTAAAATAAAATTTATATTGATTTATGTTTAAATAGAAGATTTTCAAATTATTATGTTTTTAGAAAGCTGTTATTAAAAAATCTGAAAATAATCTAGTGCGTGTTTGTGTGTAATTGTTAGAATGCACTACAAAATTTTAAATACATCTTTGCCCTTAATTAATTCATAATATAACAAAGAATCATAATGACATTACTTGTAAATAATTGAAAAATTTTGGACATTTTCTGTTTTGTACTTCTGTTTTAATAGTATAGATAGTATGATTATCCATTGATGTTTATTCGAAATAAGACCAATATTAGAGATCACATATAACTAGTTATATCATGTTGGACGCTTCTCATGGATAACCAAACTTGACAATGCTAATATGAACGGACATATACGTATCGATGGTTTGTTATCTACTTAGTATATATCTTCACATATAATTCATTGAAGTATTATCTTCAAAAACAAAACTATCCATGGTTTATGTAATTTAGCTCACTCCCGAAACCAAATTTGCCAATTATCCATCCTTAAAGATCACATATAACTAGTTCTTTACCTTAAAATTACTTCGCCTAACGACCAAGTCATGTTTATTTTTTCAAGTTAAAATGATTATCCATTAATAGATCATAATATGATTATCCATTGATGTATATTCGAAATAAAACCAATATTAGAGATCACATATAACTAATTATATAATTTTGGACGTTTTTCATGGATAACCAAACTTGTCAATGCTAATATGAACGGACATACATGTATCCATGGTTTGTTACCTACTTAGTATCTATCTTCACATATAATTTATTAGAGTTTTATCTTCAAAAACAAAATTATCCATCATTTAGGTAATTTAGCTCACTCTCGAAACCAAATGTGTCAATTATCCATCCTTAAAATCACATATAACTAGTTCTTCACCTTAAAATTACTTTGTCTAACCACCAAGTCATGTTTATTTTTACAAAACTAAAATGGTTATCCATTAATAGATCATAGTATGGTTATCCATTGATGTATATTCGAAATAAGACCAATATTAAAAGAGATAAAGATAGTATATATTCATAATTTATGTGAAGTGTGGTGTAAGAGACCTAGTTGTATCCATCCAAGAAAATCGAGAAGGATAGTATTATCTATGACTTTTTATGCATTTCTCTCTCCTCTAAAGTTAATTCTGTATTTTTGACGTTGAACCATACAAAAAAAAATACAAAATTGTAAATATAATTCAAAAAATACAAAACTGTAATTACTTTTAAAAAAAAAGATACACTGCAATAAATTCAATATTTTTCTTTGTTAACATGAGTAGAGTACTTTTCTTTTAACAAGTGTACAATACTTCATATATCAAAAATTGCATTTTCAATTTTTTTTCAAAAGTAACAAATAATTTAAATCCAAATCTTCAAAACCCTAAAAAGTAAAATAAAACTAAGGTTTCTTTTTTTTTTTGTAGAATTTATAAAATTCAGATTATTGTTTTTAATTTACTTTATTTCAGCTATTTTTTTTTTCCGCTTACCCCCAAAATAATTGACACCCAACTGAAAACGCGCTAAACAAAAGAATATGTCAACGGAATTGGTAGTTGTAACACGTGGCTGTTTAATCTCTCTCTCTCTCTATTATATTATTCAATCAAATGTCGACACGTCACTAAGCACAAGTGGTCTGCGCCGCTAAACCAGGGAACGATTGCTGGAGAAAAGAACAAATAAGCAATTAACATTTGGAAAAGCTGAGATCGATTATTGTCTTCATACGAAGATCGTTTATCGTTTTACATCGTCTGAGAAAAAGAAGGAAACAACAAAAATGGGGCGTGTGCAGGGGCGGATGCAGGAGTGAATTTTGATGGGGGCACATTTAAAATATTTCATTAAATCTAATTATAAGATTAGGGGCACAAACATAAATTAGTATAAATTATCAAAGGAAAATGAAAATCAGTCGGGGGCACGTGCCACCGTTCCTCTTCACTTGCGTCCGCCCCTGGGCGTGTGGATTATCTGGCGATGAAGACAGACGTCGATACGGTTGCTTTAGTCAATTCCGACGTGGAGGAGCTCAAGATCGCTGCGATGAAACTCGTCAGCGATGTTTCGAAGCTTGGTGGATTTTCCTTTGGTGTTTCTTTCGTCAAATGGATTGCTTGTTTCGCTGCCATGTGAGTTTAAAATTTTCCTTTTCCGTCGATATTTTTTGGTTTTGTTTCAGTTTCTTAAACGAAAGGATATGACTTTCTTTGTGGGTTCTGCGATAATAGACGATTGAGATCTTTAGCAACTTTTTGGTACTCTGTTATTGAGATTTGGATATGACAAAAACGTTCTGTCGCGGCTATGTTCTTACTTGTGCTGCAAAATTTACTCTTTTTGTCCTAATCTTTTTGATGCAGTTACTTGTTAATACTGGATCGCACCAATTGGAGAACCAAGATCCTTACATCACTCTTAATACCATACATTTTCCTCACCCTTCCTGGTGTCATTTTTAACTTTCTCAGGTAACACAATCTTGTCAAAAAGAGAATCTTTCAACGCTCACAACATATTGGTTATAAAGTGAACTTATCTCTTTCTGTTACCAGTGGAGACGTTGGGAAATGGATAGCTTTTGTTGCAGTTGTCCTCAGACTTTTCTTCCCAAAGCATTTCCCAGGTGATGAAATCTCTTCCTATCTCTTGCTGCGCGTTCTTAATTTACATATTTGTATTCTTGTATCAAATGCACATATTGAAATCTTTAGTCTTAGCGTAGAAACGTATACACTTTGAGGTACAATATGGTGTTTAATGCTAATTAATAGCTGAAACAAACTTAAAGTCTCACACTTTTTGTGGTATTAAAAATTGGCAGATTGGCTTGAGATGCCTGGTTCTCTGATCCTTCTGCTGGTAGTTGCTCCACACTTGCTTGTTCATCATATACGTGGAGCCTGGATTGGCTCTGTCATCAGCCTTTTCATAGGATGCTACCTTCTTCAAGAACATATCCGAGTATCTGGTGGGTTCAGGAATTCGTTCACGCAGCCCCGTGGAGTATCAAACACTTTAGGAATCATACTTCTTTTGGTCTACCCTGTTTGGGCTCTAATCATTCGTGTCTCATAATCACCCTTCCATCTGTTCTTACTCGGCTTTTCCAATAAACATTCGTGAAACATCGGACAAGAACCTCGGAAATCTTTTGGTTTTCCTTTGTTCTTGCTTCTGTTGCATACCCAAATACTACTGCTTCAAACTCAATCAATATTCCATATAAAAAAATGTTTCATATAAAAAGAGAATCTCATTTTTTCCACTATTTGTTTGTCTATTTTAACCACCTTGTAAATTGCTTATGGATTCTGTGGCCGTTGTGATCATGACTCCGAGACAATTAATCATATCCTGTTCCAATGCCCATTTACCAGGCTTGTATATGCTATTTCTCCTCCGCATGCGCCTTTCAATGGAGAAATGAGCGAATCTTTCCTTCTAAATTTCCACAGGATGATGACCGCCAAACCGATATATCCAAATGAAGAAGACACATGAAAGCTCAGCCCATATATATTTTGGTGCCTGTGGAAAAACTGCAATGAATATCTTATTAGAGACATTGACTATGATGCTCGGGCAACCATTGGTAAGACAAAGGAGGATATGAAGGAATGGAAGAATAGATTGGAATCTCAAGAAAGGAAGGTGAAGGTGAAACCGATCACAGCTTGTTGGAGTCAAGATTAGCACTTTCTTAAAAGGCCTATTCATGAGTTTAGGTCGGCCCAGAATGGAAAGTCGGAACAAGGCCCAAGTCGGTAAACATTAGGATTAACCCGACTTAGGACAACCGGCTTACATTAGGGTTTTGAAGGTGTTAGTCAAAAACGGAACAAAGGTGGCGCATAGCGACATCAAGATATGGAAATATTCTGTATCTTGATAAACCGAGATATTAGGAAAGTATCCGTGTTTATCTCAATTTTCCTTATTTGAAACCGACTTTGTAACCCTATATAAAGGGACCTCTTATCATTCAGTAAACTTACGCTTTTCACAATTATTATAGCCTGAGAGACTTTAGAGCTAATTTGACTTAAAACTCTCCGGCGACTTAAACAGCTTTTCTTTACTGGCTTCCATCTCAGAAACACCGGCATATAAACCTTAATTTCACAATCTCACCGTGTTCTTAAATCCTCTTTTAGAATCCCTAATTACAAACCCTAAAATTCTTGCTATCTTCGGATACGCGGAATTGAGATCTTACAATTGACGCCGACTGTGGGGATTTCTAAGAGAAATTTCTCAACGAGATGTCGGGAAACAATAACGAAATCGATCCGGAAAACCCAAGGGTTGACCTAAGTGATCACGAAGGAAGTGATTACGACCGAAGTGATCGTGAAGACGACAACGCGGTGCTTGACGGCAAAAAGCAGCGAAATGCTAAGCCAAGAAAGGGTCGAGACGACGGTTGTGATACCCCGTATCAAAAAATACGGTCAACGGGCAGTAGAAAGTCAACCGAGGGCAAAATTGTCATTTTACCTAAGTCAGGGGTAAAATGGTAATTTTACCAAAAGTCGAGACGGAAGCCGAGACGGGCCGAATATTCTTATATTTCAATATAAAGAATGTTCACAAGACCAGAGTTGGAGAAATCGGAGCAGAAACATGTTTTTCGGTGAGTCGGGAATGGAAACCGATAAAACCGACGAAACTTTGGAAATTCATAACCGGAGCTACGTAAACCCGAACGGAGTGATTCAAAATGCCAAATTCATCTAATAGCATGGAGAATCTGATTGTGGAGGTTTGAAGATTTATGGGAATCAGTTGGTATTTTCTAAAACAATTCTCGAGGAAATGAGTAAACCGAGCAAAGGAGATTAAGTGAAGCTAAGGAAGGGTTCTTATTGGATTGGGCCAGTTTAGATGGGCTTTTGTTGACTCAGAACACACAACAGGGACAGGTGTGAACTCCTCAGGTCGCCAGCTTTTCCATGTGAGGTGTCAAGCCTATGCTTGATGCATGAACCTTGTTGAAATGCACCAAAAACACCTAAACAAATTCATTTTTGGGTGTACCTCTCTCTCTCTCTAGCCTCACCCACGACCACATGCTCTCCCTTCTCTCTAGATTCATCCAGAAAACCCAGAAAATCTTTTGCATATTCAAAGAAACCCCAAGAACACCAAGAACACTCTTGAGTGTTCATAAGACTTTCTTCCACCAAAAATATCATATCTCTCTCAATATAAACCTAAATCAACTTCTGCAAAGTGCTATAGCTTCCTCTCTCCCTCCTCTACAACCGCCATCCAGCCAGTCATGACCGCCATCGCCGGAGCTGGCCGGAAAGAATCCGCGGATTAGGGTTTGGTGGATATCTCTCTTCCTTCACCAGATCTGAATGTTTTGAAGCCATGGGTGGCTAGATCTCTTCTTTGCGGTCAGTTTGATAGGTGGATCGTCTTCTGAGTCACCGGAAAAAAGGGTGAACCGGCCGGTCAATGCCGGACCACCGTCGGTCAACGCCGGAGCCGGTCACCGGAGAAGCTCAACCGCCGCCAATCTTCAGCCGGTTCTTCAAGGAGTGTGATGGGATAGTTTGATTCAAGATTTGGGTCGGTTTAGGGCTGGTTTAGCCTTGGTCAACGGTTATGTCAAACCGGTCAATGTTTGACCAAACCGGTTTAACCTAACCGGTTCTAATTAGACCGGTTCAGATGGTTCAGTGGTTCAACCGGGTTGGTTTAGGTGGTCAACCGGTTCAGTCAAAGTCAACGGTCAACCCTTGGTCAACGGTCAAAGTCAACGGTCAACGTCGGTCAAAGTCAACGCCGGTCAACGCCGTGGTCAACGCCGGTCAACGCGTTGACTCCGGCCATTCCTAGCTTGCGGTTCATGTCAGGGTGTTCGGGAAGCCTCGGGGTTCGTGTTGTGCGTGCGGGAAGTTCGGGTTTCAGTTCGGAGGTCTCGGGATTCATACCGCGTCAGACCGTCATTCCGCGCCTATCTCACTGTGAGTCGGCTCACAAACCCTTAGTTACATATAGACCGAGAATTACTAAACCGTAGTGTTAGGTTGCATACCCGTTAATCAAAGTGAATATTAATTAATAAATAATTGGACGTTAATGATAAACTGGATAGGATCAGATGAGCATGTTAGGGTTTAACGAATTAAAAAGGTTAATCAATTGTGTGCCGCTAGGTTGTTAGTAATGATTGGGTGATGCATTCATATAGACCGTTGTTTAGGACCGTATATGCATCTATGTATAAGAACGATAATTAATGAATCTATGTACGAGAATTAAGACGACACTAAAATACGAGTTAAACCTAAACAAACTTATAGAATATTGTAACGGGATTGGGGTTTAGGATTAATAGCGGGTTTGGGTAATGGATCAAATTAAGTTAATAATGAGACGTCGGGGAGTTAGTAAGTTTACTAACTCTAAACCGACGGATCGGGAGTTAATGAATGATGATTATGTTTGGTTAAGAAATAAGAAGTGTGATGGTTGGTGAACCGTCTACGGGTTAACAAGCGGTTAACCCAAGGTAGCGGGCGTGAAATGGATTAAAAGACTTAGAAACCCTAATAAGCCTGCTTGTGATGTGTTTGTGTGTTTGATTGAGATTGTGTGATTGATTGTGACTGTGTGATTGATTGTGATTGCGCGATTGTATTGCTGTTGTTGTGAGCTTTGTGTGCAGGCTTGTTAGACTGCTCGGTGTTGGGCCGAGCAGTTATTGCGGACACTTACTCCGGTCACGGGACCGGGTAAGTTAGTGGTGCTGACTAGGTATCTTACCTAGTCAGAGCGGTGGTAGTGTAGAGGCTTGCGGAATGGTTGGGGATTTATTATTGATATTGATTGCGTGATCTGTGCTAGCGTCCCAGCTAGTCTGCATGTTTATATTTCTGCACTAGGACTCTAGGGTGCGTTAGTTTCCGCAAGCCTAGGTTTTGTTTACGTGCTGGTACTTCCATCCCGATTGGATCCTCGAGAATTGAGAACCTGGTCAGCTTAGCCTGGCGGGTGCGAACCTATGGAGTGACGTCTGTAGGGTGTAGTCCGGAGAATACGGGGTCGCGTCCTAGGGCCGGACTGCATGGAAGCTCGGGTTGCCGGGGGTAACCGGAGTCGCCGCGTATCGATGGACAGAGAACGGTGTCCTAGTCGTTGTGTGGACGGCTAGAAATCATGTGGGTTAGTTGCCATATCGGTGACAGTGGAAACCCGTGGAAGTCACCAAGTTCGTAGGGCCCAGTGTTTGTTTTGTTATCTTTCTTTCGTTGCGCGATAGATAGATCGAGTCCAATCGAGGACATGTGCCGCAGTGCCTTCGATTTCCCCTAATTCTCTGTATCTTTGGCTTGACTGTGTGTGTGGGTTTATCACGATGTGGTTGTGCGTGATCGACTGTCTTTTTTCCTGTTGATTGTTATTTTGGGTTTTGGGGCGGGAATCTGTAGTTCTAGATAGACTAGAAGCCTTTAGTGGGGAGCCGATTCACTGGGTGATCTTAGATCGCTCATTAGACTCTTTTTGTGCTTTTCAGGTTTAGCAGCGGCGGGCGCGGGAGATCCTCGGTGTAGTGTCGGGATTGCTTGTGGCGGGATTTGATTCGGGATTGGATTGTTTTATTTCGGTTCGGCTTTGGCGCCATTTTGTGATTTTGATTCAGTTGTGTGTTTGACTATTTGTATATTTGACTTGACGATTGTTTGTAAAATTCTATTAAACGTTGTGCTTAACGTTTGATTACTCATAAATGAAATTGTTTCCCTGATATGAGGTTTCGTCCGAACCGACACAACTCACCGAAGTGGTACAAGGTGTACAACTTGTATTGCGGAAGTGAGGATAGCGAGGTCAAAGATGGATTAGTGCGAGCCTTTGTCTCAAACCGATCCGTCTCTGGCTTCGTCCTGTGATGAACTTTTCCTGTTCGACTTGCTCGGACTCGATCGGTCATGTTCTTGTTTGATTGTTGACCGGTCAGCTCGACGGTCAGCGGAGAATGGGAAAGGGGCGTTACAGAAAGGTGGTATCAGAGCATGGTTCTGCATGGGTTTCGAAACATTTCATTTATGAGTGTTTTCCGCGTTTTATCGAGTCAAATGTGTCACACAAGCATCCATTAGGAAACCGAGCTGCGTCCGTTGAACCCGGGGTTGGGATGGGGAGTAGCATTTTCGTATTATTTGCACTAACTTATCTTCGAGTTTTGATTGCAGTCGTGCAGCAGTGTGTCCTGGGTGGAGTGGAGGTGTGTGTGTGTGTGCGCGGAGCAGTTACTGATGAGCGGCATGAGTCAGTAGGGATCAGTCGGTTCGCCGCAGGGTCAGTTGGATCAGTTTCAGGGATACCCAGCATCGACAGGCCATTCCCGAGGTTCTCGTACATCGGATCGTCCACCAGTTCCTTTGCGGCATTTACAGGGTTCGAGAGCAGCAGCAGGTAGATGAGCAGGTAGCTATGCTTGAGGATGTTTGGAGCAGCAGGCCTCATCACCAGCCGGACCTATGACCTGGATCACCCCGTACATAGTTCGACATGGTTACGTCACTAGCGTCTACGGAGTCGCAGTTCGAGCCAGCCTCGTCACCAGCCGAGATGATAGAGGTACCGCCAGCAGTACCAGAGGGCCATGGAGCGTCGACTGCTCGATTGCCGGACCAGGACCGTGTATACACGATGGAGAGCCGTACCGAGCACCAGTACCGGAGGATTACCGAGCGGGACCCAGTCGCCGAGATCCCGAGCCAGTCAGCCACATGTTATTCAGTTGCCGGTCGTTCAGTTATCCCGACCCGAGCCAGTGAGGACTTGCCAGTTGTGTAGAGGTGAGGGTCATCGCGCACCCGATTGTTTCATCGATTCCCCATCAGAGTCGACAGAGCCGACTTCTCCTTGTCACCGATGTGGTAGCTATGATCCTCAGGCGTCCGTATGTTACCGTGGACCACGCCCAGCGTCCGTTCCAGTTTGTCAGATGTGTGGCCGCGCAGGTCACGTTGCTCACCTTTGCCCGATAGCCGAGCCACATCAGGTCGGAGCACCATCTAGAGACACACACTCATCACACCCTCCCGGCGCACCTGCCAGCGGATACTTCAGCGAGCCGTTTTGCCAGTGGTGTTGGGCATTTCGGTCTTGCTGGAGGCGTTAGGATAGGATATGAGTAGTTAGGCCAGGTAAGTGGGGGCACTAACTTCTTTTGTCTTATAGATAGATCGGCGGATAGGCGACTTTGCGTGTCGTCTTTGACTTTTCTGATGTTTAGCGGCGTCGTATGGGTTTTTGGATATGATGACGGCCATATGTGTGTGAACTCTGATCAGGACCATGTACTAAAAACTTTATGATGTATGATATATCGTTTTCTGTATGTGGTGGATGCAGAGTGTTCAGCAAATCATTTTGAGTAGCGTAGTACCTATTTGCCTGATTGAGATGGTTATGAAAGCAAGTAGATTACTACGTGAAACTAAATGTTGAGCGGAACTGACGACCGTTCATCATGACCTGAACCCGGACTGACGACGCATCCGACCGATCATTAGATTGCGTGATTTTGTGTTTGGTGATTGCTTGTTTTTATTTCTTGCTTGATTGATTGATTGCTTGATTCGTTAGTGCGATAGATTGCGTAGTACTTGCGTGCGTGGTTTTGGTAGATGAATCGTTTTGGGTCTTAGAGACCGTTGGGTGGTTAGTTGTTCGGAATTCGAATAGTGATTGTTCGTTTCTCTTCGGTTTTGTTAGAAAAGTAAGTGTTGATTTTGTTTCAATTTTATTTCGAGTTTTGAGCCGACTGAGAACGGTTGTGTTTAACCGTCAGTTCACGAGGGAACGGACTTATAGTGTATTGTTATTTAATCACGAGTAACCGTCGGGTAAGTGATTAAGTAACCATATTTCTATGGGAAAGTGATATCGGGGATAGATCGGGATGAAACTGACTGTTTCAGTGAGTTGTTGTATTGAACGTAGGACGGAATGGCGACGCGATGTGAATCCGAGACCGAACCCGAACCCGAAAGCGAGATGAAGTGACAAGACGTCGTGAGACAAGTAGACCGGGCCGTGAATCAGTGGGAGATATATCAGCTTATCAAGCAGCCGACAGGAAGAGGCCGAGAAGTTTGCTCTGTTAGCAAAGGGATTTGGGAAGAAGAGTCAGTGATGTTGTGGAATCAGATAGTCGGAAGCGGGTGATCAGATTTTTGAAGAGTGTTCCAGAAAGAAGATAGAAAGTTGCAATCCGAAGGATGTGGAAGTCGAAGCGAAGTGGGGAAGCCAAGAGTCAGATAAGGTTAAGGATCGAGGCCAATGGAAGACAGTTAAGAGTGAAGTGAAGCAAGATGGATGAAACGGAGAACCTTGGAAACGGTATGATCAGTGAGGAATCAGTGTAAAGATTAGTGAGATGAAAGGATTTAGAAGGAACGCAGAAGTGTCGAAGTCAGTTGGGTGGAGTGGAATTAGACAGAGGATCGCAGTGATGACGAGACTCAGTATGCCAGTGATGTCGAGACTCAGTATGCCAGCGGTGTCCGAGTATGGAAGCGTCGGAGGATTGGTGAAGCAACTTGCAGGGTTGGGAACCAATTCGAAGTCTGTCAGTGAAGGAGAATTCGGGGACCGAATTCCTGTAAGTGGGGAAGAATGTGATACCCCGTATCAAAAAATACGGTCAACGGGCAGTAGAAAGTCAACCGAGGGCAAAATTGTCATTTTACCTAAGTCAGGGGTAAAATGGTAATTTTACCAAAAGTCGAGACGGAAGCCGAGACGGGCCGAATATTCTTATATTTCAATATAAAGAATGTTCACAAGACCAGAGTTGGAGAAATCGGAGCAGAAACATGTTTTTCGGTGAGTCGGGAATGGAAACCGATAAAACCGACGAAACTTTGGAAATTCATAACCGGAGCTACGTAAACCCGAACGGAGTGATTCAAAATGACAAATTCATCTAATAGCATGGAGAATCTGATTGTGGAGGTTTGAGGATTTATGGGAATCAGTTGGTATTTTCTAAAACAATTCTCGAGGAAATGAGTAAACCGAGCAAAGGAGATTAAGTGAAGTTAAGGAAGGGTTCTTATTGGATTGGGCCAGTTTAGATGGGCTTTTGTTGACTCAGAACACACAAAAGGGACAGGTGTGAACTCCTCAGGTCGCCAGCTTTTCCATGTGAGGTGTCAAGCCCATGCTTGATGCATGAACCTTGTTGAAATGCACCAAAAACACCTAAACAAATTCATTTTTGGGTGTACCTCTCTCTCTCTCTAGCCTCACCCACGACCACATGCTCTCCCTTCTCTCTAGATTCATCCAGAAAACCCATAAAATCTTTTGCATCTTCAAAGAAACCCCAAGAACACCAAGAACATTCTTGAGTGTTCATAAGACCTTCTTCCACCAAAAATATCATATCTCTCTCAATATAAACCCAAATCAACTTCTGCAAAGTGCTATAGCTTCCTCTCTCCCTCCTCTACAACCGCCATCCAGCCAGTCATGACCGCCGTCGCCGGAGCTGGCCGGAAAGAATCCGTGGATTAGGGTTTGGTGGATATCTCTCTTCCTTCACCAGATCTGAATGTTTTGAAGCCATGGGTGGCTAGATCTCTTCTTTGCGGTCAGTTTGATATGTGGATCGTCTTCTGAGTCACCGGAAAAAGGGGTGAACCGACCGGTCAACGCCGGACCACCGTCGGTCAACGTCGGACCACCGTCGGTCAACGCCGGAGCCGGTCACCGGAGAAGCTCAACCGCCGCCAATCTTCAGCCGGTTCTTCAAGGAGTGTGATGGGATAGTTTGATTCAAGATTTGGGTCAGTTTAGGGCTGGTTTAGCCTTGGTCAACGGTTAGGTCAAACCGGTCAATGTTTGACCAAACCGGTTTAACCTAACCGGTTCTAATTAGACCGGTTCAGATGGTTCAGTGGTTCAACCGGGTTGGTTTAGGTGGTCAACCGGTTCAGTCAAAGTCAACGGTCAACCCTTGGTCAACGGTCAAAGTCAACGGTCAACGTCGGTCAAAGTCAACGCCGGTCAACGCCGTGGTCAACGCCGGTCAACGCGTTGACTCCGGCCATTCCTAGCTTGCGGTTCATGTCAGGGTGTTCGGGAAGCCTCGGGGTTCGTGTTTGTGCGTGCGGGAAGTTCGGGTTTCAGTTCGGAGGTCTCGGGATTCATACCGCGTCAGACCGTCATTCCGCGCCTATCTCACTGTGAGTCGGCTCACAAACCCTTAGTTACATATAGACCGAGAATTACTAAACCGTAGTGTTAGGTTGCATACCCGTTAATCAAAGAGAATATTAATTAATAAATAATTGGACGTTAATGATAAACTGGATAGGATCAGATGAGCATGTTAGGGTTTAACGAATTAAAAAGGTTAATCAATTGTGTGCCGCTAGGTTGTTAGTAATGATTGGGTGATGCATTCATATAGACCGTTGTTTAGGACCGTATATGCATCTATGTATAAGAACGATAATTAATGAATCTATGTACGGGAATTAAGACGACACTAAAATACGAGTTAAACCTAAACAAACTTATAGAATATTGTAACGGGATTGGGGTTTAGGATTAATAGCGGGTTTGGGTAATGGATCAAATTAAGTTAATAATGAGACGTCGGGGAGTTAGTAAGTTTACTAACTCTAAACCGACGGATCGGGGAGTTAATGAATGATGATTAGGTTTGGTTAAGAAATAAGAAGTGTGATGGTTGGTGAACCGTCTACGGGTTAACAAGCGGTTAACCCAAGGTAGCGGGCGTGAAATGGATTAAAAGACTTAGAAACCCTAATAAGCCTGCTTGTGATGTGTTTGTGTGTTTGATTGAGATTGTGTGATTGATTGTGACTGTGTGATTGATTGTGATTGCGCGATTGTATTGCTGTTGTTGTGAGCTTTGTGTGCAGGCTTGTTAGACTGCTCGGTGTTGGGCCGAGCAGTTATTGCGGACACTTACTCCGGTCACGGGACCGGGTAAGTTAGTGGTGCTGACTAGGTATCTTACCTAGTCAGAGCGGTGGTAGTGTAGAGGCTTGCGGAATGGTTGGGGATTTATTATTGATATTGATTGCGTGATCTGTGCTAGCGTCCCAGCTAGTCTGCGTGTTTATATTTCTGCACTAGGACTCTAGGGTGCGTTAGTTTCCGCAAGCCTAGGTTTTGTTTACGTGCTGGTACTTCCATCCCGATTGGATCCTCGGGAATTGAGAACCTGGTCAGCTTAGCCTGGCGGGTGCGAACCTATGGAGTGACGTCTGTAGGGTGTAGTCCGGAGAATACGGGGTCGCGTCCTAGGGCCGGACTGCATGGAAGCTCGGGTTGCCGGGGGTAACCGGAGTCGCCGCGTATCGATGGACAGAGAACGGTGTCCTAGTCGTTGTGTGGACGGCTAGGAGTCATGTGGGTTAGTTGCCATATCGGTGACAGTGGAAACCCGTGGAAGTCACCAAGTTCGTAGGGCCCAGTGTTTGTTTTGTTATCTTTCTTTCGTTGCGCGATAGATAGATCGAGTCCAATCGAGGACATGTGCCGCAGTGCCTTCGATTTCCCCTAATTCTCTGTATCTTTGGCTTGACTGTGTGTGTGGGTTTATCACGATGTGGTTGTGCGTGATCGACTGTCTTTTTTCCTGTTGATTGTTATTTTGGGTTTTGGGGCGGGAATCTGTAGTTCTAGATAGACTAGAAGCCTTTAGTGGGGAGCCGATTCACTGGGTGATCTTAGATCGCTCATTAGACTCTTTTTGTGCTTTTCAGGTTTAGCAGCGGCGGGCGCGGGAGATCCTCGGTGTAGTGTCGGGATTGCTTGTGGCGGGATTTGATTCGGGATTGGATTGTTTTATTTCGGTTCAGCTTTGGCGCAATTTTGTGATTTTGATTCAATTGTGTGTTTGACTATTTGTATATTTGACTTGACGATTGTTTGTAAAATTCTATTAAACGTTGTGCTTAACGTTTGATTACTCATAAATGAAATTGTTTCCCTGATATGAGGTTTCGTCCGAACCGACACAACTCACCGAAGTGGTACAAGGTGTACAACTTGTATTGCGGAAGTGAGGATAGCGAGGTCAAAGATGGATTAGTGCGAGCCTTTGTCTCAAACCGATCCGTCTCTGGCTTCGTCCTGTGACGAACTTTTCCTGTTCGACTTGCTCGGGCTCGATCGGTCATGTTCTTGTTTGATTGTTGACCGGTCAGCTCGACGGTCAGCGGAGAATGGGAAAGGGGCGTTACAACGGTGAACGTATCCCGGCACTTGACGAGGAACAAGTCGCGAAAGACGAAGTTCTGGCAACTCTAATGGCCAAAATCGATTCACATAACGATTTAATCAGAACATTTTCAGAAAGAATTGATTTGTTGCAGACGGAACAAGCTCGGATCCGTTCAGACCAACAATCAAGGAAATCCAAGCGAGAAGTACCTCCAAAGGTAAAATATAAAGTCGCCAGACGACTGATCTACGATATACCTGAAGGAGACCTTCAAGGACAAAGCCGAGATAGCGAGTCCAGGAGCAACTCACGCCGAGAACGCGATGAGGATAAACATGAACGAAGCTCGCATCGGAGGCACTCATAAGAGCCCAAGCGGAGTGCAAACCGAGAGCAGGACGACTGGTACGAGGTAAGGTACTCGCCCGATAAGGATGATGATAACATGAATTTTACTAATCCCCGAGGTATCAATTCCTCAAACTGATCGCGTAGCTATGAGGTATCGAACCAATTGTGAGTGGATAAAGACCAATTGGAATGCACCTAACCACAAAAGCCAAGTAATACAAGTTCAAATTGAGATCCTAATAGTTCTAAGCACAATTAACAATGACAAAGCAAACTAAACAAGCAAGATATCACTAATCAAGATAAAACAAAGATAATCAAATAAAGAAGACAAGTTTTATGGGCTAAGGTCAATGACTAGAACCATCTAGAGCTAACAAGGATGTCTAAAGAATCAATCAAAGAAGCAAATCTCAAGCTAGGAACAATAACAATTGACTAATCCAATTTCTTGGTACTAATCACTTTCCCTAATCACATTTCAAGATCAAATTCTCATTTGTGAAATAAGATAAGGCAAGCATTAACAATCAAGTTCCATAAGCTAATAATCATTCTAAACATTCATTCCCATGAGCTAGAATATGAAAATCCCCTAATAGATCATAGCTTGCATTTCATCAAACACTTGGCGTGCAACAAAAGCCTAAGGATCTAGATTAACTTGATCATGGATAACCTAGCAATAAGAACATCTAGAAGGGTGAGATCAATCATAAATAAGCTTTAAACATCCTTGATTCACTCTAAATAGCCCTAATCTACCTAACCCATAATCCTTGAAGAAGACTACTCACAAATCATGCTTAGCCCAACAAAATCCATGAGAAAGATGTTAAGCATGATGATTTGTGAAGGATTAAAGAAAAGAGATGAAAAATCAAAGCAAAACAACTCTAGGATTAAGAAAAGATCAAACTTTTGTCTTACAAAGTACTTAGAACAAAAAAAAAGCTTAAGATTCAACAAAAATCAGGTTTTTTGGCTTAAATAGTAAAAGGGGTGCGAACCGGGTCAACCCGGGACAAACCGGGTATTGACCCGGATTCACTGGATAAAACTGGTCAATGCATCGCCGGTCAACGGTTCTGGGGAGACTCGCGGTTTGCGGTAAACCGCGATGCAAACCGCGAGTCATTACGCTTTCGATCCGACTATCCCTCGCGGTCCGGCTATCGACCGCAAGCCATGCCGCGGGTCATCTCGTATGCGATCTGGGGAGGTCTCGCGGTTTGTGCCCCGTCCGCGAGCCAAACCGCAAGTCTTGACGCATGAATCCATAAGGCTCCTCGCGGTTCTCGTTCGACCGCGAGACCAACCGCAACCAGCTCCTCTTCGAACATCCTTTTCACTCCTCCACACCTCATCATCTCCAAATGACTCCAGCACTCCAAGCTTCCACTTCAACTCCTTGCACACCTAGAAACCAACCTAAAACACACCAAAACAAACCAAAACACAAACTCCTAGTCCTAGATGCCTAAACTCTAAATGCAACACAAAGAAGCTATAAAGGAAGGAAGAATGAAAGGAAAAGAAGGTAAAACAAGAACAATTACTATCCTAAGTGCAAGAAAATATAGACATATCAATTCCCCCAAACTTGAACCTTGCTTGTCCACAAGCAAGCATAAGACAATCAAAGAATGTTGGGGAAAAGGTTTGAAGGTGGGGGCTCAAAACCACAAGACTCACAACAAGATACAAGATCTTTCAAAGAAGTTACAAGTTGCTCTAATCATTAACTATCCATGTACTTCCACATTACCATTCCCTCAATCCCTACTCCAACTCCCGAGATCCTATAGAACACAAGCAATCATCAACTCAATCCCTACATTCATTTAGAAGTTAAGTGCGATCTCACAAAGGGGCAATCAATCAATCCCAATT
Organism: Orychophragmus violaceus; assembly: GCA_030180135.1. Taxonomy (NCBI): domain Eukaryota; kingdom Viridiplantae; phylum Streptophyta; class Magnoliopsida; order Brassicales; family Brassicaceae; genus Orychophragmus; species Orychophragmus violaceus. The sequence continues at coordinate 89,707,192 of CM058231.1, forward strand.
GGCAAGGTTCAAGAAAGGCTATTTGAGGTGGCTAAGTAGAGTTTCTTTTGGGGTGGTTAACTCTCGAGAATAGGAGCAATTGGCATTACACAAAATCTATCTAAGAAAGGGAACAATTCATGCATACAAAGTTCTTTCCTCATTGTTCTACCCAATCCCTAGAAGATTCTTTCTAAACATCCCCATAATGAAAGATAACACTCACCAAACCCCCAAACCATTTACCATAACACTCACCCATTTAGCCCTTTTTTCTTTCTTTTCTTTGTCACTAGGAAACACTTAATTGATCTTTCTCTTTTTTCAAACTTGAGCAAACTCTTTCATAACTAACCCCTCTTAACACTTGATTTTTCTTTCTTTTCTTTTTGCTTCAATCTAGGGGCCTTACTTCTATTTCTTTCTTTTTGCACAAAGCTCTCTTCTTACTTGATTTCCTAGTGACTTCCTTTTTCTTTAGAACCTTACTCAACTCTTTTCATTGATCTTTTCCATTCCCAAAACAACTCTCATCTCTCCCCCAAACTTGTTTCCCATCCTAGTGCTAGACTCTTATGGCAAATAGAGCTAGCTAAAATGAGAAAAGACCATTTGTCGTTCCCGATACTCTCAAGTTTTTGCACATGCCAAAAGCTGTCAAGAACAGGCCTCACTCACAAATCATTTTGGCTTCAAGGAAAGGTTTAGGGTCTTTGGGTAAGGAGAGCCATGATCATAAGATCAATGGTTGCCCGAGTTAATCAAGAGAGTGGTAAAAGGGAAAGCATAACTCGGGCAAGGATCATGGGATTGCATTTCAAGCCCCTAAGCAAGATATTTCAATAGTCAAATTAAGTCCAATATCAATGGATTGAGTTTAATTCATGCAAGCTTCACAAGGATAGGGAATTTCGGAATCTCAAAGTCAAGCAATGGGTTTTCCTTTGTTTTGAAAATCAATTAAAGCAACGAGCAACTTAATTGGTGAGCCTCTACAAGGCAAAATCATCATTGTCCCCAATGCATGAATCCTAAACTACTAACTAGACTCGATCCTACATGCTTCTTTTTGTGAAAATTTTTGAAAAATTTTCGATTTTTTGGTTTTTCTATGCCATAAATTAAATGCATGAGACTCAAAATAGAGAACGAAAAATAAGATCAAAACAAACGCGATTAGCAACTGGTCTCTCCCCCAAACTTACTTCACACCGTCTCGGTGTGAAAGAAGAAAGGAAGAAAGACCGGGAAAAACAAACAAACTCAAGAAGAGAGAAAAAGCAAAATATTTACAAGGTTGGAGTGTGTTACTTGGAGCTTTAAGTGGAGTGGAATGGGATGAGAGCTCAATTCTTTGTTGATTTCGCCATGACCTAGGCTCATTCCGATTGATCCCCAACTTCACCTACTGACCAAAACCTGATAAAACTAAAAGAAAGAACATCAAAAATAACAAGCAAAAGATCATATGTACAAGGATAAACATGGGAATGTCTCCCAAGTGCCCTTTTGTTTAGAGTCGTTAAGCTCGACTTTTGCAAACCAGTTTTTAGGCGGTTGAAGAGTGTGGCCTGCCCTCGAGATTGATGGTCAAGACCTTAGAGGTTAGCTCACTGAGATTGACTGAATCACCTTGAAACCTTGGACTGATTAAAGCTTTTGCACTTGCAAATGGCCTAGACCTTCCCTTGGACTTGACCTTGTACTCAATGTAATCACCCTTTAGACCCAATGGATGCAAGCTGATACAGTTGAGAGATGATGGAGTTTCAAAAGGCATTAGAACTTCCATCTTGTCCTTAGGTCCTTTTTCAGCTCTCTTAACTCCATCCAATACATTGGTTAGAGCATTTCCATTATGCTCATCAAACAAAGATTGTAGACTCTCACTATCCATGATCTCCTTTTCAAACTCTTGAGCCTTTGGGTGATTGTTGACAGCCTTATCCTTTCCAACCTTTGCCATTTTTGGTGCCCTCTTTGTCACCATATCCACAACCTTCTCCTTTGATCCTTTAACCTCTTTGGTAGTCAGCTTCATAGAAGATATGGACCCAACATACTCAGTCCTTATGGGTGTATGAGGAATTCCAATAGCTCTATCCACCTCCTCTATTTGAGCACGTCCCTTGTGCTCAGTCAATGATCCATAAGGAGTGGGTTTATGCCAAATTTGCTTCCCTACATTTGCAAAGAGCCTTGTCTCCTCTAACACATCATCCTCATTTGGAGATAGGATGACACCACAAGTGTGGAGAGTTGTGCTCCTCAAAGGATAGTAAACCTTGTTGTCAACATTATTCAGCACAGCACGTTGCTTTTTGAAGTCCATACAAGCTCCAGTGGTATGGAGGAAGGAGGTACCAAGTAAGAGAGGTAGTTGGGTACTCTTCTTCATCTTCATGACAATAAAGTCAGTTGGGATAATGCACTCACCAATCTTCAGTGGATAGTCCTTGATCATTCCCATTGGAGTTTTTGAGTAAGAGTCTCCAAATGTTATAGAAGATGGGTATCTTTCCATGCTCTTGAGCCCAAGACTTTCCACCATATCAAGAGATATCACACTCACAGTAGAGCCGGAATCACACAATGCATCCGTAATCTCTAAGTTTCCAAAAGTACAGCTGATGGTAAATTTACCCGGATTGCCAAGCTTAGGAAGCACTTTTGGTACTGTTTGGACAGTAGGCACAATATCTTCAGCAAAAGTATCAGTAGCACTCATCACCTTAGCTGGTGCAACATAGGAAGGCTTAACTACAGTGGCCTTCATCTCCTTGAGAGGGACATGTGCAGCCGGAGGGAGTTCATAACCATAGAGAAGTGCTTCAAGTTCATCAACCTCTCTCTCATGGTCTGGTTTCTCATGATCAACAGTAGAGAAGATTGCATTGCAGTAATCTTTCGGGTTCTTCTCCGGGTTTCCGGGCAATGTACCAGTAGGTCTAGAAGTGGAAGCGTGCGTGTTTTCAACATTGATCAAGCGTGAAGTCAAATGTTGCAGCTCATTCTTTAAGTTCTTTACATCCAATGCCCCACTTACTTGCCCTTGGATGAGTTTCTGCATCATACCCTTTAACTCGCTGTCCAAACCTGAGGAAGAGGAGGCTTGTGTCTGTTGTTGGCCAAATCCGGGTGGAGGGTATTGTGGCTTTGGAGCATATCCTTGTTGACCTTGAAACTGAGCCTTATTTCCAAACCCTTGCTGGTTAGTATAAGGGGCAAAAGGCTGTTGTTGCTGAGTTTGTGTGAAGCCATGTTGCCCTTGTTGTTGAGCTTGAGCTTGGGGTTGAGCTTGGGGATAAACCTGATCTTGTGGGTTGGCAACATTGGGGTTTCTGTAAGAGAAGTTGGGGTGATTCCTGTAGTTTGGGTTGAAACCCCTGTTGAAACCTCCTTGGCCAGCAATGAAATTGATCTCTTCTTGGGTCATATCACCTTCAAGACTATAGAGGACGGGCTGAGAATCTTCGTAGTTGCCTACAAAGCTGATTTGCTTCTGACTAGAGCTGATCATCTTGTCTATCTTGTCATTTAGAGACTTGATTTCCTTCTCGTACTTCTCATCCGTAGAAGATGATCCTCTACTAGTCCGCTCATAGTCCTCATTGTAATTCCCATCACTTGTAGCAAGGTTTTCAATCAATTCCATAGCCTCATCAACTCCCTTGCCTAGGAAGTGTCCATTGCTGCAAGAATCAAGCATTGCCCTCATTCTAGGAAGCACACCGCGGTAGAGGTTACTGAGTAGTGTCTCCTTGGTGAAACCGTGGTGTGGGCATTGAGTAGTGAGCTTATTGAACCTTTCCCAAGCTTCAGCGAAGGTCTCATTGTTTCTTTGCACAAACCCGGATAACTCATTGCGGAAACGGGCAGTCCTTATAGTTGAGAAGAATTTCTTCAAGAAAGCCTTCTTAAGGTCTGCCCATGTAGTGATGGAACCCGGTGGAATGGTGCTTTCCCAATCTTTGGCTCTGTCCGCCAAGGAGAAGACAAAGAGGCGCATCTTGAGACCCTCATCAGTCACGCCATTGAGCCTAGTTGTGGCACAGATTTTATCGAAGGTATCCAAGTGTTGCAACGGGTCTTCTGAGGCAAGTCCATGGAATTGATTGTTCTGCACCATATTCATCACCATGGCCCTGATTTCAAAATTGTTGTTGTTCACTGGTGGTGGAATGATGCCCCTTCGATTAGCATTCGTATCTGGTGTATCGCCATCTCCAATGGCCCTGAAAGGTTTCTCACGATGAGCCGGTATCTTGTTTCCCTGTCCATCCCTAGCATCCTCATCCTGATGATGCTGCTCTTGATTGCCCTGATGGCCTTGTTGGTCCTGTTGACCCTCTAGATCCATAACTGGCTGCTCTTGAGGCTCAAGCAAAGGCTGAACTACTTCTTCCTGTTCCAACCCGAGTCTCTCTAAGTGAACAGCTCTTTCTAGTGCTCTTCTCTCTCTTGCTAACTGTCTTTCGAGTGCTTTGATATCTGAAACTCGCGCAACCAAATCTGTAGGGCCTCGGCTCCGCAAGTTCATGCACCTGACATCAAAGAGAAATGAAGAAACAAAGTTAGTAACCAAAACTTGATCTAAATAGGAAAGGAAATCGAATTGATCTATCCAAGTTCCCAAAATGGCAACGGCGCCAATTTGGTATCAGGAATTTTACTAATCCCCGAGGTATCAATTCCTCAAACTGATCGCGTAGCTATGAGGTATCGAACCAATTGGGAGTGGATAAAGACCAATTGGAATGCACCTAACCACAAAAGCCAAGTAATACAAGTTCAAATTGAGATCCTAATAGTTCTAAGCACAATTAACAATGACAAAGCAAACTAAACAAGCAAGATATCACTAATCAAGATAAAACAAAGATAATCAAATAAAGAAGACAAGGTTTATGGGCTAAGGTCAATGACTAGAACCATCTAGAGCTAACAAGGATGTCTAAAGAATCAATCAAAGAAGCAAATCTCAAGCTAGGAACAATAACAATTGACTAATCCAATTTCTTGGTACTAATCACTTTCCCTAATCACATTTCAAGATCAAATTCTCATTTGTGAAATAAGATAAGGCAAGCATTAACAATCAAGTTCCATAAGCTAATAATCATTCTAAACATTCATTCCCATGAGCTAGAATATGAAAATCCTCTAATAGATCATAACTTGCATTTCATCAAACACTTGGCGTGCAACAAAAGCCTAAGGATCTAGATTAACTTGATCATGGATAACCTAGCATTAAGAACATCTAGAAGGGTGAGATCAATCATAAATAAGCTTTAAACATCCTTGATTCACTCTAAATAGCCCTAATCTACCTAACCCATAATCCTTGAAGAAGACTACTCACAAATCATGCTTAGCCCAACAAAATCCATGAGAAAGATGTTAAGCATGATGATTTGTGAAGGATTAAAGAAAAGAGATGAAGAATCAAAGCAAAACAACTCTAGGATTAAGAAAAGATCAAACTTTTGTCTTACAAAGTACTTAGAACAAAAAAAAAGCTTAAGATTCAACAAAAATCAGGTTTTTTGGCTTAAATAGTAAAAGGGGTGCGAACCGGGTCAACCCGGGACAAACCGGGTATTGACCCGGATTCACTGGATAAAACTGGTCAATGCATCGCCGGTCAACCGTTCTGGGGAGACTCGCGGTTTGCGGTAAACCGCGATGCAAACCGCGAGTCATTACGCTTTCGATCCGACTATCCCTCGCGGTCCGGCTATCGACCGCAAGCCATGCCGCGGGTCATCTCGTATGCGATCTGGGGAGGTCTCGCGGTTTGTGCCCCGTCCGCGAGCCAAACCGCAAGTCTTGACGCATGAATCCATAAGGCTCCTCGCGGTTCTCGTTCGACCGCGAGACCAACCGCAACCAGCTCCTCTTCGAACATCCTTTTCACTCCTCCACACCTCATCATCTCCAAATGACTCCAGCACTCCAAGCTTCCACTTCAACTCCTTGCACACCTAGAAACCAACCTAAAACACACCAAAATAAACCAAAACACAAACTCATAGTCCTAGATGCCTAAACTCTAAATGCAACACAAAGAAGCTATAAAGGAAGGAAGAATGAAAGGAAAAGAAGGTAAAACAAGAACAATTACTATCATAAGTGCAAGAAAATATAGACATATCAGATGAGCGTGATGATCAAGAAACACGGAATGATCGAGGCTTGCGTCATAGACGGAACTCACGACATGAGAACGACTCGCACTGGGATAACCATCGCCATGAGCGAGGTACATCCCACGATGAAGCTCATAGGACGTCTATCCGCGGAGCAAGCCGTAACCAAGTTGAGAAGCAACTGACGGAGCTCAGAGATACCCTAAAGGAGTTAAAAGGCGAGGTGCACAGCGTCAAAGGGTCTGCTCCCAAAATTGATCGGATCATTGAAGAAACTCAAAGGACGTATTTCACGTCACACATCACATATACTTACATACGCCAGAAGGAAAAACTCAGACTGGCAATGTACAATGGAACGAAGGATCCTGCTACTCACTTAACAACTTTCAAGATCATGGCGGCCAAAGCGCGGTTCTCGTCGTCCAGAGAACGCGACATCGGGTTTTGCCAGTTATTTGCTGAAACCCTAGAAGGAGATGCACTGGCATGGTTTTCTCGGCTACCACCTAAGTCGATTAACTATTTCTCGGATCTGACAAGAGCCTTCGTAAGGCATCAATTTGCCTACGTAAACAAGGATACGTCGCTGAACGCGCTGATGTCCATGTCGCAAGAAAAGAAGGAAACATTAAGAACCTTCGTAGACCGGTTTAAGGCAACTATGACACGTGCGGAAGCCCCAGATAAATTTACCATCGCGGCTCTGACAAACCCCGTCTGGCACGAGTCACCGTTTTATCAGGACCTGGTCGTCAATCCACCGTTAACTATCGAGGACGCCCTTCACCGAGCAAACAAGTTTGTAGAATTAGAAGAGAAGAAGGTGGCCCTAGCAAGGAAATTCGGCACGACTAAACAGGCCGATAAAAAGGAAGATAGAGAACCCATGCAGCATTACGACAAGGGTGCTAAAGCAATGATGGTCGTCGGAGATACTAACAACAAACCGCGTTTCTCTAAGCCTTGGAACAAGCAAAGCAAAAAAGGAAAGGAAATGAAACAGCAGGCCGCTCCCACCAAGGAAGAAAAATATTGCGAGTATCACAAGGCCACCTCGCACGACACTGCTGAATGTCAGAACCTCAAAAACACACTATACGCCCGACTCTCCGATGAGGAAATCAAGGCGGCAATTGACAGATTGAGGGAGGAATCTCGGCAACGAGAAGAACAAAAGGTTGATGGGCAAGCACCCAAGCAAGGAAAGCAACAGCGGCGAATCAAGAGTATAGCCTTAAAACGTAACCGCGAGGAGGAAGAAGAAGACGGAGATGACGAGGAAACTCCCAAAGCCGTCTGGAGAATTAACATGATTATGGGCGGTTTAATCTCCGTAAACGATTCAGTTCGGTCAATCAAGTTGTATGAGCGCCTTGCGTTAGCCGCGCAAAATGCACCTCAGCCGATCCTATCAGATGATCCCCCCGTCGTTTTCACTGACCTGGATCTCTATGGAACTCATTACCCTCACAATGATCCATTCGTAGTTGAGTTACTGATCGGAAGCTGCGAGGTGTCTCAGATATTAGTCAACACTGGAAGTTCAATAGATCTGATTTTCCTAGACACACTCAAGAAGATGGAGATCAAGGAAGAAGATATCAAGCAGAAAGCAAAACCGATCACATGTTTCACAAGCGAAACGACATACACGATCGGAACAATCAAGCTGCCGATTTACGCAGGGGGAGTTAATAAAATGGTGAAGTTTCATGTCATCGATAAACCAACCATTTATAATGTTATTCTCGGCACCCCATGGTTATAAAGCATGAAGGCGGTGTCCTCGACATATCACCAATGTTTAAAGTTCCCAACGCCTAAGGGAATTCAAACGGTTAAAGGATGCCAGAGAGCAAGCCGGTCATGTTTCGCAAGAGAACATAAGATAAGAGTACCCTCATGCATGATCAATGCGGAACAAGGAAGAAAAGGCCCCGAGAAAGAACTCATCCAGCAAGTCGTCATCGATGACTCAGACGCGAACAAATGTGTGGGAATCGGCGCAGAACTACCCGAAGGCATCAAAAAGGAGCTGATCGCTTTCTTACAGCAAAATGTGGCGACTTTCGCATGGTCAGTCAAATATATGAAGGGTATCAACCCGACAATCACGACTCATGAGCTCAATGTTGACCCGACTAATAAGCCGATTAAACAAAAGAGGTGTAAGATCGGTCCCGAAAGGGCTAAAGCGGTCAACGACGAAGTAGAGAAATTACTCAATGCCGGTTCGATTCAAGAGGTAAAGGATCCCGATTGGCTTGCCAACCCGGTCGTCGTCAAAAAGAAGAATGGGAAGTGGAGAGTATGTGTCGACTTCACGGATCTAGATAAAGCTTGCCCGAAGGATAGCTTCCCACTGCCGAATATCGACCGACTTGTTGAAGCAACAGCTGGGAACGAGTTACTATCGTTCATGGATGCATTTTCAGGATACAATCAGATCCTCGTGAACCAAGACGATAGGGAGAAGACATCATTCATTACTGAACGCGGTACTTACTGCTATAAGGTCATGCCGTTCGGCCTCAAGAATGCCGGTGCCACATATCAACGACTGGTCAATCGAATGTTCGCAGGACAGCTTGGCACGACAATGGAAGTTTACATAGATGACATGTTGGTCAAATATTTGGTCGCCTCTCAGCATGTCGGCCATCTAAAGGAGTGTTTTAACATCTTCAATAAATATGAAATGAAGCTAAACCCTGCCAAATGTACTTTTGGGGTAACATCAGGCGAGTTCCTTGGATACGTGGTAACCCAAAGAGGGATAGAAGCTAATCCGAAACAGATCTCAGCCATAATCGACTAGCCATCTCCCAAGAACACACGAGAGGTGCAGCGTCTAACTGGTCGGATAGCCGCCCTGAACAGATTCATATCTCGTTCAACGGACAAATGCATGCCCTTCTATGAACTCCTCCGAGGAAACAAAAGGTTCGTATGGGACGACAAGTGTCAGGAAGCTTTCATCCAGCTCAAAGATTATTTATCGAACCCGCCAATATTGTCAAAACCTAAAAACGGTGAGACGATCTTCCTATATATTGCGGTCTCAACGACTGCGGTCAGCGCCGGTGTACTAGTGCGAGAGGATCGAGGGGAGCAAAAGCCTATCTTTTACGTAAGCAAGACAATGAATGGGGCTGAGACCAGGTATCCCGCGATGGAAAAACTGGCTCTCGCAGTCGTTATCTCGGCACGGAAGTTACGGCCTTACTTCCAATCACATTCGATCGCTGTACTGAGTAGCCAACCTCTTCGGACAATCTTACATAGTCCAGGACAATCTGGTCGCCTAGCAAAGTGGGCAGTTGAGCTTAGTGAGTACGACATCGAGTACAGAAACAAGACAACCGTTAAATCTCAGGTGATAGCCGATTTTCTTGTGGAATTGTCGCCTGAACTAGATGTCGATATTCAGGTAGAAGACAAGAACTAGAAGCTATTTGTCGATGGCGCTTCATCTAAAAAAGGAGCCGAGGTAGGTGTACGTCTCATATCACCAACCGGAGAAGTGTTGGAACAATCGTTCAAATTGGGTTTCACAGCGTCTAACAACACGGCCGAGTATGAAGGCATACTAGACGATCTTAGGTTAGCTAAAGAAATTGGGGTACGACATCTCCTGGCCCATTGCGACTCCATGCTCGTCACGAACCAGATCAACGGAGATTACGAAGCCAAAAACGAGCGAATGGAGGCCTATAGAAAAGCGGCGTTAGAACTTACCAGTTCCTTCGAGTTCTTTGATATCGTCCAGATACCGAGGAAAGAAAATGCCCCAGCAGATGCACTCGCATCTCTGGCATCGAATCCCGACATCTGTCGGCGAATTCCAGTGGAGACAATTCACGAACCAAGCATCCCGCCTCCAGAGAGCAATCACGAAGAGTCTGATGATGTCGCTCTCACAATCCAACAGAATGGCGAGGACGACATGTGTATCAATACTCAAGCAAAAAACACCGACCTCATTGCACTCTTAACAGACGACAATGAGGATTGGCGACAGGAAATAATAACGTATCTGACCGAAGGGAAGCTTCCAGAAGAAAAATGGACAGCGCGACGACTTAAAGTCAAAAGCGCACGGTACACTATGCACAACGGGATCCTCTACAAATACTCGGCTAACAAAGTCCTCCTAAGATGCATACATTGAGATGAAGTGAGTCGGGTTCTCGAAGAAACACACTCAGGAGAATGCGGAAATCATTCCGGAGGACGGTATCTTGCTCTCAAAATCAAGCTGAATGGTCACTATTGGCCGACTATGATGGCTGATTGTGCGACCTATTCCAACAAGTGTGAAAAGTATCAACGTCATGCGCAATTCATACACCAACCCACGGAACTGCTCACAACCTCGATTGCCGCTTATCCATTCATGAGATGGGCGATGGATATCGTCGGACCACTACCGCTATCCAATCAAAGGCGTTTTTTGCTTATTATGACCGACTACTTCACAAAGTGGGTAGAGGCCAAAGCATACGTCGCAATTCATGACGTCCAAGTCCAAAATTTTGTCTGGAAATACATCATATGCAGATACGGCTTGCCCCATGAAATCGTCACGGACAACGTCACAATTCACGTCAAACCTGTTTGAGGGGTTCTGTAAAAAGTGGGACATAAGGCTCAGCAAGTGAACACCGAGGTATCCTCATGGAAATGGCCAAGTCGAGGCCACAAACAAAACCATAATTTCCGGCATCAAGAAGCCACTTGAAAGCAAGAAAGGAGTCTGGGCCGATGAACTAGATGGAGTCCTTTGGTCGTATAGAACGACCCCTCGCCGCGCAACTGGAGCTACTCCCTTTTCCTTAGCCTTCGGCGTAGAAGCAATGGTTCCAGCAAAAGCGAACATTTACACTATCTGCCGATCTCTTATGCCGCAAAACAGCGAGATCAACGAGAAAATGTTGATTCAAGCCCTCGACACAATAGAGGAAGAACGAGATCGAGCTCTGCTCCGTATCCAAAATTATCAGCAACTCGCAAAACGGTACTACAACCAGAAGGTAAAAGAACGACACTTTCAAGTCGGCGATTATGTTCTCCGAAAAGTCTATGAAAACACCAAGGAGTGGAGAGCGAGTAAACTCGGTGCAAAGTGGGAAGGACCCTACAAAGTTACGAAAGCCGTCAAGCCCGGAGTCTATGAACTCGAATCAATGAAGGGCAAAGCTTTGCCGCGATCATGGAATTCAGCAAGCCTGAAGGAATACTTCTAAGACGGCTGCTTTTTATTAAAAAAAAAAATCCTATGTATGAACTACGAGTGACTTGATTCTTCCTCGAAAGATACGTAGGCAGCCTTCATCGGCACAGTCACAAATCTAATAAAAAATTTATTTCGCAGCTTACACCGCGTTGAGAGCTCATCAAAGCCAAAGCAGAAAAGCCGAGTCTAAGTAACTCGCAGAAAAGCCGAGTCTAAGTAACTCGCAGAAAAGCCAAGTCTAAGTAACTCGCAGAAAAGCCGAGTCTAAGTAACTCGCAGAAAAGCCGAGTCTAACTAACTCGCAGAAAGCCGAGTCTTAAGTAACTCGCAGAAAGCCGAGTCTAAGTAACTCACAGAAAGCCGAGTCTAAGTAACTCGCAGAAAGCCGAGCATCCAATAAGACTCGCATTATCATCATGCTCCCTGGCCAGGGGTGTGGTCTTCCTTGCACACGAGGTGCACATCGTGGTAAGGAAAAGCCGAGATCCGTCTCGCACTAAAAACCGGGATCGTACCCGTACGTTCTGTGTGGTGGGCGATAACAAATAAGCCGAGCATTTAAGCCTCGCATATTTGTTTGTCCTCTGAACAAAGCCGAGCACACATAAGTCTCGCAGACCGCCTTACGGCACAAACATGATTTAAGTCGCTAAATGTTTCAAATTTGTTCTTGGACGATATTGAATACATGGTTAACCCGACTAAGTCACAAACGTGATTTAAAGTCGCTGAATGTTTCAAATTCGTTCTTCAATGATATTGAATACATGATTAGCCCGACTAAGTCAAAAACATGATTTAAGTCGCTAAATGTTTCAAATTTGTTCTTAAACAATTGAATACAAAATTAGCCCGACTAAATCACAAAGAGTTTAATATAGGATTAATCCGATTTAATCGCAAGTATGGTTTAAAGTCGCTATCTGTTTTCATGTGGAAACGCGATTTACTTCGCCTTGTTTTCAATATTGTCAAGAACAAATTTAAACACAAGCTTAGTCCTACCTAAATCGCAAAGCATGACAAAAGTACTATCAACTTAAAGATTAAAACCCCCAACGGTTAACTTAATACATTAGAAACCCTTTTAATCAGAGGGCAAAAGTCTTACAAAAATAAGGCTGATAAAAACGAAACATATAAAACAAAAGGGGAGACCGAGTTATTCGACTCCGGCTCACGACTTCTCTGGCCCGTTCTCCTTCTCGACATCCGCGTCTGGTTCGCCGCTTAAAGCTGCAACCTCCCGATCGACCGACTTGACAAGACTTTCGGGAACTTCCTCCGGGATCACACCACGATTAGTTCCAAATTGGTCAATATTATGCGGGACGGGAGGAGGAGAGTCATGGAGGAGGTTGGGAAGAGGATGTTGAATCGGTGAGAGGACAAACGTGAGCTCCTCTTTGGTCACGACTTCCGTTTCGTCAAGCTTGGCGTTCACCGCAACCTCGTCAGCAGCGACTTGGTCCAAGAGAGCCTGAGGAACTGATAGGTCTAGTTTTAATCCCTATTCTAACTGCAAGTGCACAGTGATGTAGTTGTAGTACTTAGGGTATCGAATCCACAGGGACTCCGGTCAACGATAGAATTAAAACAGAAGAGATTAAACTAGGAGAAAGCAATATGGGAAAGCAGTAAATCAGACAGCAGAAAGTAAACCAAGCGAGTTGTGTGCAAGGAAGCGAAGCGTTAGGTTTCAGGAGTTCTCAGGAAATCAGGAACGCAAGCAATCAATCAGTCTAGATCTAATCAATAACTGTTCTAGAACTCAAAACACGGATATAGAATTAACCAAATTCCTTTGCGATAATTCTCTAAGTCTAAGTGCAGCAAACCAAACTTTCGTTTGCGAGAACTAACAGGTTAAACCAGCATTAATTCCAAGTTTGATATGTTCACAATTAACCTGAACCAAACTTCCGTTTGCGAACAGTTTAATTGCTTATCTAAGTTCTTTCTAGTTAAATTAATCAACTTCCGCTGAATTAATCAACCTAACATCATAACTCTGATTAGCTACTTCAGATTTAGCATTAAGAACAACTTAGATAAAGAACTAGCAGATATAAATCTCTACAGATTGATTTAAACTATAATTCTCTGAAATCCCTAATGAGAATCCTTCAACCTAACAGGTAATCTACTCAGACATAATCATCGAAACAGAAAACATCTTGAATAGAAAACCAAATATCATAAAACAGAATAATCAACAGGGGTTCGAAATCCTCTCTCTTTCGAGAGCAAGATCAGCCCCTAAGGCTCTCTGAAATAAAATAAGACTTAATGAAAGCGTAGCCTAAACAATGGCTTAAAAACCCTTATATAATAGCTAAAACACGTTTTGGGCTTCTGTGTAAATATCTGGGCTTTTCTGCAAAATCAGCATTCTTCATTAAACCCATGAGTCTGGCCCATTCGCATATGCAACGATCGATGCAGGTGTGCAACGATTGACGCAGACTTCAAAACTGGACAGTGAACTCTGTCTCTCGGACCAAATCTCCAAAATACACCAAACAGCTCCAAAATCTCCACTTCTGCTCCAAATGTGTCTAAACCTGTAAACATACTAAAAAGACTCCAAAACATAACATAAGACTCGATAAATAAGGCATATACCATGGTTAAAACCGGTAAAATCCATGGTATATCAACTCCCCCACACTTAGCTCTTGCTTGTCCTCAAGCAAGTAAAGAACCAAAGTATAAGCGAAGAGGTTTGAAAACACAGAAACTCATTTCGTCCTAGGAACTTTCACAATCACATTCATTTAGTAAGCCACTGAAAACTTCCCTACAGAACTCAAGACCAAAATATACTTCCCCCACACTTAGCAACTGTCCTAAGTAAACTCCACAATCACATTCAAGCATTCAAATTCACCCTACTGACTTCTGCAAGTATTTAAGTGCGGTCTCACCTAAGGAGTATCGATCAAAGGGCACATGGATTCTTACCTTATCAGCTCTAGACCACCATACTATCTTTCTCTAGTCCCTTTCTTCTCTTTCCCTTCTTTAACAACTGATTTTTCCCCATTGGGTATCATTTTATTTTTTTTATCAGTGTTCTTCCCGTTATGGGGTGTACTTTGGACACATTCCATGGATCACATGAGAGAAAATAGTGTTTGCTACCATTCCCATGACCACTTCGGAGTTACTAACTCATCCTCAGTTTATTATTATTTTTTTTTTTACTTTATAGAAGGGGAGAAGGGAACTAAATAGGATAGGTTGACAGGCTGTGTCAGAACTAACAAGGGAATCCGACACAAAGTATACCAAGCCCTTAGGTGAGAAATCTAAGTCAGTATTAAATTGAAGTCAGTAAAAGGATCCTCTGATACCTGAAGTGATGTGGGTGTCCTCAGTAGGCTGATCTGTGTCTGGGTTTTCTAACAGTCATAGAGGCTCTGCAAGTCTGTCCAATGGTCACTTAGTTTCTGTTCAAGCGAAAATTTTCCTCGAAAAATCATAGTTTCATACAAATTTTGACTCAATAAAACAATGTTTTTGAAAAACGGACTAACTCATAAGAAAACAAAAGCGTGCGTCAGTAGCTTCCTCCCCCACACTTAAACTACACTGTCCCCAGTGTAATCAAAGCATGAGCTTGGTGAAAGAATAATCAAATTGAAGAACAAACCGAAAAGTTGCAGAATACTTACCTGTCGTCGCCATGTGTCGATCGATGCCACAAGGGTGTCGATCGATGCACGATGAATATACTCGCGGTTATTTAGATAACCGGTGTCTGAACCGCAAATGAATCGGTAAACCACAAATCGTGACTGCATCGACCGGTGCACTAGGTGTGTCGATCGATGCAATGCGATTCTGCCTGTTTCTCACGCTTCTGAACACACTTAAACAGAAAAATTAAAAATACCAAAACCAAAACGAAAATTGAAAAACAAAAACGAACCTACTAGTGGGTTGCCTCCCACTCAACGCTTGTTTTTAGTCATTAGCTTGACTATTGGAAAGAGATTGGATTCATGGTGGTTTCAACAGAGACTTTGAGTGTCTCTGTGAATATCTCTTCATCCAAGGAGGTGTATAGGCATTATGATCATGAGGCTTTCCAAGGAAAGAGAAATCAGAATCAGGGCGGGAGCGAAGCTTGGGCGGTCTACTGCGTTTTCCTGCATTCAAAACAATATGATCAGAAGGTTTAAGCTTAGATGATTTGTTCCTTACCTTTGATGCAGATCTGATGTTTGGGGCTTTCTGCTTATGAGCAGTTGCAAGTACTGAAGATGTTAGAGCAGGTTCAAAAGGAACTGCCATCTTCTTCTTTCCACTATCAGATACTGTAGTTCCACCAATCTGAACTTCTTCTTCCAGATCACCTTCAGTGGAAATCATCTTCTTTGCATGAACTCGCGAAGTTTCAACTGGTGGTGTTTTATTCACCTTCTTATCCATCACTTTTATGCAGTTAACCACTTCTAGCTCTTGTCTGGAAGGTTTAGGAACCTTAGGATATGGCACTGGGGGCTTGTAAGCTTGTTCTGGTACTGTTGCAGGTTTCTGGACATGTGTGCGTTTTGTGTCGATCGTTGCATAATGTGTGTCGATCGATGCAAGGCGATTCTGTTTCTCGAAAGAACTCGAAATTGCCGTCAGAATGGCGTGTCGATCGTCACTAAGGGGGTGTCGATCGATGCATGTATAAGGCAGACAATATTCATCCAGAAAATCCGAGATTATGCTCTCTTCTTCTTCCAGCAAGTCAATCTCATCCCTTAAGATCACAGCTTTGATGGATCTACACTGTTCAGCTTTCCTAGTTTCATTACGCCTTTCTATTGCTCCAGCTTTTTGTTGAACTTGGACATCTAGCTTCTTCAAATGTGTGCTCAAGTATTCAAACTTCCCATTCAGATTTCCATGTATAGCTTCCAACTTCCTGTCGAAGTTTGCAGCAATCTTAGCCTGATCCTCTAGCAACTGCTCCATCATGGATTCTATCTTGCTCTCATAAGCTCTGTTTCCTTGAAACCCAGGACCATTTATGTAGTTCCTCTCCTCTTCATATCTTTCCAGTAACTGCTCCATCATACTTATCAGCTTACCATATTGTTTATTTTGAGGAGGAACAGGCTGATATGATGGAGATTCATAATCTCTGGTGAATGAATAGGAACCATAGCCTCCGCAGAACGAGTTATTCTGCTGATTTTCCAACATCTGTTCCATCATTCCCATTATTCTTTCGCACTGTGCCGATCGATGCAGAGTAGCGTCGATCGATGCAAGCTCGAGAATGCAACGATCGACACACAGGACAGTGTCGATCGATGCAAAGCGATTACAGGCGTACCTGAAACGCAAGAACAGAAAAAGAAAAAAAAAAAAAAATTAGTAGCAAAAATTAAAAACGAAAATCCTAGTCTAAACCCTAAGTTCAAATCTATCGAGGATTCAAAAGAGTCCCCGGCAACGGCGCCAAAAACTTGATAGGTCTAGTTTTAATCCCTATTCTAACTGCAAGTGCACAGTGATGTAGTTGTAGTACTTAGGGTATCGAATCCACAGGGACTCCGGTCAACGATAGAATTAAAACAGAAGAGATTAAACTAGGAGAAAGCAATATGGGAAAGCAGTAAATCAGACAGCAGAAAGTAAATCAAGCGAGTTGTGAGCAAGGAAGCGAAGCGTTAGGTTTCAGGAGTTCTCAGGAAATCAGGAACGCAAGCAATCAATCAGTCTAGATCTAATCAATAACTGTTCTAGAACTCAAAACACGGATATAGAATTAACCAAATTCCTTTGCGATAATTCTCTAAGTCTAAGTGCAGCAAACCAAACTTTCGTTTGCGAGAACTAATAGGTTAAACCAGCATTAATTCCAAGTTTGATATGTTCACAATTAACCTGAACCAAACTTCCGTTTGCGAACAGTTTAATTGCTTATCTAAGTTCTTTCTAGTTAAATTAATCAACTTCCGCTGAATTAATCAACCTAACATCATAACTCTGATTAGCTACTTCAGATTTAGCATTAAGAACAACTTAGATAAAGAACTAGCAGATATAAATCTCTACAGATTGATTTAAACTATAATTCTCTGAAATCCCTAATGAGAATCCTTCAACCTAACAGGTAATCTACTCAGACATAATCATCGAAACAGAAAACATCTTGAATAGAAAACCAAATATCATAAAACAGAATAATCAACAGGGGTTCGAAATCCTCTCTCTTTCGAGAGCAAGATCAGCCCCTAAGGCTCTCTGAAATAAAATAAGACTTAATGAAAGCTAGCCTAAACAATGGCTTAAAAACCCTTATATAATAGCTAAAACACGTTTTGGGCTTCTGTGTAAATATCTGGGCTTTTCTGCAAAATCAGCATTCTTCATTAAATCGGCGAGTCTGGCCCATTCGCATATGCAACGATCGATGCAGGTGTGCAACGATCGACGCAGTCTTCAAAACTGGACAGTGAACTCTGTCTCTCGGACCAAATCTCCAAAATACACCAAACAGCTCCAAAATCTCCACTTCTGCTCCAAATGTGTCTAAACCTGTAAACATACTAAAAAGACTCCAAAACATAACATAAGACTCGATAAATAAGGCATATACCATGGTTAAAACCGGTAAAATCCATGGTATATCAGGAACCGGTAGACCTTCACCGCTAAGCTTCATTAGACACTTCTTGAGCCCGAAGATCTGGGCTTGCTCGGCCTGCAAAGCAACAACGGTCTCCTGATCCTTCACATATCGTTGAAAGAGATCAAAGTGAGTCTGCGCCTTTGCCCTAATCGCGGCCTCAACTCTCTCCCTCTCTTTCCGAACCAAGTCGATGTAAAATTTCTCCTGGCTCTCTCACTCTTTCTGAAGTTTTGAAGATCGGTTTTCGACTTCTCCGTGACAAGACTCAGCTCCTCCTCTGCACCACGAAGCTTACCTGCCAGGACCGAGTTGCTCGCTTCAAGAGCCTTCTTCTCTTCTTCCGCCTTTTTCAAAAGACCATCTCGCTTAACTACGACATCGGTCATCTTCTGAGCACTCCAAGAGCTCTCGAGAGCAACACGGTTCGAAGCAGCAATCATCTAAAAAATGGGAGGAAATCACATCAAAAATAAAGAGACTAACACCAAAAGAGAAGAAATCAAGCAACAAACTTACCGTTGCTTCGGCTTGCTTCAGCTTAAGGATCGCATCAGAATGAGGCAACTCCTGTAAAACCGGCCAATCTTTTTCGTTGCCCCTCACGCAGGTCAGCATGTCGAAACATGCCCGAGGGTTGTCAATGAGCGGAACCTCTCTCGCGTACTGATATGCGAAGCTATGGATAGAAGGACGGACTTCGCCCTCCATCAATTCACGCCGAGGTTTGACCAGAACGATCTCCTTGCGAGAAGTGAAAGGTTTCTTATTGCCGGATGAGTAAACGACATCCCTGTCCACCTTATAAAATCGTTGCCACGGATCTTTAACCTTGGCAGATTTATCGGAAGCCGCTTTCTCAAAAGAAGCCTCTTAGACAGTTTTGCTTGCCTTAGCGGCCTTCTTCGCCGGCTTTTCGTGGCTCGATTTATCTTCTGCAGCCCTCTTTTTAGACGGAGCCTTAGGCGGGAGTTTGGGAGGACAAGTCGCTGTATTTGACTTCGGACTCACCGCGGCTTGGGGAGCAGCTGATGTCTCACCAACGTCAGTTAAGTTGTTGCCGTCTTGCGATAGCACAAGCGCATCTTTTTCCTTGGCCGACTTAACAGATGGCGAGGATTTGGATGAAATCTTCTGCGAGTAGTCAACCGATTGGATCCTTTTCACCTTACCCATCCTCTTCGGTTTTACAAGCTGTTCCGGAGTTACTTTTGCCTTAGTGTTCCACTTGACTACAAAAAAGAGAGGGTTAAAAGCTTGGAATATAGGATGCATCGACTTTCTCAGAACTGGCTGGAAATAAAATGTTTACCTTTGGAAATCCGCGGAAGAGACTGTTTGATACGTTCGCGAGTAAAGTCCGACCACTTGCGAAGACCGAGAGCTTGGAGTTTCTGAAGAATCGGAAAGAAATTGTCCGGGTACGGCTTTAGAAACGGATGATGCACTGCAAAAACAAAACGGAATTGAGTAAATCATACATGTCGATGAACAACAAGAACGGAACGACATCTACCAAATTTAGTGTTCCACGACGATCAGATAAGTTCTTTATGGTTGTCAGGAACAACCAAGGGAGACATCTCGACATAGAAGTAGTATCGCTGCCAATTGCTAATTTTGTTAGGCGCATTTGTCACGACGCAATTTCCGCTCTTCATCTTAACCGCAAAACATCCCGGGCTGGTTTTCGTCATAGGGTTGATTGAAGTCGCCTCCTCGAAAAAGCTCACAGTTATCGTTGTATCGGCTTCAGCTCCAAGCACGAGGAGACCGACCATATGGAGAACTGCGACGACTGAGAGCTGGGAGATAGCAATCTCACGACGATGGCAGTAAGAGACAAGTAAATCAGGCAGAGGCAACCAAAGTCGAGAACCCCCAGCATCAGTGTTAATTAAGTACGACTCATAGAGAGTCATATAACCTGGTGGAGGGTTCCAAGGACGATCGAGCGTGCAGGGTATGAGGAATTTAATCTTCGGATCGGCTCCACAACCCTGGAGCGTCGAAGTCACCGACTCCACGCTAGAACGAGTCTCATAAACATTATCGTATGCCTCCACGGGGGCAGTCGACGACCCGGGAAAGATGTCGTTATCACGATTGTCGATGTCGGAATCAATTCTCTCGATGTCGACATTATCTTCGTTTGAATCAGAATCCGTAGCTGCGGAATTACAAAATTCTCCCGGCTTGAACCCTCTGCGGCACCAGTTTGTCGTGCCAACTCGCGACGACGTTGAAGTTCTTCGACTTCGTGGTGAACAGGATGGTTCCTCAAGTCGGAGGAAGTACTCGTAGATGGCGAATCAGATGACGCATAGCGATGACTACTTGACGAATCATTTGCGGATGAGACGATAACAACTTCTTTGTCTTTCTTCTCGGAGCAGCGGATCAAAGACATAACTTACGAAGAACATGAAATGAACAAGAAGAAAAACTCGAAGATTGATCTAAAATCCTAGAAAACCACGGTTGCACAACGACGGAGAGCAAATCGGAAAATAAATACCGACAGAGAGCGAAAAATTACCTTTTAGCTTCTTCACTTGAGCAAGAATGAGGAAATGAGAGGCGAGAGAAGACTATTTATGGTGAAAATGACGGCGCAGAGCTCGAGGCAATAATTACCTAGGCGACGCTTCGTATCTCGCACCTATCCGATCGGTTGAACCAAGGATCAATCCGGTTTCGTCTGGTTAAATCGAGCATCCACCGGTACAGGTCTAACCACCCAATTTGCTCCGGTTAAAATTAAGCCGGATCGGCCCGACAAGTTATGGGCCTAAAGAGGGACACGTCGCGATGAAAGATATGGGCCTACAAAATCATTTCTTAAACCATAGGTTAACTCCTCGTAATGCCGACTTGAATTCAAGTCGCCACACTGGGGGGGGGGCTTATTGTTGGAGTCGAGATTAGCACTTTCCTAAAAGGCCTATTCATGAGTTTAGGTCGGCCCATAATGGAAAGTCGGAACAAGGCCCAAGTCGGTAAACATTAGGATTAACCCGACTTAGGACAACCGGCTTACATTAAGGTTTTGAAGGTGTTAGTCAAAAATGGAACAAAGGCGGCGCATAGCGACATCAAGATATGGAAATATTCCGTATCTTGATAAACCGAGATATTAGGAAAGTATCCGTGTTTATCTCAATTTTCCTTATTTGAAACCGACTTTGTAACCCTATATAAAGGGACCTCTTATCATTCAGTAAACTTACGCTTTTCACAATTATTATAGCCTGAGAGACTTTAGAGCTAATTTGACCTAAAACTCTCCGGCGACTTAAACAACTTTTCTTTACCGGTTTACATCTCGGAAACACCGGCATATAAACCCTAATTTCACAATCTCACCGTGTTCTTAAATCCTCTTTTAGAATCCCTAATTACAAACCCTAAAATTCTTGCTATCTTCGGATACGCGGAATTGAGATCTTACACATCTCAACAATAAACCTGGACCCCTCCTCAAGGTTGGGTCAAATGCAATGTCGACGGTGCATAGAACAAACATTCCCCAAGTTGCGGATTGGGTTGGGTGCTTTGGGATCATTCGAGAAGCATTCTATGGATTTTTTCACGAAGGCTGCCTTTGTTACACTCTCCCATAGTAGCAGAATCGGAAGCAATGCGATGTGCCATCCTCAACTTAAGGAGATTTAACTATGGAAAGGTTATATTCGCATCTGATTCTCTAAACATGGTTAATATCTGAACGCAGGATGAAGATTGGCCACTACTAAATCCCATCATTACTGATTGCAACAAATGCTCAGCTTCTTTGAAGAGTATAAAGTATGCTTTAACTGAAGGGATTGCTATCGTATGGCGGATAGAATAACGAAGGAAATTTCCTCTTTTGAGACTAATGTTCTTAAGTTGTATTCTCTAATGCCAAGTTGGTTAAACTCATATGTATGAATTGGTCTAAACTCTGTTGTAAAACTTTGGTTTCAATGAGAGTTGATGTTGCGTCAAAAAAAAAAATCTTATGGATTCTATTTCGTATATGCGCTTGTGGAATGTTTGTCGTTTTGGTATAGCCAATGGATAAATAAACTACACGCTGTTCAGAGCTGAAGAACTAGTTTTCATGGCATTTGTATTTTATTTTTTTGGGTCAGAACAATGTTCTGAGACATGGCATTTGTCTATATTGTAAAGAGGAGAAGAGAAAACATTATTTGTGACTTCAGTTTCGCCTACGCACATGCGAAATGAGTGGCGTTTTCAAATTCGCAAAAGTTGGAGAACTACACGCGGTTTCAATTTTAAAAAGTAGAGTCCGTGTCGTTTATAATTAGGGGACGTCCTAAAGTCTCAACCCTAATTTGGCTTCTTTATAAATACTCCACTCTCCGCCGATAACAAGCATGAGTATACTTCGATCTCAGAGTTCAACCCTAATTTGAATCTGAGGGCTCTGCAACTTTTTTTTAGATGCCCGTTTGATTTTGTATTGAATTCAGTCTGTTACAAATTTTTATGTTCTTCTTTTCACCGTTTGGTTGCTGTTTTCGATTTCATATCTTTTCACCTTTGATTTATATTCTTTCTTGTGATGAACTACGACTGATTCCTCAGTGATGAACAACCATAGATG
Organism: Orychophragmus violaceus; assembly: GCA_030180135.1. NCBI lineage: Eukaryota > Viridiplantae > Streptophyta > Magnoliopsida > Brassicales > Brassicaceae > Orychophragmus > Orychophragmus violaceus. The sequence goes on from CM058231.1 coordinate 89,729,811, forward strand.
ACGAGTCCGATCAATCCATTCTTTAAATCGTGGGGACAAACGAGGCATTTGTCTGAGAGGAATCCTTTTTATTTTGTGTGTTTTCTATCTATTTGTGTTTTTTTCTTCTAAATTGTTTCAAATATTATTGTGAAAGCTGAAGAAGAAGAAGGCACGATGATGATTGTTTTATTGTCATCTGATTCTATGATGAATCAATACCTCCTACTCATTCTGAGTGCCTTTTTTTTCTTTCTGTTTGATTTTTTTTTTATAATTACGTTTCGTAAATACAGTCTTAAAATAATTAGTTTAGATTTGACATTGTTCTGAACATCTAATTCAATAAATTTGGAATAGCAGAAGCGCGTTGTTTTTATGGATTCATTCTTTAGAGGGTCCTGTAGTATGACTCAATTTTAAACAAAAGATAAACCTAGCATTTTGCTAAGTAAGTATAATTAATCCTTTATCCCATAAGTCACTAGCAAAAAACTTCAGAACCGACACTCTATTTGCTTGACACGTGTCATTTTCTGACGTGTCAACTTCTGAGAATTTTGGACATTTTCTTTTCTCTTTTTTTAAATTTACAAACCTCTATTTCTCTTTTCTCTTTAAAAATTCGTATCTGGTTTCAGCTTTAATTAGCTGCAGTTATCGACAAATTTTTTTTTTCCCAGATCTTTATTTTCTCATCACGATCCCACGATCCCCATTTTTTACAACTGGTTTTCTTCCTCAGCTCCCTATTTTGATTATTCTTCTTATTTGACAGACTCTATTCTCAGATAACGAAGAATTGATTGACAGGCTCCAAACACAATCAATCGACATTTTCATAAACTTCATCCATGAGTGAGATTCTTTAGGGCTCTGATTTGGGAGGAATTGGGCCGGAGATTGAGTTGTGAGAGAGATCTATGTAACGGAGGTTAACAGCGTTGAAGAGACGAGTCGGGATGGGTTTCGAGAAATTGTTGCTACAGAGCTCGAGCCTTACGAGCGAGTCGAGTAGCCCGAGTTCAGAGGGAATGAAACCGCATAGTCTTCTTCTGGAGAGAACGAGGGAGGTGACTCGGCCGCGAGTGCAGGTGATTCCAGGCCAGTGATAAGGAGTCGAGTCGGACTCAGACCCGGAAGTCATCAGACGGGCCGGATTCTCGATGGCAGATTTAAGTGCAAGAAGAGAAAAACCATCGTCATTTAGCGTCGAGGATAAACTAATGAAGTGGAAGAAGAAGGAAGAAACAGAAAGTGAAAGTGAAAGAAGTAGACGGCGGCGCCGACGGCCGGAAGCCGCCGGGAAATCGCAATTCGAAGCACAAGCCCCGCGCACGCGAAACAAAAATTAGATATGGAGCAGAAACTGAAGAAAGCATAAGCTGCTCAAAGGCAAAAATTTCAGATTGAAAAGGCTGCAACGGTGTCTGAGGTTGGTGTTTTTCTGTCTCTCTATCCTAGCTATGCGCATCAACAATATTGGCAAATTCATGTTAGGGATGGTCTTGGCTTTGTTTCTACAGGCAGTGACCACTACAAAAATTCTTGGTCAAGATTCAAGCATGAAAAAGTGTGAAGACAAAATTTAAAAAACGACTTGATGCATTGGCACAGGTAGTCATGTACACACGAACTACCTTATTGTTACTGCATTTTTCTGAATAAAACTGAGATGCTGAAAATTTAGGTTGCATGCGTTGGATTTATCACAGGAGAAATCCGCACATGAGGAAATGGCCTCAGAAGCTACATCAGAACAATATGGGTCCTAATGGAACCACTGTTTCATTTTTCATTGACAAAGTGCCTAGCCTGTTTGATCCAAAACCATCCGGGTATGGTCTACTTTTGCAGTATCTGTCAATGGTTGGGTAAGATACATGTTTTCATGTTGCAGTATATGTTAGTGCTTCCTTCCTCATATTTTATTGATCAGACTCACTCTTTATGCAATGAAATGCAGACATTTTGTTGATTGTTTCTACGTACCTTTTTTCCATAATCACAATTCTAAATTTTTACTAGATGTAATTCTAAAAGGACCTAGCTTCTTCTTAGGGCTATGGGTTGAGATTACTATTAATTTCTGCTGTTGACCCCTTTACTGAGGCAGTAAGGAGATGTTGTATGGTGCATTGTTATCGTCCTTCTCATGTTTTAATGTGTGTGGTGTGCTGAGGGATGACCTAATGAACTAATGCCTTTTGCAACACTTTCTAATCAAATTCCAAGTTTTTGCAGGTTTACTTCTGCACAAAACTCTGTTTGGAGACTCAAATTTGACCAATTCATGATTAGATCTCTCATATCTGATTTCATCTGATTAATTTGAACAAATGCTATATTAAATTATTAGTGAGCAGAAAAAAATAGAAAATTATTCAAATGTTTGGGTATGGAACAAATGCTCTAGAGTTAGGCTTCTTTAATTTATTGATTCTCTCTTTATGTTCAAACGTTTCATAAAACATAAAAAGAGGAATTTGATGAGTTCAAAACCTTATCATAACAATGTAAAGCTTTTTCTTTATCTGCAGATATCATCCTCCAATAATTTTAAAGAAAACAGGTTTGGGTTGTAGCTTTTCAAGTCACCAATTCCATTAATATGTCTCCACTACCCATATAAGTTATCAGTTATTGTGGTCAAATTCCAGAGACTATATTCCCATAGATTTTATGAACCAAAAATAGAGTCGTTAAGCTTAGGTTGTATACAAGAAACAACACATTCTGAAATCACAGCTTATACGGAACATGGCAACTAACATGTTTATTTTACTAACATCGACCCACCTGGTAATTTTAAACCAAATTTTGTTTTGTTAAGACCAATGTTAACGGAAGGTAAGTGTCATCAAATACAATAGTTTTAAACAAGTGTGATCTGAAATTCAGGGCACGACCACCACCAACCAACAAGTAATCGACGCGAGGACAATTTAAACAAATCAAACGAGTTTTTATATAGAGAGATTACTGAGTACCCACTCGCCATTAATAGACATAGTCACTCGACTTCAAGTATAAGAGATATTTTTCAATTGTGCGTTCATGCGGAGTGTAAAATAGATTTAGTTAACTAATAGATCAAATAATTTATAAACCCAATTATATACTGTAAAAGTTTGGAAAAGAGTTAGAGATGGCACAAGAACAATATCAACAAGCCTTTCATAAACAAGAAAAACCGAGTTTTGAATATTCGACAACTCGGGTTTGATTAGTTGGAAAGTTCATAGATTTATGGTAGGTTTATTGGACTATTTTCGTGCTTGACCGAACGGATGGAGAATATCATCGATTTTGTCAAACGAGAAGAGATGAACTGATCACGGTAACTTAAATGTTTTTTTTTTAAATTAATAGCCGGCTTCCTCATTTTTTTCTGTTAAATCCACCGTCACATTTTATCCCATAACACTTCTTTTATTTCATAATTATTTATTTAAGATATATTTATTTTTCTATTAATGTTTTATTAAATTTTTACATAACTTTAACCCACAAGTTTTTAAAACTAAAAAATTAGCCCGTGCAAACGCACGGGCCGAACACTAGTATTCCCTATAATTGAGCAGTTTGTTACATCTCGAAGATCTCTAGTTTTGTGCAGAGTTTCTAATCAGGAAGATGAATTGCTTTTTTATCACCTGTTACTGTATTTTAAGTGCTCTGCTTTTCCCTACATTGTATGATTATTGGAACAAAGAATTGAACAAGTTCTCAAATAAAGTATTTAAGCATATCTGTTTTTTTTGCAACAAGATCGAAGGTTGTAGTTCTTCTTGCTGTGGTTGAACACATTACTTTCTCATCGCCCTAGAAATGATGTGGCTGAACCAATAAAGACATACAACAGCCTCTGTTTACCTCGCGCATTAAATGCTTTGAACTATCCTTTATATGTGTAGTCCGAAATTTTATTATCTTAATGGGATGAATGTATTATTTAGTCGAATTAAGGTGTGGCATATTCGTTTTTCCTACCTCACTGCAGAGAATCTAAATCTCTGGACTTGGACCATCGCCTTTTCATTTGACAATGTTGAAAAAGGAGTGTTGATCTCGGTCTGGCTCTCTTCTGATAGTTTGGTGAAATTCCCTCAAAAGATACCCTACAGTAGAAATTTGTGTTTACAAGTGTTAGTAACCCATCTTTAGTGAGCAATCTGGTATTTTGAAGACAAATTATGAGAAAAGAAATCTGTTGACAAATAGAAGACAAGTGGAGCAAAGAAGTCCAATGCCAATGTGGTATTGTGAAATAATATTTGACTTGCCTTTGTCTAAAAGACAAGCGAGAAAAGAAGTCCAAAAGAACGACAAACCATTGACTAAACGGTTCCGAGGTACATGCTTTTGGATCAAAGGGCGGAGGTTCGAACAGCTACAAGGAAATGAATGATTGTGTCCCATATCTGTTAGAAAACTCTCAAGAAGAAGAGAGTTTTGATTAAGTGTTGACTTCGTACAGCATGTCGTAAACAATTGAGATAAAAGCTATATTTCTCTTTCTTCTTTTCCATTAGCTCAACTGATCGGATAAGATTTTTACGATCAGTCGAGAGAATACGACATTGTAGACATTGATATTCAGCTCCGTTGTGTCGATGGCTCTCAAATGGAGAGGTGAAGTGAACACCGAGCAAACATTTACCTTGTTCTTTTTGCTTAAAGTTCAATTTGTGTTAATATAACTTCAATTAGTTCGATTTAGGTTTAAGTCTGTACAAATTGATATCAGAATTCCTAGGTTGTGATCGACGAGAAGAGGAAGCAAGATTGGCGGTTAGAGGAGGTGGATTCAAGATGACCATGTCTTCGACCTCTATAGAGAAATTCAATGGATCCGAAGATTTCTCTTTGTGTAAGCAAAAAATGTAGGCTTACCTAAGTGTCTCACGTCTCAAGGATGCACTCACAAGAAAATACCGAAGTCGGAGCAATAGAAGCCGGAAGACGATGATGAGGATTCAGAGAAGAAGAAAAAGAAAAGCCTAAAAAAAAGAAGATACTAGATCATAAAGATGTGAGGAGGCCATTAACACTATCTTTCTAAACATCATAGATCATGTCTTGCGGAAGATCGAGAAATGTACCATCGCAACTGAAAGGTGGTCTCTTCTATACATGCTCAAGTCTTTGCCAAATAGAGTCAACATACAACTCAAGTTGTACAACTTCACGATGGAAGATGATCAAAACATATATAAAAACATCGATGACTTCTTGAAAATCATCAACGAGTTGAGTCATATCAATATAGAGGTTCATGAGGAAGTGTGGGCGATTCTTGTATTGAATGGTCTTCCAACAAAATATGATCATCTCAAGGAAACTTTAAAGTACATAAAAGATATAAAAGAGGCCATTAAAGATGCTTGAAGATCCTACGGATTGGTCGGCTTTTATCCCATATCTTGACATCATTGCTTCTTTTAGAGAGAGATTTTCTTATTTTCGTCTAGTGCATATTAATCGTATGGATAATGTAATCGCTGACACCCTTGCTAAAAGGGCTAGAGCAAAAGACAGAGTATTTTCGCTTGTAAGCCATAACCTGTCGGATTTCGGAATCCCGTTAGGAAACCGAAATGTCCGACCTACTTCGGCTTAGATTTTTATAAGCATTGTTGACAAAAAAAAGAGGCCATTAAAGTTGTGGACGTAGCCAGTGCTGCGAGATCTAAAAAAAAGGATCTCAAGACTACAAACATGACAAGCTCATAGGATCACTATGTGAAAGTTCAACAGGTCCAAGTCCAAATCTATAAAAGAAAAGAAAAATTGTTGGATATATGAAAGAGAAGGACATTATAAAAGCAGTGATACAAATGGTTGGAAAAAAGCAAAGAAAAAAACAAGGACATAATGGAGACGAATCATGTATGACTTAGAATGATGCACAAGATCGAGCACATTTGATTGCATTTGAGGTAAATCTATCTCAAGAAAAAAGGATCAAGATGAGTGGGTATTTGATACCGATTGCTCTTTTCATATGATACCTAGGAAAGAACTCTTTATGAATCTTAAGAAACTGACGACATGTAGAGTACGAATTTCCAATAATTCTCGTTCTAAAGTAAAAGGGATATGTTTGATAAAATTCAAGAATCCATACAGAACTACATTTGTTCTTCATAAGATTAGATATGCCTTACATTGGTAGAAATTTAATATCTTTAAGGACTAAAGAACAAGGGATGTGAATTAAAAGGATCCAACAAAGTTCTCAAGGTGGTTAAAGGTTGTACTATTATTCTGAAAGGTATAAAAGGAGAGGGGCACTCTTTATCTTTTACAAGGTTCAACAAACATTGCAAAATTATGTGTGGCTACAACAAGTGAATTAGTGGCAGTTACATAATCAGATCAAACATAGTTGTGACACAGTCGAATGGGGCAGACTGGTCAGAAAGGTTTGGACATCTTAGTAAAGAAGGGTTTCTTTGGAAATGATAAGGTATAAGATATCAGTTTCTGTGAAGACT